>VDFB02075321.1:380972895-380994696 GCA_007258455.2 Sequoia sempervirens | reverse complement strand
AAGGAGCTCATCTAAACACTGTATCCAATAACATCAATTTCTCTCAGCTTCGACTGAATGAAGGTAATTGGCAAAGGCTTGAAACATTGTGCAGACCAAGAGAATTAAATAATATGCTCATTGGTCCTCAATTTCTTCACTTGAACAATCTTCTCATTGACAGCATCAGAGAAGACACACGAACCAAGCTTCCTCCACGTTTGAGATGGTTACGGTTGCAAAAACGTGAGAAGCCATAGTCTTGCAGATAACATTTGGGATTTGATAATAAAAAAAATGGAGAGTTAATTTAAATCTATACACCCTACCATGCTCAAGTGAGTTGCTGCGACAGGTTAACAATGAAATCAAAGAGGTTATTAAATTTACTACACCTTTGCAAGTCAAAAAGTTGCAACTATGAAAGGTGATCAAGGATTTCAGAGAGACTGTTAAATTCTGTATAATGTTTCAATTCTAAATGCCGTAACAAGGACAGGTTGCCAAGTATATCAGAAAGTGAATATTGCAGTTTGGAAATATCACCATCTACTTGCATTATTATCAATTTCCACATGTTATCCATAGACTTAAAGGAAAGAGAGAGGTGAGAAGCAAATACATGTTGAGAGAAGGAGAATTAATGAATAACTTTTCTTTCTATTTGGCAGCGAGTTTCCAGAGACGCGCTCAGAATCATGAACAAAGGTGAGTGTTTTATTATGCTAGAATAATGACAATATTTATATTTCAAGTGCTGAAACTATGATAGATTGTCAGAAGAATCGAGCAGATTATTTAATTCTTTAAACTTCCTATCAGAGGAATTATTTAAATCTTTAAACTTCCTATAAACTTCAAGCACGCGGAAGAGAGAACTGATAAGAAGGATAAAGTTCAGGCAGAAAAGATGACAACTGATTTTAACCAGAACATAGCATAAAGCTTAAGGTATTCACACCTTCGTATTTCTCCTTTCGAAATTCCATTCAGCCTGAATTCTATGCTTGGTTGCTCATGGGATTCCAATCTTCTTTGTGCAAGCCTCCTCCCGTGCATGATGCATCCTCGCCTTTTCCCCCATAAGCTAAATTTATTTCGCCAATTCACCCATTCTCTTCAACTTCCAAATGCTCCAAAGGTGAAGTTTCTTTCTAGCTTTTCTTGCTTTAAAACACTTCAGCTTCCTATCTATTTAAATTCCTTATTATAATAATGATCTTTGAACAACTAATGAATTATTAATTATTATCGAATATCATTAAAGAATACTTTTATAAAACAATTATTTTATTTATTTATTAATAACCTTTTACTTATTATTTTATAAAACTAATTTATTTAATTTAATTGATTATTACTTTAATTTCTAATCATATTTTAAATAACTTTTCAAATCACTTATGATTTAAATTTATTATTTAAACATGATTACTGGCATATTATATTTTTCACTCAATCAAATAACATAGTAACCAATGAAACACACACAAAAACTCACACACAAGTCCAAAACAACTGACACGGAGGGGCATTACAAGTTAGAGATCATCAAATCTCAAATACTAAAGATCATCATGTATAAGCAAATGTATGTGGTAAAGATCAAAAATCTAGTGTGCATGGCCTAATATGAATGTCTACTCCTAGTCAAATGGCCATCTGAATGAGAACGGTCCTACTCTGATGGATGTGTCGAGCCCTGCAAATAAAATTATGTACAGGATGTGTTAAATACATATAATTTATATTAAATAATTTTTATGAAAGTTATTTTTAAATGAAATTGTATTTTTAAATATCAATCTAGATCTATACATACATAAATATTGCATGTACATATACACATTTGATTATATAAAAATGAAAAACTCACATGTCCACTGGTAGCAAATTCATCCACAGAGTCACATCAATCATGCACACGATCTGGACCAAGGCTAACAGTGATATGAGGTATGTCCACCTATAACATATATATATACATATATATATCAACTTACATGAATATCTAGTTAAAAAAAATTAAAAATAATGAAAAAAGAATTGAAACATGCACATGCACACATACATGAATATCATCTGATATCGGATGACCTAAGTCCTCTAAAACAGTCGCCTCCACCATATCCACCAAACGGTCAAGCGACGAATCAACATTTGCATCCATCTGATCTATCCCATGTCATGCCAGAAATGATGAATGTAGAGGACAATAAAGGTGAGATGGAATCAGCGATGATGAACTAGAACCAATCAACATATCAGTAAAACCCATAGTAAGTGTAGTTGCCGAATGAACCGTAGGTGGATCTTGATGCGCACTAGTGCTCAACTGAGAGTGATGGGATCCTGGAACTGAACAACCTCTGCATATCAAATGATCTCTAACATGCTCTATACCGATCCCATTGTCTGATGTAATGTTAGCATATGCCTCCAACAGGTCCTCAGCCAAACAATGTAGAGTCATGTGTGACATATCTCCTGCAAGTGCATCAAGTTGTGTAGGAGTAGGGATGTTGGCCACTATAAAAGGATCCATGGTGGTCCACTATGCTAAAAATGGCATGGATCAAGAATGTCTAGACATCAAATACTGACCTACATCATCATATATCCTAGTGGTGGTAGCCGCAATGTCACCTACAGTGTCAATTGCTTCCTTTTGGGAAGCAACAACAACCTCATCTGCTATGGGGGCTAGAGCTAGGGTGAGAGCAGGAGACCTCTCACCAACCAATACCCTAAACACTAGGGGTGGTCTATATATGCTCTTAGGCGATGGGTTGCGGCTACATCGGCAATCCTGCCGCTGCTTGGCATGGTTGGAATGTCCCGATAGTTGGCTTTGGGGCCCCGTGGACCTTGGCATGCAGGCGGTGAACAAGTACAGTGGGTGCGTTAGGTGCCAAACCGTGTTTGTGAAATTTGGGTGAATCCGAAAGTAGGGGCCGCGGCGATTTGACCAGTCAGTGATACCGGTATCCCCTAACCCTATTATCAAAATATCAATCATTCTATCATTATTATCATTATTTCTGGTCTTCAAATCTCGTCCTAAATATATCGTTTCTATCATTGTGAATAACAATTCTTTGAAATGCTTGTACTAGTATTTGCAAACAAAGAGAATCATACGGTGGAACATGGTGTGCATTTTCCATCATTATATATATATATATATATATATATATATATATATATATATATATATATATATATATATATATATATATATATATATATATATATATATATAAGAGCAATGAGACTTTGGTAAATAATATATCTAGATAAAGGGAATACAAATCTAAAATAGTTGTAATAATTCATCTACTCATCAATAATATTTTCATACCATTAACAATTTAAAAGAATTGGAAGACAACTATAATCTATGACATAGCATCCTTAAATGGTTCAAATTTTAAATGAAACAATGAAAGAAAGAATAAGAAAACAAAGATTAGTGTAAAATTATTTGAAAATAATTGGGGGATAAAAATATCTAATCTAATAGTTGTTAACATAAATGAACTTCAAAATAGGATTATGTAAGTGAAAAAAAAGTTCTAATGCCTTCATTGAACCTTAAATTTATCTAGTTAAGATATGTCTAAAATTAAGAATTCACACTAGAATATCAATATTCCATAAGAATCTCATAAAGAGGATGAATTTAATGGAAGATAATATAAAATCCTCCATATGAGGATGAATTTTATCATTAAAATATGAGTGAATCATCTCAATTATATAGCCAAGAACATCAAAAAATTATAGATTGGAAAGCAAAATAATCATACATTTATCATATTTTTATATGTATAGAGTTTAGATACCATCAAACTATTTAAACTTATAGATTGCATAAAGATATAAATTGAATCGTTAAAACTAATTTATTAAGAATCAAATCTAATAAAGTTTGACTTCATATTGCATACTTTTTATAAATATCTCACTAATCCAACCATACATTTTATATATGTTAAAAAATATATAATTGTTATGCCCATAATTTTTCACTATATCTTGATGTGGATCTCCTTCAACTAGATCAATTAAAAATTATTTGTAATGTTGGAGGAAATGGATTTAATATCATTAGAGTTGTCATGGAACTACCTCTCTTGATCAACTATAGATATTATCCACTCTCGAGAATGTAAATATGTTCGAGATAACTAAAAAATAATTTGTATCCCTTATATCCTTTCATCCAATGAAGCCTATCTCTTAATTGAGATCCTCTACCACAATTAAGTTCAAATCTTCTAAGATTTATTTCAATGGAAGCAACCACTCATTGTAGAAAAGTTATTAGTAAGTTCTAAAGCCAAAACAAGTTTTCTTTTTCTATTTGGATCCATATTCTTGTTCCATTCTAGATCTCTTTCTAGCCATATTCTTAATGTAAGATCATAGTAAGCTAGTGCAATAGATTTAATCACATCATTCCACAATTGTATCCACTTACCATTTTGATGAGGTCTAGGAACATCAACCAAAGGATTATTATAGAAGCAAGGTGATCAATTTGATGGAGGTGGGAAGTGTTGAGCTTGAAGGATATATTATTAGGTATGAGGAATAAGAAGTTTGAAAAGTTTAAATAATTGGAAGGTGATATGTGAGATAGGTTTAATAGAATCTACTTAAATAAGGGTGTTTTGTGGAGAGGGGACAATGGAAAGAGAAATAACTAAGTTTTAATCTATCAATACAACTAAGTTTCCCTTAGTTCACCATCTCTTTAGTTGGTCCAAGTGAACTAGTGATCAATATAAGAATATTTTTTGTCTAAAATGGGATCTAAACCCCTCATGGTATTTCTAGTTAGGATGTAGGAATTCAATTTTTTTTAGAGAGTTTATGAGAACTAAACCAACTTGTATCTTGGTTTTTTCCACCATATCATATTCACCTCCTTGTAGCCATTTAGTCATAGGGAAGGCATAAAAATCCATTCCCACAATTTAACTTGAGATGAGGAGTCATTAGGCATGTACAATAAAGAAAAAATGAATAGGTATTCCTTGGATTAGTAACTATAAGCACTAAGCACAATTGTTGTTGGGATCCACTCCTCAATAGATGATAAACATAGCCAAGTATTGGGAAAGGTGGGTCAACCTTTCATCCTAATATTTTGATTTATTATTTTGTCCTCATATTAGGAAATGAGGCATCTCACTTTGTGTTGGTAGTTATTTGTCACTTGTCGAATGCTTCAAGGGAGGTGCCTAAGATGTTCTAAATGCATATAATATTATTATAGCTTTATAAGATGAAACCCTCTTATGACATATTCTTATGACATCTAAGAGCATGACTATAGAATATTTACAGTAAAGTATTGACCAACATTATGAAAAATCATAAGAAATATTTTAAGAAATAGCAACTATGTCTTGAGGAAAAAGATGTGGACATTTACAAGAAATTTGTTTTTAAGCAAAAGTAGGAGACCACTTATAATTTTATTTATATATAATATTTTACATATAGCTGGTTTAGGTGGACATATTGGCAGGAAAGAACCAGCAAGAAAACCCCCAGTTGCAGTCCAAGTAACAAATTTTACAAAATATCAAAAAGACCAGTGAGGTCCTAATACAAATGACCAATTGCCTAATTACAATGTTACAAAAGCACATTGGTTTCAAATACATCAGTACATATGCACATTCTCTTATGCACCCAAATACCCAAAAGAAGACGTCATACTAGATATACCCGTGACCCGAATACATAACACAATGAAGATTACAAAACCTTACTAAACATAAGACTGATAAGCTAGGAAGCCACTTTCAAAAAGATGTAGATTTTGCACCAACATGTTGAAAGCCATTAATCGAGCTTTATTTTGTTTCCACTTGTTTACCTTTGTGTTGGAAATCATGCTCAAATGAAGGTTTTGATTTGTTTTAATATCAGGCACATAACGATAACAAAATTTATTTTTTGATGAAGATGGAAGTTGCAAATCATGAATGCAAACATGACTTCTCAAGAAAGAAATGGCATGATATATTTTTTTTAAATCATCAATCTCCTCCATGGAAATGGCAGATCTGTATCTGTTTAGAACTTGGTAGAGATGTGAAGAAGTGTCATGCATTGTGGATAATAACATGCCTCGGATTATGTGAACACAGGTCTCTTCTTATGAAACAAAACCTTCTTTGAATAATTAACATTAGAAATTAATACAGTTTGGTGAGCATATTGTATAATCAAACTACAAACCAACAATAGAATATTGAGAGTCTCAACTAAGAATTCCACCTTATAGATAACATGCATACTAGAAGCCAACAACAAAAGACCAAATTTCATAAATAAAGTTCATGTGTTATATATCATGCCTTTGAGGGGTCCACAAGTACCATAAGCCTTTTGAAATCCTTCTCCATCTAAATGCATCCATTCCAAGACCATTGGGAGGTGGGTATACAATATAAGCCAAGTATTAATTTCTAATTTTAATTATTGAAAGAAGGTATATAAATTATTTGAGCATCTTAATTCTCATATAGAGTTACATCTTAGTCAATTTCTCAATGTATGAGTTCCATATATTTGTAATTTTTTCTTAATATAAAAACATATTTTATTTCATTAAAATTAGCCTATCTATTCCATGTTACAAATGATGCTCTTATTTTAAATTATAAGTATATAATTCAAAATTAATTATTAATTTTCAAGATAGAGTACACACAATTTCTTTAGTTAAAATAAAATAATATTCTTATTTCCATGTGAGAGTTATGTAGAATGGTAGTTTGACATGTCTCAAAAATATTTCTTTCATATATACTAAATTTTTATCATTGTACATTATGAGTGAATCATCTCAATTATATATCCAAGCACATCAAAAAATTTATAGAGTGGAAAGAAAAATAATCACACATTTATCATATTTTTGTAAGGTGTTTGAAAAGACTAAAAGTTTCCCTAGAAAGAACTAATTAAGGAATAAAAAAAATGGAAAGTGTCTACCTCATTGTATGTTGACCTTTCCCATATAAAAAGATCATGGAAATTCTAAATGAGTTGATAAAAGAATTTTTAAGAATGAAGGCACAAAATTGATAACACTAATCCTAAAAGCAACAAGAAAGGCAATGAATAAAATCTTCCTAGTTAATTTGAAAGAAACTTTATAAGGTTCTAAATCCCCTTCACACCCCTTTCTAAATGAAGATAAAATAAATAAGTTACCAAATATTTCTTAGAGTTTAAGGTGGTGATTTTAATATGATTTGAGAATAAATAAGATAAATTAGATGAATTTTGTGGGAATAAGATGAAAATAATTTTGAACCTAGTTGACTCATTAAATGACAATAAGATAGATTTTAAAGGGGCTTTATTTAAAATATGTAATAGTTAGATATGATAACTAATACATTATATTCTCTATTATATAGTTATTTCTTCCATAAACATTTCTTACAATCTTATAATTTATTAATAATAGTGATGTGTGCATCCCTAGACACTCTTTGATAACCACACTATTAGTGTTTCTATTTTTACTAGAGGATACTCTAATTGAAAATCATGTAAAGAGGAAGGGTTAGTTAACCTTGATATTAATGCAATGAAAGGTGGAATTATCTTGATGGTATCAAAGTTATCTTAAAGATATATTAAAGGTTTTTCTTCTATGCCTAAACACATTTAGTGAAATATAATGAATGTGTTATCCTAGAAAAATATGTATAGCATTAAGGATAAAATTTAGACTTTAAGTTGAAAGAAAATGTCAAATATTTAGAATAAAAATGGTGGGGATGGAATACAAGCTTCAAGAATCTCCTTGTAATAATTAATTGCAATAATAAATGATTAAAACTAAACACGAATGGATATGCCACCAATAATTTTTAGATAAAATGGCTAAAATTAGAGCCAAGATATCTTAGTTCAATTATTAGGATAAAGGTATCAAATTCTTATTCAATGTAAACATAGCCAAGTTTGATAGATAAAAAGTTGGCCCCATTAATACTAGGGGAGCATTGTCTAATGAGATAATTAAGTTGACACTATTCAATTTTTAGAAGTTAGAACCCTAACATTTATATGACACTTGTAAAATAGAACCTTATTAGGAAGAGTAGGATTGGAGAAATGAACCCATAATAATTATATTTATACAAATAAAAATAATAATCATGTTTAACCATTTCAAAATTTTAAGTTTGTTTCACTATGATGATCAATAGCTAATTTGTACAAGGAGGCCACAATTTATAGGGAAATGAAGACTACATAAGAGGATAATTTATAACATAGTAGCTTGGTTGTAGTTGTTTCTTTAGCATTAAATATTTTCTCTTTTTTCTTTTGTTGTTGAATATTTTATTTGATCTCTTAAAACTTATCAATGGTACTTGATCTTCATAATGATTATTTTCTTCTTTTTCAATTATTATCATCTTAGAAGGAATACCATTTCAATTTAGAGTAGGGAGAAATGTGTTTTTCTTTTAAAGTATTTAAAATATTATATTTATTTGACAGTTCCTTCTTAACCTCTTCCACTCCTTGGAAAAAATTATCCAACCACTTGAATCTCCTTATATTATTCAATTTACTTCTATAATTTATGTATTTGTTTTTAGTGATTTACTCTATCCTTTCAATTTATTCATGATATACTTTAATATAGTTATATGTTCAAGTATATAATAGTTTTTCATAATTGGATATGCCTTAAGAAACTCTTTAAACGTGAAATTATTTGATGAGGGAAGATATAAATTAAGGTTATTCTTTCTTACTTACCTCATGCTCATCCATATTTTTTGTCCATAAATATCTCAAATCAAATTGGATTTTGCAAAGAGGATAGCTATATTTTAAATATTCGCTCTTAGTCAAAGTCATTTATTTCTTTGTACAAATTTAAAATTGATTTATGTAATTTAATTTTTAATAGTTTTAACATGGATATATGAAGAATAGTTTTATATATATATATAGTAAAGTGGACATATTTTTATATTTTCCTAATACTAGAAAATTTAATAATACCTTCATTCCTTCTAATCCTAATAGAACTATTTTATTATACATTTCATTTAAACAATCCAGTTTCTTTCCTCTAAATTTATTCTTCGATTCATACATTTAGTTCACCAACCATTTTTGGAGTAATGCCATAAGAATCAAAGGAAAAATATGAAGAATTTTATCCAAGTTTCCATTGTATGCACACTAGAAACTTTATATCATTAACTATTTGATATAATTTCTCAAATAAATTTGTTAATGAATTGTTTGATATAAAGCCTCAAGTAAATTTCCAATAGTGCTTTTGACGGAGTATGATAGAAATAGTGTTTTTGATAAAATGCCTCAAATAAATTTGTTAATGAACTATTTGATATAGGGTGCATACAATGGAAACACTATTTCTATCATACTCCATCAAAAATTACCATGAACTGTTTGATATAATGGATCAAATAAATTTGTTAATGAATTGTTTGATATAGGGTGCATACAATGGAAACACTATTTGTATCATACTCCATCGAAAATTACCATGAACCATTTGATATAATGCCTCAAATAAATTGGAGGTGCCCTGGTAAAAATGTATGTAAAATGTGGAAGCATAGATGGGGCATGTTAATTTTTTGACAAAGTAGAAATGTATCATAGAAATAGTGTATGTTGAAAACACTTTAGAAACTTTCAAACAAATGCAGTTTCAATTCAACAAATTTGAAAATTTTCACACTTAGGGTTTCAAAATTTAACAAACAAATGCATTTTGAAGTCTACAAAATTCGAATTTGACAAACCTGGTGCTCAATATGCAAGTTGGGTTGATGAACTTTGGAGAGACAAAGTTGATTTTGCATTCACCAGAGAGATGAAGTCAGTTTTTTCACCATTTGTAGATCATAGTCTCGGTTCACTGCACACACAAGCATAGGGAAAGCAACTACATAAGCAAAAATGACAGTCAAAAATGACAATGTTTTTTTTTGTCTTATTTAAGGGGGTTCAGTCGAACATGGGTTCGACCGAACCCCTTTAAATAAGATTATTTTTGTTTAGGGTTTGGGGGTTCGGTCAAGCCACTGAGTTTGACCGAACCCATTGAGTTTGGGGAAAAGGAAAAAAATGAAATTTCCTTCCTCATAAAATTTGTAAACCACTATTGTGGTTTCACCCTATTATTACTAAAAAATTATGAACTATTCCTAAATAATTTATAATGAATTACCAATGATCTTAAATATGAATCTCTAGCTCCAATTATGATATGTGTCAACCTTAAGGGAACCTACAAACCCCAATGTATGATCAAGCATGTAGGTTAGCCAAATAATATGAGAAGATAATCCATTGAGAGATGAAATGTAATTTAGATCTCCAAGAAAGTTCCCATGGGACCTAAAAGCCTTCTATGATGTTCCATTAATATCCACATGCTTTGGAAAAGGTCCACACAACAAACCTAGACTAGGTCGGCCCCAAATACTTTGATTGAGAATGACAATGAATATCTAAGAGTGTAAACTTTCTGCATACAAAAGAAAATCTCTTGAAATCTACATATGTCTTAGATGACCTCATGTAGAACCAATAGCATGCTCTTGGAACTAAGAAATGACAATGCAATAAAATGATGCAGCCTAAGAAACTTTTGAGATAGCTATAGACTAATCCTGAAAGAAAAGAACCATTTTTGGTTGATACAAGATTGCTTTACAACTAAGGATTCTCTTGCATCATGTTTGGATCTTGAATTGTTGCAATAAATCATTGAAATTCTGCTCTTGAATTTATTGATAACACTCTTGACAAAAAAAAATTCTTAGTCATTTCACTTATTTTTCAAATAATGCAATAACTAGGTATTTATATGCTATTATTCTAATTTCTCAAAAATTAAATCTTCATAGCCAACTTTGGACACTTGAATTGCAAATAATAAAGTGTCAACACTGAAATATTTGAATTTGTAGCCAAAATATGAGGAGAATTGGACCTATTCACCATAGGACATATGTGTCCCAACTCTATTTTTTAGAAATTAAGCTATCAAGGGAAAAGTATTAGATGAATGCATTTTTTTTTTGCTTGCAATTTGTCAATAATTGTTAAAAATTGGCCATTGAATGAATAATTTAGGAAATTAAGTACTCAATTAGATCTAATAAATTAAGGGAGAGAAAAATATAGTGTGAAATTGTCAAGGGTGAAAATTTATGACACTACACTTATTATTTTTTATATACTAAAGCTATGATTTGTTCTAATGTGTTTATGTAGATTCAAGTGCAATCTTATAAAGTTGTTCTTGAAGTTGTTCATCTTTAGGAGCAACTAGATCATCTACGTAATTCCATCTATACTATTACTAGAGTTCCACCTAATTCCCCCTCTCCTTAGTGAGGGCATGGGCATAGATGGAGGAAGCCTATTAGGCATGATAGTGGAACGCATTCCCATGGTCAACAAGGCTCTTTGTCATTGGATTATAAAAATATTGATGTTTGTAGAGGATGGGATCGACCCTTCCAAATAATCTCTACCAAGCTTCTCATGGCTAGATTGATGCTCCCAATTGGCCTAACTTAGGTCAATTTTCTCACTTAGAGTTGGTCATCTCTCTGACCCTTCCACAATAGCTGCTAAACAACCTACTTAAAGAATAAGAAGGAACTCTCATTGATTGGAAACCAATTGACGATGCTACCCCTATAAATTTTTGGGGCAATCAAAATGATAAATATCATCCCCATCTAGTTTTTCTTTAGTTTCTTATTCTTTGTTGGGCTCAAGGCCCTTTTATTGTTCTTTCATCTTTATTTTAGGAATGGTCCAATTATACTTTGTGGGCATGTGCATCTCTATCATCCTCTTTTTTGTGTGAATATTGTACTATCCTTTAATTAATAAAGTCTTTTTTTCTTTTTGTATTAAAGTGGCAAAGCCACTGAAAATATTTTATTGAAAATAAAAGAGGTTTACATCAAGGAATTAGAAATTTCATGCCAAACATTTGGCAGAATAGAACTAACAAGAAGGAAGTAGGGGCAAAAGTGCCAATTATAGTAGGGAAAACATAAAAACCCCTATGAACACCAAGGCATAAAAGCCGATTACACTAGGAGAGAAAGAAGGTAAGACGATCCTCGAACCAAAGAGAGCAAGGAGAAATGGATGATCCCACAATACTGGTTTACAATTTTGGCCAAAATGGACACTAAACTAATTTTTTCTAACTAAATCTTTATTTTTGGGCACCAAAAGTGGCTAAACCGTGAGGAATTTGAAGATGATGCAAACTAGTGATTTGTGACATTTTGTCTATAGATTCTAAATATCTTTTTTTTCAAAAAAATTGGAATCAGATTGCACTTCTTTTTCCATCTCCTTCGAAAACTATTTTTTTGAGTAAACACCACTTTTAAGGAGTGATGCTCATCGTATACAACATAACATTTTTTTCCATGAAGGATAAAATTCTAATTTTTTTTTGAATTTAGATTTGTAACTAAGATATCTAGTGCTTTCATTTGGTTTCATAGTGTTTTATTGAATTTTTTTCCTTAATCAATTTTCAAAGTCAAACCAATTACAATTCAGTCATAGGCAAATTGTATACAACATAACTTTTTTTGTATATATCAATTTTTTATTTTTGTTGGATCAATGACTTCAATATCTAGTGGACTCATATTTTTCAAAAAAAAATTGATAATATTCTATTTTTCCACTTGTTCAGAGAAAAGAGCTTGATTTTCAGTAAAAAACCTACATTCACAAGAGATAAAAAATAAATATAATAATTAAATTAAATTTATTAGAAATTATACCTTTTAGGAAGCTTATAATAAGAACTACATACTTACAAAATATAAATTTTAAATGAATTCATTTGATCCCCCAAAAGGTAAATCAAAAGTTTTTTTCTATCAGCATTTTGATAGGTGTAAAGGAGACTCCATTATAGGTATGGTTTAAAACTAGCAGGGGTCTATCCAAGGGGGTTTGATCTAAGGTGGTTTAATCAAACCCTCTTCAATTTAAATCCTTTAAATGGAAATTTTCAAGGCTTAAATAATTATATTTTCCAAAAATATGTGATTTCAGCAAAAATAAGGATCTCCTAGAAATTGTAAACTAGTATTGTGGGATCACCCAAACCACTTCAATTCTGGGAACACCAAATTGGCTAGGGCTTGGGGTTTGCATTCCTTGAGCTCACAAGTTTGACTCCGCTTTGTAGTGGGCAAAGGAAAGGGTTAGTTATATTGTGTGTCAGTTCCTACTCTATTAACTCTGGGTATAGGAATGGACTTTTCCCCTAACCTCCTTGATGTTAGATAAATTTTGTGGGCAAAGGAAAGGGTCAGTTATATTTTCTGTCAGTGCCTACTCTACTGACCCTGGGTATTGGAATGGACTTTTCTCCTAATCTCCTTGAGGTTAGATAATTTTCTTTGGGTGTGATCATACCAGTGTTAATGAATCAGATCCCATTAGAACTTTGCAGTTAAGCACACTTGGGTTGGAGTAATATTGGGATGGGTGACCTTTAATTAATAAAGTTGAAAGGGAAATATTCATCAAAAAAATTCACAAATTTAAGATATAGATTCAATCTTTAGAGCTTGGAAATTCATTCTATAAAGATCAAAATAAATCCATAGAGCTTGGAGTGCCTTCTATAGAGCTTAAAGTGCATGTATACAATCCCATAGAAATTTGGGAAACTCAAGGCAATGAATGTTGAACACTTTCAAAACCAATGATGACATGTTTGTTTATTATAAATTTTGATATTCAAAGATTTGAAAATCCATTTATTATAAAAACAAATTGGGAAAATAGGAAAGAAGTTGATAATGCAATAAAAGTATTATTCAAAATGTACATGAAAATAAATGTACACTCTTAAAATCCCATACATGCATTAAAAAAAATAGGTATTCAATGTGGGTTAATATTAATAGATTGAAACTCACTTGTTTGAGTATAATTGATCAGGGTGATAATGAGTGCTTTGTTTCTAGATTTAACTATGTGTATTTATTTACATCAATAAGGATTGTGGAAACTTAATGTCTCTAATTGATGAGAGTGATTTTATGTTTCTTGGTTAGGTCATCTACTAATATTCAAACATCCAAAGATACATTGAATAAGAGATACCATGAATAAGAGATATTAACTTTTAAATCGCCATACATTATTTTTTAATTATTTTATTTTATTTTTTCTTAAATATTATATACTTACCCATAACTTTGCATAATTTTTTTCTAAATGGTAATATATATTCTAAAATTTTAATGTATTTACAATTAGAAAATAAATACAAATTCTAATTATTACACTCTACTTTTATTTCCACAAGAAATTGTCTCTAATATGATAACTTATTAACTTTTTATATCTAATAAATCGAATATATTTTTAATATAATAATACAAACATAAATATCGATTAATACTTCATCATTAAATTATGATTTACTATATAACTAAAAAACATTTTAAATAAAAAGAAAATACATAAAACTTAAAATACAATTAACATATATTTTCAAAAACTTTATGGTTTTGGGTCCCTGTAAAACCCATTTTTTCCTTTATCAAAAATATATATTTTGAAAAACAAAATATAATTATTTCCTAATTTTGTAGATTAAGCCTCTCAGAGCAATAATCTATTTGTAACATATATTTAATATATATTAATAAATATGAATTATAATAGGTATATAAACTATTTTCAGTACTTAATAAACCAAAAAATGAAGTTTACCCATTAAAATAGGTTCCCCAAAATATTTCAAATTCTGAACTATTTGGCGATAAACAAATAAAGCATGCTCAACAAGTTTAAAAAAAAAAATTATTAAAAGAAATTTGAAGAATCTTTTGCAGTTCAAATTGTCACATTCTATTCTATTTTCAATAAAAAAATTTATTTAAATATTTCTTCTTTGTAAATATGAGAGACCGAAGATGGTCCCAATGTATTTGATGTTTTTCTAATTTTGCATAAGAACATCTATGGTTGATTTTTTTAAGATAACTATGAAAAACTTCAAAATTCTATTGCATTGGAATTTGGTAGTTTTCATTAGGCAGGATTCATAGGTTTTTTGTTTTTTTAAATAATTTGAGCAGGGGAGGTGCATATTTGAATATTGAAGGGGTATTTTAAGGAGGAAGGTAGGTGCTAAAAGTTTAGTAGGGAGATAAGTTATATATATATATATATATATATGTGTGTGTATATATATATGTATGTATATATATATATATGTATGTATATATATATGTATGTATATATATATGTATATATATATGTGGTATGTGTAGATCAACATGGGCCAAAAAGTGGCAATATAATGGGTAATGGTGTAGGTATATGACTCCGACGATTTTTTTTTACCCAAAATTGATGAAATCTAAAAGGGTTTATAAAGGATATTCTCATATTTCCACTAGTATAAATTATGCTTTACTTTGAATTTAATAAATAATTATTATTCATTTTCTATTCAAATTACGAACAAAGTCCTGATTGATAGGTTGATTGTAAAACATCTATAGCTTTCTAAATGGTATCACATTTTAATCCAAACATGTGTCAAGCATTCTATGCTTCACATACTATAGGATTAAAAAAAAAAAATTCATGAAGTTTTGACCAAGTTAAGGTGGTCAGACATACGATTTTTTATATTTTTTAAAAGTTGTAATAAAAAATTCATAATTAATGATTTACTTAGAAAAAAATTACAAAAAAATATGCATCACATCTAGACATGAGTCCTCTACTTATATCTAAAATCTTATAAAAAATAATTATCATTTTATTGTGGTTAGGGTGATCAGACAAACACCTACTTCTTATTTTTTCCCTAAAATTTAAGTACTATTGCATTGAAATTTCAAATTTTTACCAAATAGATTTTTTTTTAAAAAAAACGTAGTAGTTTAGAAACTACATTAATTTTCTATAGATTCTATTCTTACATATTTTTGAAATAATATAGATAAATTATTCAAATTTTTACATCAAGTTGCCTAACTCTGATTTTTCTAATTTTTTTGTCACTTAAGGGACTATTTTTTCCATGATGATCTTGCACATACCCTAAAATCACTTAAATAAAGAAGGAAAAAAATCATGGGATTATTAATCCCAAAAATATATCTTAAAATTTTTGAATTGTGCATGCTAAAATAAATTATTTCACTTATTGTATGGAATGTGCTATTCATGTTAAGATTTTGTGTTTGAATGGGGGATAATGTATCTTAGAACTCCTAATTGGCAAGGATCTTGTTTCAAGTAGGGGGTACATATTGTGGCTTCTAATGGTTAAGATTCTTTGTCTTATTAGTTTTGAACTATTTTATTTACTCTCAATTTATTTTAATTTATTGTATAATTATTTTATTTACATACACATGAACACACACATATGGACACATAAATTTTATTTTTTACTTTTAAGAATTATTTTACTCTATATATATTGTTTACTTTATTTTTATTTGAAGAGATAATTTTATTTTAGAAAAAGATGGCTAAAAATTTATTAGAAAATCAAAAAGTATAGAAAAATCCAAAATACAAAGTTGGGGTTCCCTAAGGGAACCTCAAAAAAATACCATTACATATTCTTGTCTTCCATAATCACCTTTTCCAAATTCTTGTCATAATTTGGAGGCAAATGGTTGCATTCCCTTACATCCCATACCTCCTCATGCTCCAAAGCTTATTTGGCTAGACAATCTATTGCTCTATTCTACTCCCTAGGAAAATGACAAAAAGAGATAAATTCTAGAGAGCTACATAAGCTCAAAACCTTCCTAACCACCACAGCTAGTTGCTAGCTAGCTCCTTCCACACTTTTCTCATTACATATTCTTGTCTTCAATAATCACCTTTTCCAAAGTCTTGTCATAATTTAGAGGCAAAAGGCTGCATTCCCTTACATCCCATACCTCCTCATGCTACAAAGCTTATTTGGCTAGACAATCCCTTGCTCTATTATACTCCCTAGAAAAATGACAGAAATATATAAATTCTAGAGAGCTACATAAGCTCAAAACCTTCCTAACCATCACAGCCAGTTGCCAGCTAGCTCCTTCCACACTTTTCACATTTAATGTTCATATCCATAACAATTTGTGAATCAGATTCATAGATAATTTGTCTCCAACCGAGGGAGCACCCTCTTTCCACCACATATAAAATAGTAAGGGCGTTCATAAGATTATTGGTTTGTTGCCCATTATACACACACAAAAAAAGAAATTCCATACCACCTCCACTATCTCTACCAATGCCACCAATCCTAGTATGCCTAGGGTTTCCCAGCCTACCAACCTCCAACTTCAAGTTTCTTATATGATATCCATATCGCTAGGAGACATAGTCTCAAAAAAATCACATTTTGCAAAAATGGTATCTTGAAGCCTGCTGAGAATATTTTGTCATAGCTGACCTGCCACCAATTGCACACCCTAAGAAATCCTTCTATTCCTTTCTATCCATAGATTCCAGATAATAAAAGTAGGACCAATAATCTGAGCAATCTTAAAAAAAGATGTCTGAGTAAGAGGACATTATCACATACTATCCCAGAGCTCAACCAAATAAGTGGCATGAATGCAAGCATATTTCCAAGCCTCCAACTAGAGGTTCCAAAGCCCCTAAGAAAAATGGAATTGAAAGAACAAGTGAGGGGAATCTTCCTCACTACTCTTGCAAAGGACATAGATAAAAGGGCTTTAAAAACCTCTTTTCCATAAATTTTCCTAGGTACGTTAATTATTTTGGACCACTGGCCATAATAAAAAATTACATTTAGGCTAGGAAAACTTATTCCAAACCTCCTTCCATGAAGGCACACCAACCCTCCCATAAACCTTCATATATAGCTCCAAATAGCCCAAGACAACATAAAATTTTCCCTTTAGATCAAGGCCCCAAGCCAAGATATACCTCCCTAAAGGGAATTACAAATCCTATTATCTAAAATCCTAACAAGTTCTTGATGAGCCTCCTCAGTACCACTGGAGGCCATTCATGTGGAGCCTTCCAGTGCATCACCTCCATTTTCCCTAGAGCATGAATTATTTGAAAATCTTCCACCTTACTTCAACCAAGAGTAAGAAAACTATCACAAAGAGGCTACAAATGAGGGGACATATCCAACATAGGGGGATGACCATCCCATGATTCCTATCATAAGAGGGCATTAGACCCTCTATTAAAAATCTAAAAAATGTTCTTTTTGATTTATTGAGCCCCTCTTTTGAGATTATCCCAAATTATGGACCCCTTCCTCAAAAGGTTATACCAAGGAACCTCAATAGAGCTCACCCCCAAAAGATACTTAAGAGTTATAATTTTGGCTCAATCCTAGTCTTAACAACTACACCAACGCTAGTATAACTTGGAAGAAAATACTTGACCACTCAAACCCACTGGGTTGATTCTAAGAGAACCTTTTTATTTTATTCTACACATAGAGTCCCACTTCATAAGCCTCTATTTTGAAGAAGATAACTTACTTGTCTAAAGAAATTGATGATCAAGGGAATCAAATTCCTTAACAAAGCACGAGGGAGTAACCTGCACAAAGCACCTATAAATAGGAAGAGCCTAGAAAACCAACTTCAAAAGAGTCACACGTCCTACTAAAAAAAGCCACCAACAAGTCCAATGACTAACTCTCTCACAAAACTTATCCAAGATAACATTCCAAAGATATTGGAGATGAGGCCCCATTGAAATGAGAATCCCAAGATAAGATAGTGAGAGAGATCCAACATGGAACCGAAGAATATGAGAAATCCTATTTTGAATAAGATGAGGAGTATTGAAGAAAAGGATTGAAGACTTCTCTTCATTGATCTTCTAGCTAGAGGAAACCAAGTAGATAGTAAATGTCTTCCTTAAATTCATATCTTATTGAATCTTAGTCATTCCCATCAAAGAGGTATCATCAACAAACTGTAATTGTGAGTGAGGAGGTGTCCTACCATCCCAACACCATTGGAGCAATCCTTAATTAACCCAAGATTTGATAAATCTCCCTAGGCCCTCAGCCATAATAATGAATAGGTAAGGGGAAAGAGGATCCCCTTGGTGGAGACCCTTGGAAGCACCAAACAAATCTAACAACTCACCATTAATAAGCACTAAAAAGGAAGAAGATGTGACACAACTCATGACCCAATCAATCCATGATCTACCAAACCCAAAGGATTGGATGAGTTTTTGCAAGAAGGCCCATATAACCCTATCATAAACCTGAGCCATATCAAGCTTGATGAATATAGCTTTCTCATTGAGAGTCATGATAGAGTGAATATCATAATTATTAGTCACAACTCCATCCATAATTTATCTTCTAGCCACAAAGCCACCTTGTTCTTCAGAAATCAAAGAGTGGATCTAAGCCTTCAATTTCTTAACAATCAATTTAGTAATAATCTTGTAATCCACATTACAAAGAGAATTAGGTGTGAAGTGATCCATGCAATTGGATCCTTCCTTCTTAGAAATAAGAGACAAAAAGTTGAAATTCAAGGCATGTAACATTTTCTTGTTTTTATATGACTCCTGAACAACCTCGAGGTCCAAATTGATAATTCCCTAGAACTCCTAAAATAATTCAATGGGAAAGTCATCTAGACATAGGGCTTTCCCTTTTTCATTTGGAACACCACCTTTTCTAACTCTCACAGTGAAATAGGGTGCATGAGGTCCAAATTCATCTCATTAGAAACTAAGGGGGAATATAATCTATAATAAGATTCTCCTCACCACTAGTAGAAAAAGCATCCTTGATGAACAAATTTATAAATAAATGAGAGGCCTCCCTAGAAATAACCCCCTAGAGGCAAGCTACACTCCATCTGATGACACCAAAGAGGGAATAATACTCCCAATCCTTCTAGCCTTAATATAGTTATGGAAAAAGGTAGTATTTCAATTCCCTTCCTAAAGCCAATATACATGAGACTTTTTCTTCCAAAATATATCCTCTCACAACTCACATTCTTTGAGTTCCTTGACCACAACAACCTCCTTACTAAGAAAATCATTAGTAAGACCATGGTCTTGAATTTGGCGAGTAATAACATCAAGCCAAACTTGAGCCAAAAAATTATTGAAGTGAAAATTTCCAAAACATTATCTATTCCACCTCCTGAGTGTATACTTTGCATACTATAATATTTTATCAAATGGGTACATAGCCCTACCACAATCAAGCTTCCCTGGAAGCTACCAACCACTCATAAGATCATGAAGAGAGGGGTCCCACAACCACATTATCTGGAACTTAAAAGATGGGTTCCTAGAAGCTCTAAAAGAAATAACATATAACTTAATCAACCATTTATCATACCCTTTCCAATCCAAAATCTTAAAGCTCATAATCCACCTTTCACCAACCCATAAGAAAGAAATAAGAAATTTTTCCAACCTCTCAAAGATAGCATTATCATGACAACTCCTATTATTCCAAGTAAAATCCCATTACTTGTCTTTACATCAATTAAATTTAGAAACTCTATATTATCTCTAAGAAGATTAGTGGAGGAATCAAGCCCCTTCCAAGCTTTTCAAGACAAATAATGGCATTAAAATCCCTAGCAGTGAACTATGAGAGCAAGCGAGTCAGAGACCAAATATATCTAACATGATCCAATAGCTGAGCCTTACCAATAAGGTCATGAGGAGCATAAACATTGGTGAAAAAATAAGTTTCACTAGAATCTAGGCTAGAGGTAATCACAAATAAAGAAGATTGATATGAAATCCACTAGAGAGACACAATCTTCCTCATATCCCAAAAGAAGGCCACACCACCATAATTACCTTGAGACTCAATACACTGACATGAGCCACAAGGATAGATGTATTGGGATATATTCAACATGTATTCCATAGATAAATTAGTTTCCTCAATAAATACAATATCAAGACATTGAGCACTAATCATTTCACAAATAGCCTTTTCTCAAGGGATGTTATTTGTACCCCTTAAATTCCATAAAATAACAATAATTTTTTAGAGTGTAAAAAGTGGGAATCAATGGTCCTCACTGACATTAATTCCATTAGATTCCCCCAATCAATTTAACCTTCTCTGGGTCTTTTTTTGACCCACCTTAGAAGCTTTCTCTAGAGGCCCCTTTTTAAGAGATTTTGACTATAGACCCAAAACTTGTGAGGTCCCACTATTCTTAACAAACTCTAGATCTTCCCTTACCTGAGAAGGAACTCAGTCCACTAAAGTACCTATCCCCTACAAGACCAAAGGTCCACTTGGTTCAAGTTCAACTAAAATCTGAGGAGGAATATTCGTAGTCATTTTCTCAATACATGCATCCAGCAAAGGTGAACCCAAAGAGCCAATCCCTTTTTCCCTTGACAAATCCACCCAAAAATCTATCCACCATTAGTTGAAAGCTCAACCAAAATTCCCTCCTCTTGGGCCAAGTCCTCTAAAGCATCAAATTGGTTAAAAACCCCATCATAAATTATGTGTCGTTTAGAGTTCATTTCAAACCTCTCCCTTTATTTTGAGGATTTTCCAAGATGAAACCCTCCTTATACACTACATCAACAACCATAAGACCCTTCCCTTTATCATTCTTAGGATCCAAGCTAGGAGATGAGCTAGCTACCCCCAATACTTGATTGAGTCAACAATGATTCCTTTGCAAGTGTCCATACTCACAAGACAAAAATGACATCTGAACGAGAGGGTTTCATAGTCCAATT
>VDFB02075321.1:380839991-380972795 GCA_007258455.2 Sequoia sempervirens | reverse complement strand
AATATTCCCTTGGGGTTCTAATAAATAAATTAATGTTCCATATTAATTATCCTCAAATTTATTCTTCTACCTTATTATCACTTACTAAAATAACAAACTTAAGAAACTTCTCAAATAAGGAACATAACTCTTTAACTTAACCACATAACTTATTTAGTTAGATTCGTTAAACAGTGTTTCAAGGTTTTGTAATGATACTTATTCTAAGTAACCAACTACCTTTAGAAATATTAAGAGTTTAACCAAGAAAGTATAAACATGGAAACGAAACCTATACGAAATAACCTAACATTACATTCCTAGACTTTTGATCAACTAAGCATACTTAGACTCCTATAATTGAACTCATAAAGGAGGCTCACATAAATTTCCTAGAACATCCAAATAAAATCAATCCATCAACATGAAGTTTAGAGAGACTAAAGAAGAATTACAAAATGATACTCATTTAATGCATAACTACTAGATTTATAAATACATATATTTCAAAAGCTTGATTATGTAAAGTAATCTAATATTTATAGTGTAAGGGTTTAATTTATTTTAAACTTTTCACATAGGATCTTTTTATTAAATGAAATTTATCCATTTGAAGCTGCCCTCAATTACTAAGACATATCTTACAATAAACTATAGATGCATATATATATATATATACATCTCTCCCTATATATATATAACTTCAGAATGTTGTTTACAAAACAACAAAATAGATATATATAAAAGTAACCATATTAATATCAACATATAAATATATATATCTAATAAATTTATATTTTAAACGTAATTGTTGTTATTACAAATTAAGTATATCTAATAGCATATCATAATCTAAGTGACATTCAGCATATGAACACAACATACATCAACGCAGTGAGAGAAACATTCCTACGCAAAGCTTATAACAGAGTTAACATAAAGTCATTCATCAAGGCATTCGATGCAAAGACAAGGCACGCACTTTGTTTGATAGGAAACTTCAAGTTTTGCAGATGTGACAGGTTACAAACGGAAGCAAGAAGGCTATTTACATCCCTACAAACTTCTACATTCGAATATTGCTGCTGTAATAGGTTGCCTAAGGGACCAGGGACATTATTTGAAATTTAAGCACTGCAACAATGATAGGTTGCTAAAGGTTTCAGGGAGACAATTTAATTCTGTACAATGCCTCTACTCTAAATGACGCCATAGTAATAGGTTGCCAAGTATATCAGAAAATGAATTTTAGATGTTGTAGCTGAGATGGGTCGCCAATGGTTTCAGGGAGGTTATTTAAATTTGTACACTCTCCTAAGTATAAATGTTGCAGCGGTGATAGGTTGCCAAGTATATCAGGGAGATTATATAAATTTAGATTACCAGACTATGCAAAGGAGCTCATCTAAACACTGTATCCAATAACATCAATTTCTCTCAGCTTCGACTGAATGAAGGTAATTGGCAAAGGCTTGAAACATTGTGCAGACCAAGAGAATTAAATAATATGCTCATTGGTCCTCAATTTCTTCACTTGAACAATCTTCTCATTGACAGCATCAGAGAAGACACACGAACCAAGCTTCCTCCACGTTTGAGATGGTTACGGTTGCAAAAACGTGAGAAGCCATAGTCTTGCAGATAACATTTGGGATTTGATAATAAAAAAAATGGAGAGTTAATTTAAATCTATACACCCTACCATGCTCAAGTGAGTTGCTGCGACAGGTTAACAATGAAATCAAAGAGGTTATTAAATTTACTACACCTTTGCAAGTCAAAAAGTTGCAACTATGAAAGGTGATCAAGGATTTCAGAGAGACTGTTAAATTCTGTATAATGTTTCAATTCTAAATGCCGTAACAAGGACAGGTTGCCAAGTATATCAGAAAGTGAATATTGCAGTTTGGAAATATCACCATCTACTTGCATTATTATCAATTTCCACATGTTATCCATAGACTTAAAGGAAAGAGAGAGGTGAGAAGCAAATACATGTTGAGAGAAGGAGAATTAATGAATAACTTTTCTTTCTATTTGGCAGCGAGTTTCCAGAGACGCGCTCAGAATCATGAACAAAGGTGAGTGTTTTATTATGCTAGAATAATGACAATATTTATATTTCAAGTGCTGAAACTATGATAGATTGTCAGAAGAATCGAGCAGATTATTTAATTCTTTAAACTTCCTATCAGAGGAATTATTTAAATCTTTAAACTTCCTATAAACTTCAAGCACGCGGAAGAGAGAACTGATAAGAAGGATAAAGTTCAGGCAGAAAAGATGACAACTGATTTTAACCAGAACATAGCATAAAGCTTAAGGTATTCACACCTTCGTATTTCTCCTTTCGAAATTCCATTCAGCCTGAATTCTATGCTTGGTTGCTCATGGGATTCCAATCTTCTTTGTGCAAGCCTCCTCCCGTGCATGATGCATCCTCGCCTTTTCCCCCATAAGCTAAATTTATTTCGCCAATTCACCCATTCTCTTCAACTTCCAAATGCTCCAAAGGTGAAGTTTCTTTCTAGCTTTTCTTGCTTTAAAACACTTCAGCTTCCTATCTATTTAAATTCCTTATTATAATAATGATCTTTGAACAACTAATGAATTATTAATTATTATCGAATATCATTAAAGAATACTTTTATAAAACAATTATTTTATTTATTTATTAATAACCTTTTACTTATTATTTTATAAAACTAATTTATTTAATTTAATTGATTATTACTTTAATTTCTAATCATATTTTAAATAACTTTTCAAATCACTTATGATTTAAATTTATTATTTAAACATGATTACTGGCATATTATATTTTTCACTCAATCAAATAACATAGTAACCAATGAAACACACACAAAAACTCACACACAAGTCCAAAACAACTGACACGGAGGGGCATTACAAGTTAGAGATCATCAAATCTCAAATACTAAAGATCATCATGTATAAGCAAATGTATGTGGTAAAGATCAAAAATCTAGTGTGCATGGCCTAATATGAATGTCTACTCCTAGTCAAATGGCCATCTGAATGAGAACGGTCCTACTCTGATGGATGTGTCGAGCCCTGCAAATAAAATTATGTACAGGATGTGTTAAATACATATAATTTATATTAAATAATTTTTATGAAAGTTATTTTTAAATGAAATTGTATTTTTAAATATCAATCTAGATCTATACATACATAAATATTGCATGTACATATACACATTTGATTATATAAAAATGAAAAACTCACATGTCCACTGGTAGCAAATTCATCCACAGAGTCACATCAATCATGCACACGATCTGGACCAAGGCTAACAGTGATATGAGGTATGTCCACCTATAACATATATATATACATATATATATCAACTTACATGAATATCTAGTTAAAAAAAATTAAAAATAATGAAAAAAGAATTGAAACATGCACATGCACACATACATGAATATCATCTGATATCGGATGACCTAAGTCCTCTAAAACAGTCGCCTCCACCATATCCACCAAACGGTCAAGCGACGAATCAACATTTGCATCCATCTGATCTATCCCATGTCATGCCAGAAATGATGAATGTAGAGGACAATAAAGGTGAGATGGAATCAGCGATGATGAACTAGAACCAATCAACATATCAGTAAAACCCATAGTAAGTGTAGTTGCCGAATGAACCGTAGGTGGATCTTGATGCGCACTAGTGCTCAACTGAGAGTGATGGGATCCTGGAACTGAACAACCTCTGCATATCAAATGATCTCTAACATGCTCTATACCGATCCCATTGTCTGATGTAATGTTAGCATATGCCTCCAACAGGTCCTCAGCCAAACAATGTAGAGTCATGTGTGACATATCTCCTGCAAGTGCATCAAGTTGTGTAGGAGTAGGGATGTTGGCCACTATAAAAGGATCCATGGTGGTCCACTATGCTAAAAATGGCATGGATCAAGAATGTCTAGACATCAAATACTGACCTACATCATCATATATCCTAGTGGTGGTAGCCGCAATGTCACCTACAGTGTCAATTGCTTCCTTTTGGGAAGCAACAACAACCTCATCTGCTATGGGGGCTAGAGCTAGGGTGAGAGCAGGAGACCTCTCACCAACCAATACCCTAAACACTAGGGGTGGTCTATATGCTCGACGATAGGTTGGCCTATCAACAATCCTACCACGCCCCTAACTAGCATATGGTGGAATGTCCAAATAGTTAACTTTGAGGCCCAAATGGACCTTAGCATACAACTGTTGAACAAAATACAATGGAATCTGGTCATTGTTTCAGTATAAACCATGTGTTGTGAGAAATTGTGGGTAGATCAATGAGGCCATAGCATGATTGACAAATCTAGTGACCTGGTATCCCCTAACCTTACACACATTTTGATAAAATGGAAAATAAGTGGTTTTTATCATTTATTTGGTGACACTATCCTGTATTTGTTTAAGGGGAACATCACCATGTACTTCTTCCCGTATGCAGGAAAGAATAGAAGTCACTCTATTTGAAGAATATGCACTAGTCCTCTCAAGTTCATATTTTAGTTTTTCTAGACTATGCAATATTAACATGCATGGTTCACTATATATCCCTGGGTTTGCACCCTGTGCTAATGAATCACTCAATTCTTTAATCTTATTACTAGTATTTGCAAACAAAGAATCTAGCACAGGTGGAACATGATGTGCATTTTCCATGTTATATATATATATATATATATATATATATATATATATATATATATATATATATATATATATATATATATATATATATATATATATATATATATATATAACAATGAGATATATATATATCTTTGACTAAAAATAATATATCTAGATAAAGGGAATACAAATCTAAAATAGTTGTAATAATTCATCTGCTCATCAATAATATTTTCATACCATTAACAATTTAAAAGAATTGGAAGACAACTATAATCTATGACATAGCATCCTTAAATGGTTCAAATTTTAAATGAAACGATTGAAAGAAAGAATAAGAATACAAAGATTAGTATAAAATTATTTGAAAATAATTGGGGATAAAAATATTTAATCTAATAGTTGCTAACATAAATGAACTTCAAAATAGGATTATGTAAGTGAAAAAAAAAGTTCTATTGCGCTTCATTGAACCTAAATTTATCTAGTTAAGATATGTCTAAAATTAAAAATTCACACTAGAATATCAATATTCCATAAGAATCTCATAAAGAGGATGAATTTAATGGAAGATAATATAAAATCCTCCATATGAGGGATGGAATTTTATCATTAAAATATGAGTGAATCATCTCAATTATATAGCCAAGAACATCAAAAAATTATAGATTGGAAAGCAAAATAATCATACATTTATCATATTTTTATATGTATAAGTTTAGATACCATCAAACTATTTAAACTTATAGATTGCATAAAGCTATAAATTGAATCTTTAAAACTAATTTATTAAGAATCAAATCTAATAAAGTTTGACTTCATATTGCATACTTGTTATAAATATCTCACTAATCCAACCATACATTTTATATATGTTAAAAAATATATAATTGTTATGCCCATAATTTTTCACTATATCTTGATGTGGATCTCCTTCAACTAGATCAATTAAAAATTATTTGTAATGTTGGAGGAAATGGATTTAATATCATTAGAGTTGTCATGGAACTACCTCTCTTGATCAACTATAGATATTATCCACTCTCGAGAATGTAAATATGTTCGAGATAACTAAAAAATAATTTGTATCCCTTATATCCTTTCATCCAATGAAGCCTATCTCTTAATTGAGATCCTCTACCACAATTAAGTTCAAATCTTCTAAGATTTATTTCAATGGAAGCAACCACTCATTGTAGAAAAGTTATTAGTAAGTTCTAAAGCCAAAACAAGTTTTCTTTTTCTATTTGGATCCATATTCTTGTTCCATTCTAGATCTCTTTCTAGCCATATTCTTAATGTAAGATCATAGTAAGCTAGTGCAATAGATTTAATCACATCATTCCACAATTGTATCCACTTACCATTTTGATGAGGTCTAGGAACATCAACCAAAGGATTATTATAGAAGCAAGGTGATCAATTTGATGGAGGTGGGAAGTGTTGAGCTTGAAGGATATATTATTAGGTATGAGGAATAAGAAGTTTGAAAAGTTTAAATAATTGGAAGGTGATATGTGAGATAGGTTTAATAGAATCTACTTAAATAAGGGTGTTTTGTGGAGAGGGGACAATGGAAAGAGAAATAACTAAGTTTTAATCTATCAATACAACCAAGTTTCCCTTAGTTCACCATCTCTTTAGTTGGTCCAAGTGAACTAGTGATCAATATAAGAATATTTTTTGTCTAAAATGGGATCTAAACCCCTCATGGTATTTCTAGTTAGGATGTAGGAATTCAATTATTTTTTAGAGAGTTTATGAGAACTAAACCAACTTGTATCTTGGTTTTTTCCACCATATCATATTCACCTCCTTGTAGCCATTTAGTCATAGGGAGGGCATAAAAATCCATTCCCACAATTTAACTTGAGATGAGGAGTCATTAGGCATGTACAATAAAGAAAAAATGAATAGGTATTCCTTGGATTAGTAACTATAAGCACTAAGCACAATTGTTGTTGGGATCCACTCCTCAATAGATGATAAACATAGCCAAGTATTGGGAAAGGTGGGTCAACCTTTCATCCTAATATTTTGATTTATTATTTTGTCCTCATATTAGGAAATGAGGCATCTCACTTTGTGTTGGTAGTTATTTGTCACTTGTCGAATGCTTCAAGGGAGGTGCCTAAGATGTTCTAAATGCATATAATATTATTATAGCTTTATAAGATGAAACCCTCTTATGACATATTCTTATGACATCTAAGAGCATGACTATAGAATATTTACAGTAAAGTATTGACCAACATTATGAAAAATCATAAGAAATATTTTAAGAAATAGCAACTATGTCTTGAGGAAAAAGATGTGGACATTTACAAGAAATTTGTTTTTAAGCAAAAGTAGGAGACCACTTATAATTTTATTTATATATAATATTTTACATATAGCTGGTTTAGGTGGACATATTGGCAGGAAAGAACCAGCAAGAAAACCCCCAGTTGCAGTCCAAGTAACAAATTTTACAAAATATCAAAAAGACCAGTGAGGTCCTAATACAAATGACCAATTGCCTAATTACAATGTTACAAAAGCACATTGGTTTCAAATACATCAGTACATATGCACATTCTCTTATGCACCCAAATACCCAAAAGAAGACGTCATACTAGATATACCCGTGACCCGAATACATAACACAATGAAGATTACAAAACCTTACTAAACATAAGACTGATAAGCTAGGAAGCCACTTTCAAAAAGATGTAGATTTTGCACCAACATGTTGAAAGCCATTAATCGAGCTTTATTTTGTTTCCACTTGTTTACCTTTGTGTTGGAAATCATGCTCAAATGAAGGTTTTGATTTGTTTTAATATCAGGCACATAACGATAACAAAATTTATTTTTTGATGAAGATGGAAGTTGCAAATCATGAATGCAAACATGACTTCTCAAGAAAGAAATGGCATGATATATTTTTTTTAAATCATCAATCTCCTCCATGGAAATGGCAGATCTGTATCTGTTTAGAACTTGGTAGAGATGTGAAGAAGTGTCATGCATTGTGGATAATAACATGCCTCGGATTATGTGAACACAGGTCTCTTCTTATGAAACAAAACCTTCTTTGAATAATTAACATTAGAAATTAATACAGTTTGGTGAGCATATTGTATAATCAAACTACAAACCAACAATAGAATATTGAGAGTCTCAACTAAGAATTCCACCTTATAGATAACATGCATACTAGAAGCCAACAACAAAAGACCAAATTTCATAAATAAAGTTCATGTGTTATATATCATGCCTTTGAGGGGTCCACAAGTACCATAAGCCTTTTGAAATCCTTCTCCATCTAAATGCATCCATTCCAAGACCATTGGGAGGTGGGTATACAATATAAGCCAAGTATTAATTTCTAATTTTAATTATTGAAAGAAGGTATATAAATTATTTGAGCATCTTAATTCTCATATAGAGTTACATCTTAGTCAATTTCTCAATGTATGAGTTCCATATATTTGTAATTTTTTCTTAATATAAAAACATATTTTATTTCATTAAAATTAGCCTATCTATTCCATGTTACAAATGATGCTCTTATTTTAAATTATAAGTATATAATTCAAAATTAATTAGTAATTTTCAAGATAGAGTACACACAATTTCTTTAGTTAAAATAAAATAATATTCTTATTTCCATGTGAGAGTTATGTAGAATGGTAGTTTGACATGTCTCAAAAATATTTCTTTCATATATACTAAATTTTTATCATTGTACATTATGAGTGAATCATCTCAATTATATATCCAAGCACATCAAAAATTTATAGAGTGGAAAGAAAAATAATCACACATTTATCATATTTTTGTAAGGTGTTTGAAAAGACTAAAAGTTTCCCTAGAAAGAACTAATTAAGGAATAAAAAAAATGGAAAGTGTCTACCTCATTGTATGTTGACCTTTCCCATATAAAAAGATCATGGAAATTCTAAATGAGTTGATAAAAGAATTTTTAAGAATGAAGGCACAAAATTGATAACACTAATCCTAAAAGCAACAAGAAAGGCAATGAATAAAATCTTCCTAGTTAATTTGAAAGAAACTTTATAAGGTTCTAAATCCCCTTCACACCCCTTTCTAAATGAAGATAAAATAAATAAGTTACCAAATATTTCTTAGAGTTTAAGGTGGTGATTTTAATATGATTTGAGAATAAATAAGATAAATTAGATGAATTTTGTGGGAATAAGATGAAAATAATTTTGAACCTAGTTGACTCATTAAATGACAATAAGATAGATTTTAAAGGGGCTTTATTTAAAATATGTAATAGTTAGATATGATAACTAATACATTATATTCTCTATTATATAGTTATTTCTTCCATAAACATTTCTTACAATCTTATAATTTATTAATAATAGTGATGTGTGCATCCCTAGACACTCTTTGATAACCACACTATTAGTGTTTCTATTTTTACTAGAGGATACTCTAATTGAAAATCATGTAAAGAGGAAGGGTTAGTTAACCTTGATATTAATGCAATGAAAGGTGGAATTATCTTGATGGTATCAAAGTTATCTTAAAGATATATTAAAGGTTTTTCTTCTATGCCTAAACACATTTAGTGAAATATAATGAATGTGTTATCCTAGAAAAATATGTATAGCATTAAGGATAAAATTTAGACTTTAAGTTGAAAGAAAATGTCAAATATTTAGAATAAAAATGGTGGGGATGGAATACAAGCTTCAAGAATCTCCTTGTAATAATTAATTGCAATAATAAATGATTAAAACTAAACACGAATGGATATGCCACCAATAATTTTTAGATAAAATGGCTAAAATTAGAGCCAAGATATCTTAGTTCAATTATTAGGATAAAGGTATCAAATTCTTATTCAATGTAAACATAGCCAAGTTTGATAGATAAAAAGTTGGCCCCATTAATACTAGGGGAGCATTGTCTAATGAGATAATTAAGTTGACACTATTCAATTTTTAGAAGTTAGAACCCTAACATTTATATGACACTTGTAAAATAGAACCTTATTAGGAAGAGTAGGATTGGAGAAATGAACCCATAATAATTATATTTATACAAATAAAAATAATAATCATGTTTAACCATTTCAAAATTTTAAGTTTGTTTCACTATGATGATCAATAGCTAATTTGTACAAGGAGGCCACAATTTATAGGGAAATGAAGACTACATAAGAGGATAATTTATAACATAGTAGCTTGGTTGTAGTTGTTTCTTTAGCATTAAATATTTTCTCTTTTTTCTTTTGTTGTTGAATATTTTATTTGATCTCTTAAAACTTATCAATGGTACTTGATCTTCATAATGATTATTTTCTTCTTTTTCAATTATTATCATCTTAGAAGGAATACCATTTCAATTTAGAGTAGGGAGAAATGTGTTTTTCTTTTAAAGTATTTAAAATATTATATTTATTTGACAGTTCCTTCTTAACCTCTTCCACTCCTTGGAAAAAATTATCCAACCACTTGAATCTCCTTATATTATTCAATTTACTTCTATAATTTATGTATTTGTTTTTAGTGATTTACTCTATCCTTTCAATTTATTCATGATATACTTTAATATAGTTATATGTTCAAGTATATAATAGTTTTTCATAATTGGATATGCCTTAAGAAACTCTTTAAACGTGAAATTATTTGATGAGGGAAGATATAAATTAAGGTTATTCTTTCTTACTTACCTCATGCTCATCCATATTTTTTGTCCATAAATATCTCAAATCAAATTGGATTTTGCAAAGAGGATAGCTATATTTTAAATATTCGCTCTTAGTCAAAGTCATTTATTTCTTTGTACAAATTTAAAATTGATTTATGTAATTTAATTTTTAATAGTTTTAACATGGATATATGAAGAATAGTTTTATATATATATATAGTAAAGTGGACATATTTTTATATTTTCCTAATACTAGAAAATTTAATAATACCTTCATTCCTTCTAATCTAATAGAACTATTTTATTATACATTTCATTCAAACAATCTAGTTTCTTTCCTCTAAATTTATTCTTTGATTCATACATTTAGTTCACCAACCATTTTTGGAGTAATGCCATAAGAATCAAAGGAAAAATATGAAGAATTTTATCCAAGTTTCCATTGTATGCACCCTAGAAACTTTATATCATTAACTATTTGATATAATTTCTCAAATAAATTTGTTAATGAATTGTTTGATATAAAGCCTCAAGTAAATTTCCAATAGTGCTTTTGACGGGTATGATAGAAATAGTGTTTTTGATATAATGCCTCAAATAAATTTGTTAATGAACTGTTTGATATAGGGTGCATACAATGGAAACACTATTTCTATCATACTCCATCAAAAATTACCATGAACTGTTTGATATAATGGCTCAAATAAATTTGTTAATGAATTGTTTGATATGGGTGCATACAATGGAAACACTATTTGTATCATACTCCATCGAAAATTACCATGAACTATTTGATATAATGCCTCAATAAATTGGAGGTGCCGGTAAAAATGTATGTAAAATGTGGAAGCATAGACAGGGCATGTTAATTTTTTGACAAAGTAGAAATGTATCATAGAAATAGTGTATGTTGAAAACACTTTAGAAACTTTCAAACAAATGCAGTTTCAATTCAACAAATTTGAAAAATTTCACACTTAGGGTTTCAAAATTTAACAAACAAATGCATTTTGAAGTCTACAAAATTCGAATTTGACAAACCTGGTGCTCAATATGCAAGTTGGGTTGATGAACTTTGGAGAGACAAAGTTGATTTTGCATTCACCGAGAGATGAAGTCAGTTTGTTTACCATTGCAGATCACGGTCTTGGTTCGCCGCACGCACAAGCACAGGGAAAGCAACTGGTAAAAAGCAAAAATGACAGTCGAAAATGACAATGTTTTTTTTGTCTTATTTAAGGGGTTCAGTCGAACATGGGTTCGACCGAACCCCTTTCAATAAGATTATTTTTGTTTAGGGTTTGGAGGTTCGGTCAAGCCATTGAGTTTGACCGAACCCATTGAGTTTGGGGAAAAGGAAAAAAATGAAATTTCCTTCCTCATAAAATTTGTAAACCACTATTGTGGTTTCACCCTACTATTACTAAAAAATTATGAACTATTCCTAAATAATTTATAATCAATTACAAATGATCTTAAATATGAATCTCTAGCTCCAATTATGATCTGTGTCAACCTTAAGGGAACCTACAAACCCCAATGTATGATCAAGCATGTAGGTTAGCCAAATAATATGAGAAGATAATCCATTGAGAGATGAAATGTAATTTAGATCTCCAAGAAAGTTCCCATGGGACCTAAAAGCCTTCTATGATGTTCCATTAATATCCAAATGCTTTGGAAAAGGTCCACACAACAAACCTAGACTAGGTCGGCCCCAAATACTTTGATTAAATATGACAATGAATATCTAAGAGTGTAAACTTTCTGCATACGAAAGAAAATCTCTTGAAATCTACATATGTCTTAGATGACTTCATGTAGAACCAATAGCATGCTCTTGGAACTAAGAAATGACAATGCAATAAAATGATGAAGTCTAAGAAACTTTTGAGATAGCTATAGACTAACCTTGAACAGGATTGCTTTACAACTAAGGATTCTCTTGCATCATGTTTGGATCTTGAATTGTTGCAATAAATCATTGAAATTTTGCTCTTGAATTTCTTGATAACACTCTTGACAAAAAAAATTTCTCAGTCATTTCACTTATTTTTCAAATAATGCAATAACTAGGTATTTATATGCTATTATTCTAATTTCTCAAAAATTAAATCTTCATAGCCAACTTTGGACACTTGAATTGCAAATAATAAAGTGTCAACACTAACATATTTGAATTTGTAGCCAAAATAAGGGGAGAATTTCACCATAAGGGGACCTATTCACCATAGGGCATATGTGTCCCAACTCTATTTTTTAGAAATTAAGCTATCAAGGGAAAAGTATTAGATGAATGCATTTGTTTTTTGCTTGAAATTTGTCAATAATTGTTAAAAATTGGCCATTGAATGAATAATTTAGGAAATTAAGTACTCAATTAGATCTAATAAATTAAGGGAGAGAAAAATATAGTGTGAAATTGTCAAGGGTGAAAATTTATGACACTACACTTATTATTTTTTATATACTAAAGCTATGATTTGTTCTAATGTGTTTATGTAGATTCAAGTGCAATCTTATAAAGTTGTGCTTGAAGTTGTTCATCTTTAGGAGCTACTAGATCATCTGTGTAATTCCATCTATACTATTACTAGAGTTCCACCTAATTCCCCCTCTCCTTAGTGAGGGCATGGGAATGGATGGAGGAAGCTTATTAGGCATGATAGTGGAACGCATTCCCATGGTCAACAAGGCTCTTTGTCATTGGATTATAAGAATATTGATGTTTATAGAGGATGTGATCGACCCTTCCAAATAATCTCTACCAAGCTTCTCATGGCTGGATTGATGCTCCCAATTGGCCTAACTTAGGTCAATTTTCTCACTTAGAGTTGGTCATCTCTCTGACCCTTCCACAATAGCTGCTAAACAACCTAATTAAAGAATAAGAAGGAACTCTCATTGATTGGAAACCAATTGACGATGCTACCCCTATAAATTTTTGGGGCAATCAAAATGATAAATATCATCCCCATCTAGTTTTTCTTTAGTTTCTTATTCTTTGTTGGGCTTGGCCCTTTTATTGTTCTTTCATCTTTATTTTAGGAATGGTTCAATTATACTTTGTGGGCATGTGCATCTCTATCATCCTCTTTTTTGTGTGAATATTGTACTATCCTTTAATTAATAAAGTCTTTTTTTCTTTTGGTATTAAAGTGGCAAAGCCACTGAAAATATTTTATTGAAAATAAAAGAGGTTTACATTAGGGAATTAGAAATGTCATGCCAAACATTTGGCAGAATAGAACTAACAAGAAGGAAGTAGGGGCAAAAGTGCCAATTATAGTAGGGAAAACATAAAAACCCCTATGAACACCAAGGCATGAAAGCCGATTACACTAGGAGAGAAAGAAGGTAAGATGATCCTCAAGCCAGAGAGAGAAAGGAGAAATGGATGATCCCAGAATACTGGTTTACAATTTTTGTCCAAAATGGACACTAAACTAATTTTTTCTAACTAAATCTTCATTTTTGGGCACCAAAAGTGGCTAAACCGTGAGGAATTTGAAGATGATGCAAACTAGTGATTTGTGACATTTTTTCTGTAGATTCTAAATATCTTTTTTTTCAAACAAATTGGAATCAAATTGCACTTCTTTTTCCATCTCCTTCGAAAACTATTTTTTTGAGTAAACACCACTTTTAAGGAGTGATGCTCACCGTATACAACATAACATTTTTTTCCATGAAGGATAAAATTATAAAAAAATTTTGAATTTAGATTTGTAACTAAGATATCTAGTGCTTTCATTTGGTTTCATAGTGTTTTATTGAATTTTTTCCTTAATCAATTTTCAAAGTCAAACCAATTACAATTCAAACATAGGAAAATTGTATACAACATAACTTTTTTTGTATATATCAATTTTATTTTTTTTGTTGGATCAATGACTTCAATATCTAGTGGACTCATATTTTTCAAAAAAAATTTGATAATATTCAATTTTTCCACTTGTTCAGAGCAAAGAGATTGATTTTCAGTAAAAAACCTACATTCACAAGAGATAAAAAATAAATATAATAATTAAATTAAATTTATTAAAAATTATACCTTTTAGGAAGCTTATAATAAGAACTACATACTTACAAAATATAAATTTTAAATGAATTCATTTGATCCCCCAAAAGGTAAATCAAAAGTTTTTTTTCTATCAGCATTTTGATAGGTGTAAAGGAGACTCCATTATAGGTATGGTTTAAAACTAGCAGGGGTCTATCCAAGGGGGTTTGATCTAAGGTGGTTTAATCAAACCCTCTTCAATTTAAATCCTTTAAATGGAAGTTTTCAAGGCTTAAATAATTATATTTTCCAAAAATATGTGATTTCAGCAAAAATAAGGATCTCCTAGAAATTGTAAACCAGTAATGTGGGATCAGCCAAACAACTTCAATTCTGGGAACACCAAATTGGCTAGGGCTTGGGGTTTGCATTCCTCAAGCTCACATGTTTGACTCCACTTCATAGTGGGAAAAGGAAAGGGTCAGTTATATTGTGTGTCATTTCCTGCTCTGCTGACCTGGGGTATAGGAATGGACTTTTCCCCTAACTTCCTTAAGGTTAGATAAATTTTGTGGGAAAAGGCAAGGGTCAGTTATATTGTGTGTCAGTTCCTATTCTACTAACCTAGGGTATAGGAATGAACTTTTTGCCTAACCTCATTGAGGTTAGATAATGTTTTTTGGGTGTGATCATACCAGTGTCAGTGAACCGGATCCCATCAGAACTCTGTAGTTAAGCACGCTTGGCTTGGAATAATATTGGGATGGGTGACCTTTAATTAATAAAGTTGAAAGGGAAATATTCATCAAAAAAATTCACAAATTTAAGATATGGATTCAATCTTTAGAGCTAGGAAATTCATTCTATAAAGCTCAAAATAAATCCATAGAGCTTGGAGTGCCTTCTATAGAGCTCAAAGTGCATGTATACAATCCCATAGGAATTTGGGAAACTCAAAGCAATTAATGTTGAATTCTTTCCAAACCTATGATGACATGTTTGTTTATTATAAAGTTTGATATTCAAAGATTTGAAAATCCATTTATTATAAAAAAAAAAAATTGCAAATAGGAAAGAAGTTGATAATGCAATAAAAGTATTATTCAAAATGTACATGAAAATAAATGTACACTCTTAAAATCTCATACATGTACTAAAAAACATAGGTATTCAATGAGGGTTAATATTAAAAGATTGAAACTCACTTGTTTGAGTATAATTGATGAGGTTGATAACAAGTGCTTTGTTTCTAGATTTAACTATATGTATTTATTTACATCAATTATATGGATTGTGGAAATTTAATGTCTCTAATTGATAAGGGTGATGTTATGTTTCTTGGTTATTTCATTTACTAATATTCAAACATCCAAAGATACAATGAATAAGAGATATTAACTTTTAAATCACCATACATTATTTTTTAATTATTTTATTTTATTTTTGCTTAAATATTATATACATACACATAATTTTGGACAATTTTTTTTCTAAATGGTAATATATATTCTTAAATTTTAATTTATTTATAATTAGAAAATAAATATTAATTCTAATTATTACACTATAGTTTTATTTCCACTAGAAATTGTCTCTAATATAATAACTTATTAATTTTTTTATATCTAATAAATCAAATATATTTCTAATATAATAATAAAAAAATAAATATCGATTAATACTTCATCATTAAATTATGATTTACTATATAACTAAAAAACATTTTAAATAACAAGAAAAAACATAAAACTTAAAATACAATAACATATATTTTGAAGAATTTTGTGGTTTCGGGTTCCTGTAAAACCCATTTTTTCCTTTATCAAAAACATATATTTTGAAAAACAAAATATAATTATTTCCTACTTTTGTAGATTAAGCCTCTCAAAGCAATAATCTATTTGTAACATAGATTTAATATATATTAATAAATATGCCTTATAATAGGTATATAAACTATTTTTAGTACTTAATAAACCAAAAACTGAATTTTACCCATTAAAATCGGTTCCCCAAAATATTTCAAATTTTGAACTATTTGGAGATAAACAAATAAAGCATGCTCAATGAGTTTTAAAAAAAAACATATTAAAAGAAATTTAAGGAATCTTTTGTAGTTAAAATTGTCCCATTCTATTCTATTTTCAATAAGAAATTTATTTAAATATTTCTTCTTTGTAAATATGAGCGACCGAAAATGGTCCCAATGTATTTGATATTTTTCTAATTTTGGATAAGAACATCTATGGCTGATTTTTTTAATATAACTATGACAAACTTCAAAATTCTATTGCATTGGCATTTGGCAGTTTTCAATAGGTAGGATTCATAGGTTTTTTATTTTTTTAAATAATTTGAATAGGGGAGGTGCATATTTGAATTGTGAAGGGGTATTTTAAGGAGGAAGATAAGTGTTAAAATTTTAGTAATGAAATAAGTTATATATATATATATATATATATATATATATATATATATATATGTGTGTGTATATATATATGTATGTATATATATATATATGTATATATATATGTATGTATATATATATGTATATATATATATATAGGGTATGTGCAGGATCACGATGGGCCAAAAGTGGCAATATAATGGGTATGTGTAGGGTATATGATGACGATTTTTTTTACCCAAAATTGATGAAGCGAAAAGGGTTTTTAAAGGAGATTCTCAAATTTCCACTAGTATAAATTATGCTTTATTTTGAGTTTAATAAATAATTATTATTCATTTTCTATTTGAATTATGACTAAAGTCTTAATTGATAGGTTGATTGAAAAACATCTATAGCTTTCAAATATCACATTTTTAATCCAAAACATGTGTCACATTCTATGCTTCACATACTATAGGATTAAAAAAAAAAAATTCATGAAGTTTTGACCAAGTTAAGGTGGTCAGACATACGATTTTTTATATTTTTTAAAAGTTGTAATAAAAAATTCATAATTAATGATTTACTTAGAAAAAAATTACAAAAAAATATGCATCACATCTAGACATGAGTCCTCTACTTATATCTAAAATCTTATAAAAAATAATTATCATTTTATTGTGGTTAGGGTGATCAGACAAACACCTACTTCTTATTTTTTCCCTAAAATTTAAGTACTATTGCATTGAAATTTCAAATTTTTACCAAATAGATTTTTTTTTAAAAAAAACGTAGTAGTTTAGAAACTACATTAATTTTCTATAGATTCTATTCTTACATATTTTTGAAATAATATAGATAAATTATTCAAATTTTTACATCAAGTTGCCTAACTCTGATTTTTCTAATTTTTTTGTCACTTAAGGGACTATTTTTTCCATGATGATCTTGCACATACCCTAAAATCACTTAAATAAAGAAGGAAAAAAATCATGGGATTATTAATCCCAAAAATATATCTTAAAATTTTTGAATTGTGCATGCTAAAATAAATTATTTCACTTATTGTATGGAATGTGCTATTCATGTTAAGATTTTGTGTTTGAATGGGGGATAATGTATCTTAGAACTCCTAATTGGCAAGGATCTTGTTTCAAGTAGGGGGTACATATTGTGGCTTCTAATGGTTAAGATTCTTTGTCTTATTAGTTTTGAACTATTTTATTTACTCTCAATTTATTTTAATTTATTGTATAATTATTTTATTTACATACACATGAACACACACATATGGACACATAAATTTTATTTTTTACTTTTAAGAATTATTTTACTCTATATATATTGTTTACTTTATTTTTATTTGAAGAGATAATTTTATTTTAGAAAAAGATGGCTAAAAATTTATTAGAAAATCAAAAAGTATAGAAAAATCCAAAATACAAAGTTGGGGTTCCCTAAGGGAACCTCAAAAAAATACCATTACATATTCTTGTCTTCCATAATCACCTTTTCCAAATTCTTGTCATAATTTGGAGGCAAATGGTTGCATTCCCTTACATCCCATACCTCCTCATGCTCCAAAGCTTATTTGGCTAGACAATCTATTGCTCTATTCTACTCCCTAGGAAAATGACAAAAAGAGATAAATTCTAGAGAGCTACATAAGCTCAAAACCTTCCTAACCACCACAGCTAGTTGCTAGCTAGCTCCTTCCACACTTTTCTCATTACATATTCTTGTCTTCAATAATCACCTTTTCCAAAGTCTTGTCATAATTTAGAGGCAAAAGGCTGCATTCCCTTACATCCCATACCTCCTCATGCTACAAAGCTTATTTGGCTAGACAATCCCTTGCTCTATTATACTCCCTAGAAAAATGACAGAAATATATAAATTCTAGAGAGCTACATAAGCTCAAAACCTTCCTAACCATCACAGCCAGTTGCCAGCTAGCTCCTTCCACACTTTTCACATTTAATGTTCATATCCATAACAATTTGTGAATCAGATTCATAGATAATTTGTCTCCAACCGAGGGAGCACCCTCTTTCCACCACATATAAAATAGTAAGGGCGTTCATAAGATTATTGGTTTGTTGCCCATTATACACACACAAAAAAAGAAATTCCATACCACCTCCACTATCTCTACCAATGCCACCAATCCTAGTATGCCTAGGGTTTCCCAGCCTACCAACCTCCAACTTCAAGTTTCTTATATGATATCCATATCGCTAGGAGACATAGTCTCAAAAAAATCACATTTTGCAAAAATGGTATCTTGAAGCCTGCTGAGAATATTTTGTCATAGCTGACCTGCCACCAATTGCACACCCTAAGAAATCCTTCTATTCCTTTCTATCCATAGATTCCAGATAATAAAAGTAGGACCAATAATCTGAGCAATCTTAAAAAAAGATGTCTGAGTAAGAGGACATTATCACATACTATCCCAGAGCTCAACCAAATAAGTGGCATGAATGCAAGCATATTTCCAAGCCTCCAACTAGAGGTTCCAAAGCCCCTAAGAAAAATGGAATTGAAAGAACAAGTGAGGGGAATCTTCCTCACTACTCTTGCAAAGGACATAGATAAAAGGGCTTTAAAAACCTCTTTTCCATAAATTTTCCTAGGTACGTTAATTATTTTGGACCACTGGCCATAATAAAAAATTACATTTAGGCTAGGAAAACTTATTCCAAACCTCCTTCCATGAAGGCACACCAACCCTCCCATAAACCTTCATATATAGCTCCAAATAGCCCAAGACAACATAAAATTTTCCCTTTAGATCAAGGCCCCAAGCCAAGATATACCTCCCTAAAGGGAATTACAAATCCTATTATCTAAAATCCTAACAAGTTCTTGATGAGCCTCCTCAGTACCACTGGAGGCCATTCATGTGGAGCCTTCCAGTGCATCACCTCCATTTTCCCTAGAGCATGAATTATTTGAAAATCTTCCACCTTACTTCAACCAAGAGTAAGAAAACTATCACAAAGAGGCTACAAATGAGGGGACATATCCAACATAGGGGGATGACCATCCCATGATTCCTATCATAAGAGGGCATTAGACCCTCTATTAAAAATCTAAAAAATGTTCTTTTTGATTTATTGAGCCCCTCTTTTGAGATTATCCCAAATTATGGACCCCTTCCTCAAAAGGTTATACCAAGGAACCTCAATAGAGCTCACCCCCAAAAGATACTTAAGAGTTATAATTTTGGCTCAATCCTAGTCTTAACAACTACACCAACGCTAGTATAACTTGGAAGAAAATACTTGACCACTCAAACCCACTGGGTTGATTCTAAGAGAACCTTTTTATTTTATTCTACACATAGAGTCCCACTTCATAAGCCTCTATTTTGAAGAAGATAACTTACTTGTCTAAAGAAATTGATGATCAAGGGAATCAAATTCCTTAACAAAGCACGAGGGAGTAACCTGCACAAAGCACCTATAAATAGGAAGAGCCTAGAAAACCAACTTCAAAAGAGTCACACGTCCTACTAAAAAAAGCCACCAACAAGTCCAATGACTAACTCTCTCACAAAACTTATCCAAGATAACATTCCAAAGATATTGGAGATGAGGCCCCATTGAAATGAGAATCCCAAGATAAGATAGTGAGAGAGATCCAACATGGAACCGAAGAATATGAGAAATCCTATTTTGAATAAGATGAGGAGTATTGAAGAAAAGGATTGAAGACTTCTCTTCATTGATCTTCTAGCTAGAGGAAACCAAGTAGATAGTAAATGTCTTCCTTAAATTCATATCTTATTGAATCTTAGTCATTCCCATCAAAGAGGTATCATCAACAAACTGTAATTGTGAGTGAGGAGGTGTCCTACCATCCCAACACCATTGGAGCAATCCTTAATTAACCCAAGATTTGATAAATCTCCCTAGGCCCTCAGCCATAATAATGAATAGGTAAGGGGAAAGAGGATCCCCTTGGTGGAGACCCTTGGAAGCACCAAACAAATCTAACAACTCACCATTAATAAGCACTAAAAAGGAAGAAGATGTGACACAACTCATGACCCAATCAATCCATGATCTACCAAACCCAAAGGATTGGATGAGTTTTTGCAAGAAGGCCCATATAACCCTATCATAAACCTGAGCCATATCAAGCTTGATGAATATAGCTTTCTCATTGAGAGTCATGATAGAGTGAATATCATAATTATTAGTCACAACTCCATCCATAATTTATCTTCTAGCCACAAAGCCACCTTGTTCTTCAGAAATCAAAGAGTGGATCTAAGCCTTCAATTTCTTAACAATCAATTTAGTAATAATCTTGTAATCCACATTACAAAGAGAATTAGGTGTGAAGTGATCCATGCAATTGGATCCTTCCTTCTTAGAAATAAGAGACAAAAAGTTGAAATTCAAGGCATGTAACATTTTCTTGTTTTTATATGACTCCTGAACAACCTCGAGGTCCAAATTGATAATTCCCTAGAACTCCTAAAATAATTCAATGGGAAAGTCATCTAGACATAGGGCTTTCCCTTTTTCATTTGGAACACCACCTTTTCTAACTCTCACAGTGAAATAGGGTGCATGAGGTCCAAATTCATCTCATTAGAAACTAAGGGGGAATATAATCTATAATAAGATTCTCCTCACCACTAGTAGAAAAAGCATCCTTGATGAACAAATTTATAAATAAATGAGAGGCCTCCCTAGAAATAACCCCCTAGAGGCAAGCTACACTCCATCTGATGACACCAAAGAGGGAATAATACTCCCAATCCTTCTAGCCTTAATATAGTTATGGAAAAAGGTAGTATTTCAATTCCCTTCCTAAAGCCAATATACATGAGACTTTTTCTTCCAAAATATATCCTCTCACAACTCACATTCTTTGAGTTCCTTGACCACAACAACCTCCTTACTAAGAAAATCATTAGTAAGACCATGGTCTTGAATTTGGCGAGTAATAACATCAAGCCAAACTTGAGCCAAAAAATTATTGAAGTGAAAATTTCCAAAACATTATCTATTCCACCTCCTGAGTGTATACTTTGCATACTATAATATTTTATCAAATGGGTACATAGCCCTACCACAATCAAGCTTCCCTGGAAGCTACCAACCACTCATAAGATCATGAAGAGAGGGGTCCCACAACCACATTATCTGGAACTTAAAAGATGGGTTCCTAGAAGCTCTAAAAGAAATAACATATAACTTAATCAACCATTTATCATACCCTTTCCAATCCAAAATCTTAAAGCTCATAATCCACCTTTCACCAACCCATAAGAAAGAAATAAGAAATTTTTCCAACCTCTCAAAGATAGCATTATCATGACAACTCCTATTATTCCAAGTAAAATCCCATTACTTGTCTTTACATCAATTAAATTTAGAAACTCTATATTATCTCTAAGAAGATTAGTGGAGGAATCAAGCCCCTTCCAAGCTTTTCAAGACAAATAATGGCATTAAAATCCCTAGCAGTGAACTATGAGAGCAAGCGAGTCAGAGACCAAATATATCTAACATGATCCAATAGCTGAGCCTTACCAATAAGGTCATGAGGAGCATAAACATTGGTGAAAAAATAAGTTTCACTAGAATCTAGGCTAGAGGTAATCACAAATAAAGAAGATTGATATGAAATCCACTAGAGAGACACAATCTTCCTCATATCCCAAAAGAAGGCCACACCACCATAATTACCTTGAGACTCAATACACTGACATGAGCCACAAGGATAGATGTATTGGGATATATTCAACATGTATTCCATAGATAAATTAGTTTCCTCAATAAATACAATATCAAGACATTGAGCACTAATCATTTCACAAATAGCCTTTTCTCAAGGGATGTTATTTGTACCCCTTAAATTCCATAAAATAACAATAATTTTTTAGAGTGTAAAAAGTGGGAATCAATGGTCCTCACTGACATTAATTCCATTAGATTCCCCCAATCAATTTAACCTTCTCTGGGTCTTTTTTTGACCCACCTTAGAAGCTTTCTCTAGAGGCCCCTTTTTAAGAGATTTTGACTATAGACCCAAAACTTGTGAGGTCCCACTATTCTTAACAAACTCTAGATCTTCCCTTACCTGAGAAGGAACTCAGTCCACTAAAGTACCTATCCCCTACAAGACCAAAGGTCCACTTGGTTCAAGTTCAACTAAAATCTGAGGAGGAATATTCGTAGTCATTTTCTCAATACATGCATCCAGCAAAGGTGAACCCAAAGAGCCAATCCCTTTTTCCCTTGACAAATCCACCCAAAAATCTATCCACCATTAGTTGAAAGCTCAACCAAAATTCCCTCCTCTTGGGCCAAGTCCTCTAAAGCATCAAATTGGTTAAAAACCCCATCATAAATTATGTGTCGTTTAGAGTTCATTTCAAACCTCTCCCTTTATTTTGAGGATTTTCCAAGATGAAACCCTCCTTATACACTACATCAACAACCATAAGACCCTTCCCTTTATCATTCTTAGGATCCAAGCTAGGAGATGAGCTAGCTACCCCCAATACTTGATTGAGTCAACAATGATTCCTTTGCAAGTGTCCATACTCACAAGACAAAAATGACATCTGAACGAGAGGGTTTCATAGTCCAATTGTTGGACCCAAGAACCTGAGCCAAGACATAATTCCAGAGAATCTAGAAATTTTATTTAAATCTATTTCAACACAGACACAGGCATAATAAAGAACCTTTTGGTCTAGAGTTTTTTGAGTTGGGCGAATCGGCTTACCAAGAATCAAAGCAATTGTATTTAGGATATCACTACACCAAAATTCCAATGGGAGTCAAGCGAGATAGACCCAAACAGGAACCCATGTAGGAATATCCTCTATCAAATTACAACTCACATGCTAGGGTTTCATGAGGAGTCTAACCTAGTTGAAAAAATAAGTTACTCCTTCAAACACTTTGATTCTATCCATTATGCATGAAAAAAAATAATGAAATAATTGTTGGAATCCACCTTTATCTCCATATTGCCCTTGAGATTCCAAAGCTTCCGGGCCCAAGATTCCAAGACTAGCAATGAGAGGGGGATCCCCATGAATTTATAAATCAACAAATGATTGTTCCAATAGGAAACATCTTTTACAACAAACTCTAGTTAGATCACTAAAATGGGATGCTCAATGCATCTCTCCAAACACCCATTCACTCTTTTGAGCCTAGGTAAACCCCTCGAAGAAGAAGAATCACCACCAGTCAAAAAATTATTATGGATCCCATAGATTTTACATGCAAATGGGGAGATGGATCCACACAATCCATCCCATTGGAGGAAAAAAAAATTAAAGAAAAGCTCAGAGGCAAGCAACAAACCCACCAAACTTCAACACACTTGCAAGAAATGAAAAAATAAACACCCCACAACAAATTTGCATACCACCAAAAATCCACTCTTCCTTCAAACAACACCCTTGAACAATTCCACCAGCATAAGGGTTATCCCACAATATTGGTTTACAACTTTTGGAAAAACTAGACACTAAAATATTTTTTTCTAACTAAATCTTCACATTCAGGCACCTAAAGCGGCTAAATCGTGAAGAATTTGAAGACAATTCAAACTAGAGATTTGTGACATTCTGTTTGTAGATTCTAAATATATTATTTTCAAAAAAATTGGAATTAGATTGCACTTCATTTTCCATCTCCTTTGAAAACTAGTTTTTTTTAGTAAACACCATTGTTAAGGAGTGATGCTCATCGTATACAACATAATTGTTTTTCCATGAAGGAAAAAATTCTAATTTGTTTGAATTTAGATTTGTAACTATGATATCTAGTGATTCCAATTAGTTTCATAGTTTTTTATTCAATATTTTTTCCTTAATCAAGTTTCGAAGTCAAACCAATTACAATTCAAACATAGGTAGACCATATACAATGTAACTTTTTTTGTATGTATCAATTTTATTTTATTTTGTTGGATCAAGGACTTCAATATCTAGTGCACTCATATTTCTCAAAAAAAAAATGATAATCTGTTATTTTTCCACGTGCAGAACAGAGAGCTTTATTTTCGGTGAAAAACCTGTGTTTAATAAAACTAAAAAAATAAATACATAATAAAACCAAAACATATTAAAATTATATTTGTTGGATAGCTCGTTCCAAGGAATACCATCATCCAGTTGGGTCTATGATGTCTCCTCCATTTTCATCTTCAACTTGAGCTTCGAAGGGAAAAATTCTAGAGTTTTTTCGTGCTAGAGGGTGAGAAGGTGGGAAAAGGGGGTTCAAGCAAACTAGGGGGGTTCGAGAAAACCCCCTTTCCACAAAGGTTTTGTTTTTGTTTTTTTCGGGGAATGGTGGCACCCTACATTTAATGGGTTCACTCAAATCAAGGTTCTAGTGAATCCCCTTTTGGTTCACTCAAACCAAGGTTCTAGTGAACCCCCTTTTGGTTCGCTTGAACTAAAAGTTCGTTTGAACCCCCAAAAACTTTTTTTTTGCATGGGGTCATTTTTTGCAACTTTTCCTTCCTCAATTGTAAACCACTTTTGTGGGTTTACCCATGCAATAATAAGAACAACACAAAAACCCCCCACTTGAGTCCCCAAATTGTAGCCAAGGGGGCCACACTTGAACAATGAACATTCATAAACCAAAGACTACCATGCAGGTTGTGGCCTACATCTAGTCACATCCCAACCAACACTAGCAACAGACATTGCACCCCTAGACTTGTGTTGGTCATTCTTCTATGAAGCTTTGAGCTTGCTACTATATTATATATGTCATTGAAAAGTGATTCAATTTCAATATTTGGATGCTATTTTTTTTATCAAAATGGTTTTTCAAGATAAAAACTTAGTTATGTGCTGAATGTATTGGTGTAAATTTTTCTCAGGTAATATGTTAGATCATTTTTTTTATGTATTTATCTTCACGTTTCTTTTTATAGGAAGAATTTATATTTTCTACTTCCTTTCATATTTTGAGAGATAAAAGTTTTATCTATGAATTAAATTATTATCCAAAAAGGAAATGAGGTATGCAAATTCTAAAAAAATGATTGGTTAATTTTTTTTAGGAGAAATACTCATTGTTTTGTCACACATATCTTGTAATTGAAAATATACTGCTATGATTTTATACATTAATAATTGAACAATTGGGGAAATGGTGATGCTTTATGGCCTAAGTCATAGAACACCACTATTCTCCAATTGTCATTCAAATATGCCCTAGGATCCTAAATTGGATTGACTATCAACCCAAAGGTGCATCAATTATAAACAAGGAAGACCTAGGAGGGGGATTCTTTAGGCTTTGAGGGGTTCACCACCAAGAAAAATCTTGGAAAATACAATTTAACATTCAACTCACAAAACCTAGTAATGCAAGCCAAATAATGAGTGTAAATGATGAAATTAAGCAACAAAAAGTTAGGATGTGTACCTGAGAAATCTATAAATGTAATAATGATGAACTAGAAATTAAAAAAAAAATACTATCAAAATATTCCAAGGAGGACTAAGACACCCTTACTATTGTCTTAATCATGTTGCTATTTTTTAAGGCAAATGAAGAATCTTCAGATGTTGAAATAGAATCTGAAAGAATCTCTAGAAAATTCCACTTGGAGGACTAAGACACCCTTACTATTGACTTAGTCCCATCTTGAACTTTTGCAATCTTTGAATGTGATGTTGAGGCTTGATGTCTACACTTCCTTCTTCTCTGATCTCAGGTCCTGAAACTTCCAGATCTAGCCCGTAGGTGGGTTTCCATGAAGATGGCAACTTTACAATGCAACTTTGCAACTTTTCACTCCAAATGATCTTTAATTCTTCAACCTAATTCTACAAACAAAAACACGTAAGAGAGGAAAAACTTGTTAATTGTTAGTAAATGGGGGTTTTCTTTGGTCAAACCCCTTTTTTGTAATTAAACCTTGGAATGAAATAGAATAATGAAGGGAAATGATGAATGAAAAAATGTTATGTTGCAACTCACCAAACCCTTGTTATGAAATATGAAAACTTATGTGAAATGGCTAGCTTGAATGTAGATCTTGAATTGAAATAGTGCTTGATAGATCTTGACTTAAATTGCTTGCTTGAATCAAAACCCCACATCACAAATGTTAGCTAAAAAATGTACATGATGCAAGAATATCTTTGATATGATGCTTGAATCTTGATGATTTCTCTAAACTATGGATGAATTTCTCTTGAATGCTCAAATGCTTAGATGCTTAGATTGTTGTGTGAAAATATGAGAGAAGAAACCTTGTATTTATATTTATCTATACTTACTATCCCAAAATTACATCACACCAAGCAAACATATGAATTCATTAATTAAAGGAGGCTAAATCCTACCAAGATTTATAATTAAAACCCAAAAATATCCTAAGGGGGACTAAGATGCCCTAGGTGGTGTCTTAGTCCTGAGGAATGAAACTCAGGGCACAGACTCCAAAAAGGAGCCCAATTAAGTTGCCTTTGAAATTAGGGTCCCAAGACCTTTCAGGGACAAAGATGCCCTAGGTGGTATCTTAGTCCTAACCCAAAAATCAAGGATCCATAGCTAGAATCATTAAATTATCATTTACCCTTTGATATTTGTCGAGATTAACCATAAAAAGATATAATTTATTAGGCTTGCAAATGCAAAATAGGACCAGTTAAGACATAAATAGGGATAAATAAAGCAAGGCAGGCCCAAACAAGTGTGAAAATGAAAGGGTGTGCATTTTCCTACACTACAACAATGATTCTAAGATTGATAGTTATGATTCTAAAAATTGCATGACAATTCCAAATTTAATAGTAATTGAATTAGCCAAAAAGTGGTAGAATTGTGACATAAATCTAGAAAATAAAAGACAATTGGAAAGGATCATTGTTCAAGTTATATATTTGGTTGTGTTAATCCAATGTATAGGAGTAGATATTGACTGCAAATATAATTAAAGGAGAAAAATAGAATAGGTTTCTAAGTGAGTAGGGATCAAATAGGAATGGGCATAGACCAAGAAGAATGCATATTTTATTTTATAATTGGATAGGAAGGATATGGAAAAACAATATTGAATCCATTTTTCTATATTAGACATTAATTAATAATAAACTAGATAGGAATTTTATTGGCACATATCAAGCTAGGTTTTTACTCCCACATTGGAGGTTTCTTAGGTAAAAAACTATATTACATGTTGAATGTGTTCTTTGTATTTACTAGTGAATTTAACTTTAATTATAATATTATATTTAAATTGAAAGCAATTAGATAACTATAATTTTAATAATTAAGTGATTTTGTAGCCACAATTTCAAACTTTATAGTGATTATAAATTATCCCCTTAAATTGAACATCCTTGGCTTAGATTTAATACTCCTTTTCATTATTAAGGGAATTTCTCCTAAAGTGAAAATAAAGTTTTAAAATATCCCATTATTATTAAATAGAAACTAAAAATAAAGGATATTATGATTTTGATTAAAATGAGATTAATGAATAATATTTATAGAAGAATCCTTTCAGAGGGAAGAATAATTATATTTATTAAATCATCATTAAAGGAAACCTTTGAGAAAGGTTTTTATGGTTTTGAAGCTAACCCTTAAAGGTTATATAAAAGACTTATGAGAGAATTGGAAATGGCATGGATATCACTCAAGGAAGAAAGTGGTTTAGGTGGAAGATGAGCATTGGAGAAGTGGCACATAGAGTGTTTCCAATTCAAGGCATTGAGTATGCTCAAGATTATCTTAGTTGGGGATTCTTGAGCATTTACTCTATTGTGCATGTTTTAAAAGCTATGTTTTGAATAAGAACTACTACTCCTACAGTGTGTCATAGATATGAGGGCCAAGACTATTGAACTATTTGTAGGGTGAGAATTTCCATTCTAAGTGCACTAATTTAGATAAGTACTAAACTTATATATATATAGATAAGTTGGAGTTATTCTAATGAAAATTCTCTAAAGATGTTATTCTTTCCCTTTTAATATTTATTCATATTTTTATAATTCATAGTACATATTAGTTATGTTACACCTTAGTTCACTTAAGTATTAAGCTCGTTAATATTGATATATAATCATTTTTATGCATTTTTTCTAAATTATAAATATACTTTATGATATTTATTTTTCTTGAATAATTGGTTGTGAAGGGTCACACCCTTTTAATAAGTGTGGGAATTTTTAGCTTGGACTGCACTAGATGCAGTCACAAGGGGGAACCTTATCCCCACAATTCATAATCAAATCCCATAAATGAGCTAACTAAAGAGATTTCAAGTGAAAATCAATTACAAACTTACACATTATCTCCACATTTTGAGTGAGAATAAAGATGCATGTTGAATGTTTCCTCATTATTATTCCTTTTCCTTTGCACCATGGTCCAATTTTCCTTTGGAGTACCAACACTTCCTTCCTCTGCTATTTTATTTGAGGGTCTTTTCTCTCCCTCAAGAGACATTATTTTTTAACATTCTACTTGGTCAGGTCTCCCTCCCTATCTGACTTACAAATTTTTGCAGCCTTACCACTATCCATGTCCACAAGAGAAGGTTCACTTGTGGCCACTAGGTATGTACGAAAAAATCTTTATTTTTCCTTATGAATGCTTCCTTCATTTATTTCCTTTGGGGCAATGATGTGGATTTTACCCTTCTGATCTAGGACCTCTTTTTCCACCCAATATTGATGAGGGGAGGCATCCTTCTGAAGATGTGAAAAGAACTTTTGTAGTACATAGAATATAGTTTCTAAACTACTTTTAAAAAAAATGTGGTAGAGATTAAGAGGTTCAAATAGAGGGAGCACACAAAGTGCCTTTAGTTTTTTCAAAAGAATATAATATAGAATTTCATGTGTTGTCCCTAAAATGTTGATTTTTAAAAAATATTTTACAAAGTCTATTAATGAAAAATTAGCTAACATCACATAGTTTATGCCCCCTTTTTATAAAATTTTAATGAATATATTGATTATTTACTATTTTTCAAAGTGGACACATCCTAAAAATGAGAAGTTGAGAATGCTTCCCCTTATTTCTTTGAAAACCAATTGAAAGTTTATACAATAGTGTTTCAAATGTAAAAATGTAACTTGTTTCCAATTTGAATAGATTGATAGAAAAAAAAAAATACTATTCATATATTTTCAACAAAAAAGAAGATACTTGCGAAAAAAAATGAAGATGAAAACTTTAATGTATTTGAAATGCAAACAAAATTACGCACTTAGAAAGGTAAGTGAGAGCTTGATATTATTGTGGCATTTTTCAAATCAACATCAAAATATGTGTAAACTTGATGGAGAGCATGGCTGAAATTAGTTTTTTTTTATATTTTGTAGAAAACACATCTTTGGGCATTGATATACAAGCCCAACCCTTTGGGTCAAATGCTTAAGTGAAATCCAACCCTAAGGGGTGGTATTTTCTAAACAAATTTATAATACGAGAGTGTTATAGCACACTTGCATTATGGCCCGATGATGATTAAGCCTAACTTGACTTCTAACAAGATATAATGTTATCATATTATATTGTCCTTGCATTATATGCTATTTTGAACAAAAAATGGTTTTGGTATCTCATCTTTGTGCACATCTATAGATAGACTAAGAAGCTTCATATCTTATGTAGAATAGAAACAATAAAAAATAGGTCTAAAGTCCAAACCATAAATCAAGCAAGGAATATTAGGGATAAAATATAAAATAATAACTATGAATTAAATGCTAATAATAGGCAAAAAAAAAAGAGGACATTTGATGACCTTAGATATAAAAGTCAAATGAGTAAAATTTTAAATAGCAAATCTAATATAAGTAAAAATAGAAGAATAAACTCTAAAACCTAAGGATCAACCCTTTAGGTGTAAGGAATATTGAATTCACCAAAATGACGAAAAGAAGTAAAAATTACTCTTCTAAATTTATACTACTTTAGATAAATAAACAATCCTATAAATCATATTTAAACTAGCATAAATGAGTAGAATCTAATCCAAAACTAATATTTAGTGAAACTCACAAGGAAATAAAAACATATATAATTCTTTAAATAATACAAGATGTCATAACTATTAGTAGAAAAGTTAGACCTCTAAATTTATTAGTAATTAAATTACAATAAAAATAAATTTGACTTTGACTCTAATTATACATAGGTAATTGGATAGTTATTTCGAATTAGTTAATAATAACTATTGTTCAATATTACCTTTCATATTTTGGAGGTCAATCCATACATGCATGCATGTATCAATGTCTATGGTATACATGTTTAACAATAAAAAATATAATTGAAAAAATAAAAATGGTAGATAAAAATTTCACAAATATTCTATTCTTGAAAAGGTAAATGAGTGTCAATTCTTAACCTAAATAGTCATGGGGATGCCTATTATATACATATGATCCTTAAAAGATGTCACATTGATAAAATAAATGTTAAAACTATTTTTTTTGAAATTTTAGTGAACATACGTGTATATATATATTACAAATAATAATATAATATTAAAAAATATTAACGACAAGAAAACAAATCCATAAAATTATACTTTTAATAGAACAAATAAATCAATCAATATTCGATTCAACTTGAATATGATTAAGTGTATTAATCCTTAATTATCATGAAAACAAATTACAAACTATTTTTCATGGTGGGAGTGTTCCTTATCATGGACGAGAATAACCAAGCACAAAGTAGAACTATATCAACAAACAAATATTATTAGACATTGAGAACAAACATATTACTATGTATCCCACTCGCTTTCTAAACATACTCCTATTCTTCTGAACCTTGACCCATAATAGCCACCGGAGAAGATCCCTCTTCAACTAAATTGGCTTCTACAATTTCAGTCACCAGTCAAATCTCGTTTTTCACGGCATCCTTTTCAATCGCCTGGCGCAGAGCTTGAATCAGCTTTTGAAGAGCAGCAGAGGGATCGTCACTCGCCCTCACCAATTCCTCAGTCACATCCGCCGGCGTGATCTCCGCCTCCTTCATCAAAACCTCAACTTGCTCAAACAGAGGATGATCTTCAATGCCAAGATAATTTCGAGCAAGAACTTTAAACGCAGGAAAAGTATAGAAAGACAAATGAATATGCTTATCCATATGCCCTGACCGAAGAAGCACACGGTCCATCCTATGAACATGATTCGTCGTGAAAATAATAATCCTCTCGCTGCCGCAGCACAACCATAAGCCGTCTGTAAAATTCAAAACCCCCGACAAAGTAACCTTGCTATTGTGACTGCCGCTCTCATCTTTCACAGAAATTCGGTTTACCCTGTTCTCTGTCTTCGCCTTCTTTTTCCGGCTGGACAAATCCAGCGAGCAATCGATGTCCTCGATCACAATAACGGACCTGTTCGTAGTCCCAATCAAAAGCGTCCTGAGCTCGGTGTTTCTCATGACATCGGTTAACTCTAGGTCGTAAATGTCATACTCGAGAAAATTCGCAATAGCAGTGATCATACTCGATTTTCCGGTTCTGGGCGGGCCGTAGAGCAAATACCCCTGTTTCCACGCACGGCCAACCTTCTTATAATAATCTTCCCTTTGAGAAAACTTTCTGAGGTCCTACATTATGTCATCCCTAACCTCTGGGTCAAGAGCCAGGGTTTCGAACGTTGCAGGGTGCTCGAAAGCCACAGAATTCCAAACAGTGTTTCCGACCTGGTGCGGGTGCGAGTTACCACCAATCTTGGTCTAAATCTTTCGTTGCCGCTTTTTCAACTCCATTTTTTTTCCTCCGCAATTACATGAGGCAAATAGGATTCAAATATCTTGCCTTTATCCTTCTTGTGGAATTTCAGCTCAAAGTAGCACTTCTCGTCGAAGACGTTCAACAAGGATGGCGGCTTTACTTCGTTGCGCAATGTCCACCAGGCTTTGACACCATCATATTCATCCATGATTTTTTGGCTTTTGTCCATCGTGAAGGTAAAGACCTAGGTGTTTTTGGGCTTGCTTACCTTCAATCTGGTGGCGGTGGAAGTGGATCGCGTGCTCAAATAAAACTGCACCAATTCATAAATATCGTTGACCTTGAAGCCTTCGTTCTCCGCAATCACCAGAGTGATGTAGGAAGACAAAAATTGTGAGAGTCTGCCCCGTTGCTCTATGAAATATTTGTAGAGTTCGGCAGGGAGGTACTGGCCGGCGATTGTTCCCACGAAAACTGTGGTTGTCGTCAGCTTCCCGAGATTCGACCACATCTCCATTGGTATTGGGTGGGGTTGCCTTGAGAGCAGGCCTCAGTATAAAAGAAGCTTTATAGCTCCAATTCCACAATCTACACCTCCTTCCCCATCTGTATCTTGTAAGAAGCCGAAAATTGTTGAACATTGATTTTCTAGAGTCAAGTCAGAACAAACACCGACTAAATGCAGATGAATGCATGAATGACCGTACATAGCTTCATCAAAAGAACAGTTTGCTCATTAAATGTTTGATCGCTATTTTGTCTAGTGGTAGTTTCCTAGCTCATTCCTTATATTGTAAATTGTCAAATATACTTGACTTATATTTGACTCTAATTAATAATTAATTAAATTCAAAAATATATAGAGTTTTGGATTTTAATTAAATTTTAATTAAATATGTATGGATAACATTATTTTTATATTAAACTATTAATTTATTTATGTCATAAAATATTTTTCTAAAATTTAATTTAGATTGATTAAATAAATGCAAATAAATTAAGTACAATTAATTTTGGTTAAGAAAATGGCAACTACAGATAATTGAAATCATTTTTTGTGAAATTAAATGTAAAATGATAGCACACTTAACTATGATAATTGTGATAAAGAAACAACCTCAATGTAGCATAGAAACCAATCATTTAGGGTGGAAATGATCATTCTTGGTATACTCATTGTGTGGGAACTATGATATATTCAAAACTATGTACAAATCAAATTCATGCTATGTAAGCTCAAACTTGCACTCATGAAAATGTCTTGATGTGTAGTCCTACTTTATAACCCACAAGATCAATCCTACAAATTATGTACTTTTTGACCTAGTTCACTTTGATTGTTGCTCTTTGTTGACACATAAGGATTAGAGGTATTTAGAAAATATTGGGGAAAATGTTAAACTACAAAGGTTCATGTTCTCTTTAGTCAATCCACTTAAATGATCAATTTTATATTCTTGGACAAGTTTTAGTAGATAATAAGCAAACATAAAATTGATCTAAATGATCAATTTTACTTTACTATTGAAAGAACTAGCTGAAAATCATTGAAATTGCAATTAACAGTTGGTTGATAAGACATCAAAACCTTAAGTCTTTGAACTAATAAAGAGTGGGTTCTCATATTTGTCACCAATAACTATGTTTTTAGAATTTTCCTATCGCATCATGCTTGGTGAAAGAACTTATTTGTTTGGTAGTTGATGAGGCTTAATTTTCCTCCACAATTTAGCTAGAAAGAGTTTCTAGAATAACTAGTTTCGATGCGAGGATACCAGTTATGGGTCGAATTACACTTGATCCATGAATAATCGAAGCATAGTGAAGCAATCAATACTCAAATCTCAACAAAATCAGTCAATCAAAATTGAAAGTAAACATTTTATCAAAAAACCTAGCATGTTAATCTTATGAAAGCTTTAAAGAAAACATCTACTCTAATCCATTGAAATTTATCTTGTTGGGAAATTGGTGTCACGTTGATGTGGATTGATGACCCTATTCCAATCCCATGATAGTGAGCTTGTCCCAATCAATTATATGGAAGAGAATCGATGAAACCAAGGTGTTTGATGTATGAAAAACCTAAATTAAGCTAAAATGAACATGATGCAAGCTAAGTTACCATGATTTTATCCTATAAATGATCTAATTATACAATTTCTAAGCTAATCTAAGCTAATTTAAGCTAAAATGATGCTAAAAGATGAAAACCCTAATTTATTTACAAACTAAGATGAATGCATGGAAGCCATTAATGAAAGCATGAAGCTATTTATGCAGCTAAAATGAACTAAAAATAAGCTAAATGTGTGCAAATTGAGAGTTTGAATGTGAGAAAATTCAACAACATGACTTTGAAATAAAAGATGGATCCATTTATCTCCAAATAGTGATCTATTTATAGGAGAGGAAATGAGGAATGAATGGTTGAGATCAAAAAGCTTAATTAACGATTCAAGGTGAAGAGGATGAGAGGAAAAAATCATGGATTCTCATCAACGGATGAGAATGCAAGATGAAGATTAATCAAAGGCTCACAATTACCTCAAACAAACACACTTTTGACCTGCTCACACAAGCCAAAGTTAACTTGCTAGAAAGGTAAGAGGGTTAACTTGCTTTTGAAGCTACATGAGTTGATTGTTGAGAGCGAATATTCCTTAGAATATTCCATTAGGGTGAGGAAAAAGATGATTTTACAAATTAAAATAAATTTTTAATTGTGCAAAAAGGATAAGGAATATTCCATGAGAATATTCCCTTTGATTAGAGGAATAATTAGTTTAATTGCTAATTAAACAAAGTTTAATTTATGCAATTAGGGAATTATAAGATTTAGAAGATATTTATTAAATTAGATGATTTAATAAATAGGGGAGGGGTGAAATGATATTTAATAAAATAAGATAGGGTTATTTAATTAAATAAGATGACTTAGGAGATTAAATTAAATATTTTGATTTATTTAATTTAATGAGATGAAGCGTTAGTGTGAAAAGAGGTGAATTTACCCAATTTAATTAATTAGGTAAAATAGATGAAAATGATGCAATTAATTAATTAACTAGGCTAATTGAATCAATTAAGTAAAAAGAGGATAGCTAAAGAGGAAATGATGTTAATAAATCTGATTTAAGTGTATGACATCGATGAGAATATTTTTTAGTGTCTACAACTAGCATAAAGCTCTTGTCCATTGTTGCATTGTGTGGAGGTATTTTTATTTCCTACTTTAAAACAAAAAGAACATCATTCAATGAAGAAAAATAGAAAACTTGTACGCATAGCAACAACAAAAACTTATCAAAAAAATTATATTTGACCAAATAAACATTACATTGCAAAATAAAAATTTGGTTGAATGGGCACCACAATGAAACTGAATCTCCAAGAACAATAAAAGAAATGGCATTGATATTAACGAGTGTCAGACGAAGTCGAAAGTGTTTCGATGACGTTGCAAACACACAAGAGTTGATGATCAACATGGGATCTTAAACAAATTAAACTATGGACAACCAATTTTTTTTTTAGGCTAGTGTGGTATGGGGCTAGGGGGAAGCGGGCGCAGCTAGGTGAAGATCAAAGTCTCAATAAGTACTCCAAAAAAATCACATGTTATAACTACTCTTTGCAACAAAATGCATCTTTTAGGATGCTTGCACACAATAGTGCAATTTTTAATGCTTAATCAACCACTAAATCATTTTTGAAATGGTTGCATCATTTTGACAACTCTAGGAAAATTCACCACAAGAAATTCACCAACAGAAAATTCACCATCAACAATTCACTGCAAGAAAATTCACCACCACCGGCAATTCACCACCGTGTAAAATTAATTGCCAAAAATTCATGCAATTAATGTTTCGTGCGGTGAATTGTCATGGCGGTGAATTTTCTCGTAGTGAATTATTGGAGGTGAATTTTTTGTCAATGAATTGCTGACAGTGAATTTGTTGTATGCCCATTTTGACACGTAGCATCCTCCATTCATTGTTTTTTCACATTTTTGACAATTGTCTTGCAAATAATATGACACTTGTTTTATAAATAGCTCCTTCTCATACATGTAGTTGCAAGAACCTATGCTAGTTTTATTTGCATGTTTAACACCTGTAAATTAAATAGATGGTATGTTTTTATTTAGGAAACAAATAATATTATGAGAAGAATTGTTATAAACACCATAACATTGTAACACCTATATTGATTGTTTTTCAATGAATCAATAGTTTTTCATTGTTGTACTAATATGGTGTTATTATCTAAATGATGTTAAATGTTGCATAGTATAAAACCCTCTATTTTACATTAGAAAACTTTATTTTATGTAACAAATAGAAGTGAAGAACCTAATTAAAGTTCATCTGGAATTGTCTAGAAGAGATGATTGCCAATTAATCAAGAACAAAAATATTTTTCATGGGAATCAAATAGTTCTATAGTATTTGATGAAACCATCAATAAAATCTCAAATGTTTATAGTCTACATAATCAGATAATCAATCTAGGCACGCTGACCTAATAATGAGTATTGATCTAGGATTTTACCATCCATACATCTTTGCTATCAGTTTGGGCACAATTACTATCATACCAAAATCTTGGTGATAAGAATTTCATGTTTTGTCTTGATAAGGAGAACGTTCTCAATCTATTTAATGAGGGTGTCAATATGGATGGGATGTGGATGTTGTAGCAGTAGTAGAATCAAATGGTGTAAGTTCTAGTTTCTCATACTAATTCAAATTATATTTAATAATTATTTAATACTATTTAATAGATAATATGTTATCATTAATATTAAATATAATTTAACTAATAATATTATTAATGATTAATTAATATATTCTACCATCCTTGAGTAATACATCCTACCATCAAATACATCTAAAATTACAAAGATTTTGGAGTGGAAAGGGTATAAGGATTCCATTTACCTATTTCTGATCATAGTACAACAAGAATGTTTACATCACTCTTTATATGTTGATTGAAGAGACATGAAAATTATTTTGCTATATCATCAAGCTGCAACATAAATGAAAACAATTACAACAGTGTAAATTGATGACAACTTTTTAGGCAGTGGACAGAGAAATTTAATACATTATATATTTTATTATTTTTTTTAAATTCTGACACTCAATTGGTTAACAGGTACACACATTAATCTGCCTATTAAAGGAAATGCAATGTGATAATTACCTATTGTAGGAAAGTACTAATAATGTAAAATACCATCATACCATTACATTTCTCCATCTCCATAAGAGCATAAACAAGAACACGGGTAGATGAAGCATGTAGTGTTACTTTAAAAGGATACATAAATTACTTTATGGAGACATACTAGGAATTCCACCAATTGTGGATACGAATAGACAAATAAATCATACGGTGAAGAAAAATCTTTTGGCAGAACTGTCACTATATCAGATAGTACACAACGTATTTAATTTTTTAATATTTTATTATTTTTTAAGTATTTTTTTTTCAAATGACCCAAAGGTTGCAAAAATGAGTCAAATTGTTTCAGCCAATTAGATTGGCAATAATTCCTTTTAAACATATTTTTTTGTTAAAAAATGTACATCCTAGTGCATCTTAACTTTAGAAAAGATAAATATTTGTTATAAAAAATAAAATAAAAAAAATTGGTAATAGGTAACAAAATCGAATGTGATAGTCCCTTGCCTTACCGCAGGACTAAAAAATATTTTACCGATTAAATGCATAAATTGGAACTTAATTATTTTGAAAACAAATTCCAAGTAATTTTTCATGGTGTGTGTTCATCTTACCATGGAAGGGAATAACAAAGCACAGAGTAGAACTGTAGAAACAAACAAAAAGCATACATATCACTATCTATCCCACTCGCTTTCTAAACATCTTCATATATTCTGAAGCGTCACCCATAATAGCCACAGGAGGAGATTCCTCTTCAACTAAATTGGCTTCTACACTTTCAGTCTCCGGTGAAATCTCATTTTTCACGGCAGCCTTTTCTATAGCTTGGCGCAGAGCCTGAATCAGCTTTTGAAGAGCAGCAGAGGGATCGTCACTCGCCCTCAGCAATTCCTCAGTCACATCCGCCGGTGTGATCTGCGCCTCATTCATCAAAACCTCAACTTGTTCAAACAGAGGATGATCTTCAACGCCAAGATAATTTCGAGCAAGAACTTTAAACACAGGAAAAGTGCAGAAAGACAAATGAATATGCTTATCCATACGCCCTGACCGAAGAAGTGCAGGGTCCAGCATATCAACATGATTCATCGTGAAAATAATAATCCTCTCGCTGCCGCAGCACGACCACAAACCGTCTGTAAAATTCAAAACCCCAGACAAAGTAACCATGCTATTGTGACTGCCGCTCTCATCTTTCACCGGCATTTGCTCTGCCCTGCTCTCTATCTTCGCCTTCTTTTTCCGGCCGGACAAATCCAGCGAGCAATCGATGTCCTCGATCACAATAACGGACCTATTTGTAGTCCCAATCAAAAGCGTCCTCAGCTCGGTGTTGCTCTTGACCTCGGTTAACTCCAGGTCATAGATGTTATACTCGAGAAAATTCGAAATAGCAGCGATCATACTGGATTTTCCGGTGCCGGGAGGGCCATAAAGCAAATACCCCCGTTTCCACGCACGGCCGATCTGTTTATAATACTTTTCCCTCTGCGAAAAATTTCTGAGGTCCTGTATTATGTCATCCTTTACCTCGGGGTCAAGAGCCAGGGTTTCGAACGTCGCAGGGTGCTCGAAAACACCAGATACCAAACAGCGTTTCTTGGCTGGTGCGGGTGCGAGTTACCACCAATATTGGTGTAAATCTTCCGTTGCCGCTTTTTCAGCTCCATCATTTTGGCCTCCGCAATTATGTGCGGCAAATAGGATTCAAATATCGTGCCTTTGTCTTTCTTGTGGAATTTCAGCTCGAAGTAGTACTTTTCATCGGTGGCGTTAAACAAGGAAGGTGGCTTTACCACTGTGTGCAAAGTCCACCAGGCTGTGACTCCCTGAAATTCGTCCATGATTTGTTGGCTTTTGTCCATGGCGAAGGTAAAGGCATTGTCATTTTTGGGCTTGCTGACCTTCAATCTGGTGGCAGCGGAAGAGGATCGCACGCTCAAATAAAGCTGCACCGATTCGTAAAGATCGCTGATCCTGAACCCTGAAATATTCGTAGACTTCGGCAGGGATGTACTGCCCGGCGATTGTTCCCACGAAAACTGTGGTTGCCGCGATCTTCCCGAGATTCGACCACGTCTCCATTGCTACTGTGTGGAGTTGCCTTAAGAGAGGTTTCACAGTAGAAGAAGCTCTATAGCAAGAGAAGAGCCGGTTAGTGTCATTAAATAGCTCGTGAAGATGTCCTGTAGTCTCATGGAATGGTATAGCGAAACGTCGCGGCTACCGATTTAAGAGTTGTCAATAGAAACACGCGCTAATGCCATTGACGGAGAAGACGAGGCAAATTTCTTACCAGATACTTCCTTTACTGCTAAGACAAAGTAAATGAACGACAGAGAAAAGCATTACAAATTATGGAACTACATAAAATAGAGGCCGAATTGATGTTAGTCCCATAAAAAGAGTATACCCTGATCGAAGTAGACCATTATCAGATGTCAGAAAATAGTTAGACAGCAACATTTTCGTCCAATTCTATGACATAAATACTAAACAATGAAAATTTGCAACGGAGAAACCAACAAATCATATGATTAGTATCTTACGATGAATGTGGCGGCAAGAAAAACGTCCAAAATAAATAATATCGAGATGCCCGCTCCAACAAGGTGACAATCTTCTTATACTGAAGGTACGGAATTATTAACAGACAACTTAAGCTGGCCTGAATATCAGTTGGGTGAGTACAAAGTTTCTGTCTTTCCCCCATTAAAAAACAAATGCCCACTTTTGTTGTATTATATAGCAGAGCTATTTTGAAGTTATATGATGGTATTAATTGTGAAATTTGGAACATAATTTCGGTGTCAATAGCCCGTTTACACCTGTTTTCTCCCATGTTTGTATTCCTCATCCTGCTGCTCATAGTGCAGGTAACAACTTCTGTACTGTAAAATTGCTTTGTGTTTTTATTTTCTTTTCTTTGCTTTGCTTTGTGTTTATATGGCAAATTGTCAAATATACTTGATACATATTTGATTATAAATAAAAAGTAATCAAAATTCAAAATTATGTTTAATTTTAAATTTCAAATAATATTTATAATTAAATGTTTTTGGATAAGTATTGTCTTTATATTGAACTATTGATTAATTTATGTCTTATCCTAAAGGAAAAATAGTTCATTGAAGTTAATCTACGTTAATCAAATAAGTGCAAATAGATTTAGTATAATTAATTTAGATTAAGAAAATAATAATTGGGAATAGATAATGGAAATCATTTTTTGTGCAATTAAATGTAAAATGATAGTGCACTTAACTATGAGAATTATCTTAGGGGCGATCGTTTGGTGAAATGGTGGGGCTTCTCGCCTATAGGGCCAACAACCAAAGGATCATAGCCTTAAAATCATACAATTTTCATGACGGAGAGCAGGAAGAGAGGTGGCAGTGGGTGTTTAAAATCTTCAAAGGGAGAGGGCGATGGAGAGTTTGAACCAAACAAAGATGATGTAGTTCTTGTGCCTATGCCTATTCTACTAGGCATTGGTGGTAGGCTTTTGGGTTTTGGCTGGTTCACGGATATTGTGTTGGGTTCTCTATGTTGTTGGCCTATGGCTATTTGTGTTGTGCTTCTTGGCAGGATTTTTGGTTGCTTGGTGTCAGATGGTTTCTCCCTTTGGGTGAGCCATAGCAGTTTCTGGGGAGGGGTTGTTGTCTTTTCTCTCTAGTGTTATCCTTTAACAGTTCCCATGGCTAACTAGGGAGGTCATGGGGATTTTTGGCCTTTTGATGGTTGTGCTTAAAGATCATTTTGTTGTTGAGGCTAATGTGGGGTGGCTTTTTGTTATCCCTATTGCTATTATGAATTGCTTGGTCAATGAAGGGAGTCCCCCTTGCTTTTTCTTGGTGTGTTCCATTCTAGGTTCTCCATGCTATTGGCCTGTAGCTGGTCATGTGGTGCTTCTTGGTGAGATCTTTGGCTACTTGGCATTGGATGGTTTCTTCCTTTGGGTGAGATGTTATAATTTGTGGGTGGGGGGCGAGGGTGCTTCCTTTTCTCTTTGGTGTTGTCATTTTACAGTGCCCCGATTAAGGAGGTCATGGTAGTTTTTGGCTTCTTGATGGTTGTACTTATAGATGGTTTCCTAACTAATTCAAGTAGTTGTGATTGTATGTTTTATCTGGCTTAAGGCTTATTCTTCATTTGGTTATTAGGAGTATTATTTTTCTTGAGCTAGTCTACTTTGAGGCTTTCACCTTATTTAATTGTAGTTAGTTTTTTATGTTCTTATTCTCTTTAATTGTTGTGGTTTGGCTGGTGGTTGTTTGTGGTTTACCACTTGGAAACGTTCATTGTTATGATAGGGTTTTCAGTCACTACAAAACCTTATTGTAAATGGTTTTGGTTCCATTCAAAACCTATTTTATCCTAATAAAAAACTATGAGAATTATCATAAATAAAAAAAATTGATGTAGTTTAATACCCAATAATTTAGTTGGGAAAATGGATTTTCTTGATATATTATTTTTTTGGGAACTATAATGGATACAAAACTATGTGAAGATCAAATCCATGCTATGCACAATCCAACTTGCACTTTTTGAGAATGTCTAAATGTATATTACTACTTTATAACCCACAATATTGATCCTAAAAATTGTGCACATTGTGACCTAGTTCATTGTGACCCTTTCTCTTTGCTAACATATAAGGTTTGGAGGTATTTAATGAAACCTTAGGAAAATTGTTAAATTACAAAGTTGCATGCTCTCCTTAGTCAATCTCCTTGAATGGTCAACTTGAGAACCTTCGGAAAGTGTTGGTTGACAATAAGAAATCATACAATAAATCTAAATTCAAATTCTCATGTAAGTGATGTTCTCTTTATTACTCCAAGTACACATGTTCATAGAAATGATCCTCTTAATATGGATAATTATTTTTAGTTTTTAATGATTAATTAATTTCTAAATGCATGTCTTTAAATATAAAGACATAATGAGTCATAACACAAATATGCACCAAGTCTATTCTTGACAACTAGTAGGAAAGGATGAGAACTAACTATTTGAATTTTAAAAAATTGTAGCTCAAATATATATTGTGTAGGAGAAATCCTTCAAATCATGGAAATGACCTAAGATAAGGGACATCACATTCTAAGACTAAGAATAAATAAATAATAATAATGGGCTAGTAAATGAGGTGAATCTATGGGGGTAGGTGAATATAAGGTATGGATCAAGTCAAATGTGTAAAAATGTGTGAAGGTGATACTAAATGAGGGTGGATATTGATCAAGGAAGGAGAAAATACAGCACAATAATGTGCCACATTTCACCATGTTGTTGTATTCTTACATTCTCTAAAAATGGACCCAAAACTAAATGAGAAAATACATGGGAATGAATATTTCACCCTTACATTTTCCCCCAAATTTGAGGTGCATATGAATCCTACATGAATGTGTATTTTGAAGTATATATCAACACGAACAAGATTTCATGCACTTATAGTTAATATTTTAAAGACAAAAATAATTTGTTTATCCATATAAAGAAATGGATCTGCCTAGATAAATTTCAAGTGTATTCATCTTGTTCTTGGCATGTGCAATCAACGAAAATGGTATTAGATGTAGCTATGTAGAAAAGTGGCCTTTATGAGATTTTCTTGAAGTTATATTTTACAACTACCTATGAAGTTTTGAATTGATTGGAACTAAATTATATAGTCACCATCTGTAAAAAAACCTACTCAGTAACATTATCTAGCATTGTCCAAAGGGGTGACCATGTTTTTAGAGTAAGTACATAATTTTTATTCCTTAGGAAGCCTATGGATGATATGCTTCAATTTACCATAAGTGATTATGTTTCAATTACTAATAAAAAGTATGTAATTGCTAGTAAATTTATGAGGTCCTAATGAACATGAATTAAGCAATGCATGCAAATTAAATAGTTAAAATAGTTTCACATGGAGGATGGAATGATGATAGTTTTAAATTGATAAGGATCAATATTGACATCATGAAGAAGCATCAAAATATGTTTTAGGTCTTGATTTGGAGTGGTGATATTGAAACCAAATAAAATCCTAAAATTCCTAATTATTGATAAAAATTGAGACAAATGATCAAAAAAAAGTTACAATTTCACTTAATGAATTTGAATTTATAAGCATGAATGAGTTTTTGGATTGTGTACCTCTATTAGTAAATTGAACTAAAAATTACTAAAATAGGCCTTGAAATCAATTTGTGGCCTACAGTGCAATCTTGCTTACTTCAAATAGCTAATATGGTAACCTTGTCTATGTTAGCAAGATATTCACAACTTCTAGGGAGGCTAAATCAATAAATTTAAAGAATACTTTGTTTTTCTCATTCATTTTGAAACTCTACATATTTCTTTGAAAATAACCTATAATATAAATTTCACAAATCAAAACCCTATGAAAATAGAGGTTAAAAGGGGAGTCTACATTAGTTAGTCTCCTTTTGGAATTTCAAGTGTGGACCCACATTAAAAATATAATAAATAATATACGTTTGAATCATAGTATATCCATTAAAACTATAACATAATATCATTATATCCAAATAGAAAACCTCTAAGAGCTTTTTTAAGGAATAAGCATTTTGGGTCAACTCATAATAGTGTGTTCCTCTTTTTGGCCAAAGTGAGACACTAAAATTAAAAATTAACTAGATTTTCACTTTTTAACACCTACAATAGCTAAACTATTAATAATTTGAAGATGATGTGACCTAGTGATTTTTTATATTTCATATGTATATTCTAAATTATTTTTTAATTGAGAAATAATTTGTGTTCTTTTACATAACTTTTAATAAATTAATTTTTATAGATAACAATATTTTAAAAAAGTGGTGTTTATACCATACAACATAAAAGCAATATAGAAAGGATGAGATAGCATATTTTTTTAAATAAATTTGTATGACCAATATCTAGTGCTCAAATACTTTTTCATAATTTTTTGTTGTATATTTTTTTTTTAATTTAATTTTTGATGTGAGATTAATTATAATTTAGACATAGGTTTATACCATACAACTTAGTTTTTTCTATATCTATCCAAAGAATTTTTTGTTTTCTTCTAAAATAAAGACATCAATACCTTAATCATAGACATTTTTATAATTTTTTTCTTTATTTTTATATTTTACATGTGTAGAATAGAGATTTTGATGTTTAGAGAAAAACCTATATTCACTAGAAAATAGATAATGTTTATAATAAGAAATTGAAATATATTAAAAATAATACTTTTTAGAAAATATTATACTAATGGCTACTTAATTAGAAAATATAATTTCTAAATGTCTTCATTTAATCTCCGAAAGGGTGAAAATTTTGGTTTTCTATCAACATTTGGATAGGTGTGAAGGAGACTCAATCGAGGGTTTCATGTAAGAGTATGGGGTTATTTCCAAGTAGATTTTATTTAATACCATTCAATTAAATCCCTTTATATAAAATCTTCAAGGCTTAAATTATTGATTTTCTTTTTTAAATATGTGATTTCAAATAAAAAAGAAAATGTCTCATAACTAGAACACACAATTGTGGCAGATCACTTTTGTAACTTTCATATACTTAAAGACCATGCTATATATCCAAGAATGCATGGGTCTTGGTCATAAGGTATAAGATCTCATAGAAAATAACATGATCGATGTTAGAGATTCCAATGATTGTGGGAATCCTTTAGTGGTACCTTGAAATAGATGATTAGATATCTACACTAATTCATTCCCATCTCATACAAATAGTATTCATACACATGATACTATTGTTATGGATGATGTCCATGAACACTAATATTTATTGTAGACATGAAAAATATCTTGATCAGCTAACTTCAATTCTTCTTTAAATCACCCCTTTATTAACTACTTAATTAATCCATCTTAATTCCTCTATTAATCAAATCAATCAAATTTGCTTAATTAAATCATAAATCAATCCTAAAGTCCCCCTTTAATTAAATAAATCAATCTTATTTAATTAACTTTTAAAGTTCTTCATTTAATTAAATAAATCAAACTTATTTAATTAAGCCACTAACATCATCCTCTTTGATTAAATAAATAAAATCTTTGATTAATCAAATCTTTATCATTTTCTTATGCTTTTCATTTATTTTAATCCATAAATATTTAAGTCAAAAAGTCAAATCACATAATTTGTTCACTTAAGTTAACTAAATCCTAATTAATTTAATCTAAACTCATGTCACATCCTCTAGCTTTCCCCACTTGCACAAATAAATCATTTAATTCATTTATTAAATCTTCATTTTCCATCAACAAGGCATCTTTAGGGAATATTCCTCCATTTCAAATCTCCCTCCAAGTGGGATGAGTCCTCTCCAACAAGGAATTTATGTCACCTTACAAGTCATTTTGCATTGAGCCAAGTGGCCATTACTCCATTTGACTCTCCCTTCACCTTGTCATTTCAACATTTTCAAATTTTAAATACATACATTTATGGGCACATTCATCAAAACTTGCACATCCTTGGCCCATTCACATGGTGACAAGTGGCTTCTTCCTATTGGTTGGGTTTTTATTCCGAATTCATCCCTCTTGCCTCTTCTCTCATCAAAATCTTCTATAAATGGAGAGGTTATCCTTCATTCAATCATCTACAACTTCATGCAAAGTTACTCTCTTCACATTGAGAGCTAATTTTGTCCCCTTCATTATCATAGCATAACAATCTTCATCATTTGAGTTTGTCAAGGATTGAGAAAGGATCACTTTTCACATCAAAGTGACACCAATCCACTATGGAATAGGTGTGCATTGTGCTTCTTTTATTCTTTCAATTAGTTTGTGTTGTTATCTTGTTTATAAAGGCATGATGTATTAATTCATAGGAGCATTAGAAAGTTTGCATAACATGAACTAACTCATTACTAATGAGTATGAAGGTTTTAGATTGTGTGCAGATTTATGGTGCTCACATATGGCGCTACAACGAGGGAATTTTTGTCACATTTGTTGTGCATCTGTTTAGTGGCATAACAGTTGTGAAGGTTTCTATAGTTTCTATAATAAATCTATTTTAGGCCTATGCAAATTGCATTTCTTTAAAGAAATATTTCAAATAAATAATGTACCTCTCCTATTCTTCAGCATTTTGCATATGTTCTATCTAATTTTGAGTGGTAACTCCTGCAAGAACATTTCAAATGTTAACTGGGTTTTAGAGAAAAGATTCCTCATTTGAATATTGTCACACTTTTTTTTATTTTTTGATAATAGCACCTTTATTTGCTTGTTTTTTTGGTCTTCAGTATGGGTATGTATAGATTCAAGTGAACTATGCATTTGACAACTCCATTCTTTGCATACAAGGGATGAATGATATAAATCTATGTTAGGAAATATACATATGCATATAACTTGGATATGCATTTGGTCCATATTAGAAGAATCGACATTTAGAAACCATTGACAGAGGTGCAACTATATGATTTCTCTCTACAGTATTGAGTGTGCACCCATTAGAATCCTACAATCCTTACATTCTACGTATATGAAGCTTGTTAATCACCCATGCACCCATATGTATGATTTCTAATTGCAGTATTGAGTGCGCACCCATATGAACTTTGCTATTTTGTATGCCTATTAATCACATTGGAAACCTTTTAGCAAGTCTATTATGTGCATATGCTATGCAAGATGTGTCTTTTAGGAATTATGTCAAACAGTTTTGCGCATATGTCATCATGATTGCTTTCTGAAAGTATTAAATGAAGGTTATGTTCATCGCTTTACACATTGCCAATTACATTAGCTTTAAAGTCTTTGAAGGTTATGTTGTTCTGATTCACAGTGTGCAAAGATTGGCATCATTTAATGGTGCAGCAAAATGCACAATTTTTGTCTCTGCTCCAAGAAGTATAACACAAGATCTTCATCTGCCAATCCACTGGTACATTGCTAAGTAGATATGTTGAGTATATATGTTACAAGGGTGGGAGATAATTGTAGAGGTACAATCAACTTGAATTTTTATCTCAGGAGAAAGTCCATGTTAGTGTGCATTGTGATTCATTACTTTCATGTGAGCTATATATCTATCAATAGACAGAGTAGTTGTACTTCATAAATAACTTCAAATGGTTCGTTCAATTATCCTATATATAGTCCAACAAGTATACATTTGAAAACACCTCATCAAACGCAACTTGACATTTATCTTGATCTTGAAGATTACAATTGTTTCTTCAATGAATTTAAACCTAGCATTCAATGTAGTATAATTCATTTTCTCTTTTTCAGCTTTGTTAATCCAACAAATCTCTAGAAAAACACGTATGTTGACCTATAATAAAGCTCAATTGGATGGCAGAAAAATGAACTAAAAAACCGTATGGTGTGCTATTCCCATTTAGGAGACCTACATTTAATTACTTTGTTGGAGCAGATGAATGGAAGATGTCATCAATATTATAAAGCCATGTTTTTTTTTATAAAGCCGTGTTGTTAACATCCTCCAAATACTATTTATCTTTCTTATACATTGCCAATTTCAAAGTGATGCTTCCATTTATGGTGCAGGATTCTAACAAAAGGTTGTAGAATTCAATTTTACACCTACCAAATGCATTTTCTTCACTGGCATCCTCTGTCAATATTGCAAACCCCTAGATAGTCATGTGATAATCTATAGATAGTGATAAATGCCAGCCAAAATTTGTGGAATTTTCTTTTGCACCTTCCAATTGCATTAAAATCTGAAAACTTCTTAAATCACATTGTGGTCATTGGTCATACACATGTCAATTGAGTTTAGTTTGAAAGTATTTGGCATTAGGGGTGTGGCTTTATGCCTACAAATTGCATTAATCTAAAAAAAATTAAAAGTCTATGCAGATTAAGATACCGTAGAGCAGATTTGATAATCGTAGAAAATGATTATTGAGAATTAATAGCAATAGATGGGCTTCGTTCCCTTTATTTTGTGATAGAGACTCAAATAGGATTTGATACTTGTTAAAAATTTGAATATATTTGCAGGCTGAAAGTGTGTTGGGAGACAAATGTTTAACAAGTTATTCTTGTAGTAACTGTTAAACTAAATTTTATCAAGTTCAAACATTTGTCTTGAAGGATTTTTATTTTATTTTTTATTATTTTATTTCTTTTTTTAATAAATACATTATGTTTAAAATTGTATTTATGATAAGTTATTATAAATATTATTTGTCATGGTTTTGTGATGTTTGTAGGTTAGGTTGACATAAAAAATTGGGCATTGGAATCAAGTGAAGACAAAGCAAGATTGGAGTTAAAGAATTAAACATCAAATTTAAAATTTACAAAAGCATTTTTTAATGCTTATTGTGATAATCTAGAGCTTCTATTCTATGCTTTAGTTTTTTATTTTGGACCAGCTTACTTTTTGGAAATTGTAAAAAGAATACTCCCAAAAGCTTTCATTTTTGTGACAAAGGAACTTAAAAGGAGCTTTAGGACAAACTTACTAGAGTTAGTTTTCAAATTTAACAATTGAACAAAGCAAAATTTCACATTTCCTTTGGTGCTATAAAAAGAAGTCATTATTGCTTTGAGGAATTAAGATGAACATGTGCTACTTTTTTTTGTGATCACTTACTCAAACTAACACCATTGAAAAGACATATGCACTTCTCTCGCACCTCATGGCGATCTTGAGAATCAAAAGGATTTTTGGTGTTCTTAGGTTGGGATAAAGTAATTTCCTCCACATTTCATTTTGGGATTAAAATTTAACACAACGTACGAGTGTGGGTGGAACATATTGCATTTTTTCTCCCTTTGTTTGTAAAAAAAGGTTGATCAAACTATGAATATTGTTTAATCGCTATTGTTTATCTTAGAGGGCCTGCCTTGGGGAAAAAGTACTCACCCAAGGAAACGACCCAACTGGTAACACACTAAAGCCAAGTGTATTTCCAGTTGGGATATAAAAGTGGGGACTAGAACAAAGGCCAATATCATGTGGTTGGTCCCAACGATAAGGGCAACAATGGTCTCTCACCATATGGGTCAATCTCCACAAATAGAAAGTCTGAATTAAAACCCTTGTTTAGAAAGGCCAAAATCCCTATCTATTTGTTGATGCAAAAATGGTTGTTGTGAAGCCACCCCACACTTTTACAGTTTTTAGTAGGAATGGAAAGTATGCCATGACAGATTCATGGGTATTGATGCTTGGCTGCCCCAAAAGAAGCGTTGAGTCATGGAGGGGATCCAGTGGGGTCAAGCATCTAACAATTCGCTAAAAATAAACGTAACTAGACTTGTCCAAGTGAGGACTCAACAAATATAGTCTTTCATATCCATAGGATTGTGCTTGTTTGAAAAAAATTGGAATCAAACATTTAACATTGTCATCAAAACCTCAAACCCTTTAGGAAGCAAATACAACTAACCAAATTCATGTGTTATTGCTTTCCCTTGGGATTTTATCCTTAGAGGTTTCTAAACACTTGGATGTATATCTCAATTTTCTTACTAAAGTTAACAATAGGTAACCCTTTCCTTGATTTCATCAAAGTTCCACATGATATACCTTTTGGAATGAGAAGAAGTTAAGACATTGGACATCTAGTTTGAAAACCTAATCAAGAAATGTATGTGGTAAAACAAAATCATTAAGCAAAGACTAAAAGAAATTAGACCCCACACATGTGTTCCAAATGATTTCATGCAAGATCAAGATCAAGAAAGTAAAGGTAAAATCTCTTAGTATAAAAGATCACCAAAAGCATCTCTCAATGCTATATGAATTCAGACAAAGACTACTTTTTAACTTTTATAGAAAAGCTTCAAGAAACAACCCTATTTTGTACTCACTCTATTATTGTCAAAACCCAAATCTTTTTAGGGAGTTTGAGCATCTTGTTTAGAGAAAAGCTTGTTCTTCAAAACTGAGGTCTAGTAAGCAAGTGTCTATTTAGGTAAACCTAGGATCAAAATCAAACCTTCATCCATCTTCAAACATCAAAACCAAAATCATCTAATCATCAACTCTTTGAAAATCTTGGAAAAATCCTTCATGTTAAACTTTGGGAAAATCATTTGAAACCAATCGAAAAATCACCTTGTTTGATTAGATGTGTGTAGATGCATCCTTCTCCATATATTTACTCAAATTATCAAATCTTGCGAACAAATTCATCCCTTGATAAACATCTAGCATCTTGGGATTTAGGAGTTCATTATCCAAAATAAAATTCAAACCAATCAAAATCATCTTGTTTGGATAGGTTTGTTTAGATGAATCCTTCTTCTCACACCTAGACAAATTAACATATTTTGAATAAAATCTACTCTAGGACAACATCAAATTATCAAATCTTGCGAACAAATTCATCCCTTGATAAACATCTAGCATCTTGGGATTTAGGAGTTCATTATCCAAAATAAAATTCAAACCAATCAAAATCATCTTGTTTGGATAGGTTTGTTTAGATGAATCCTTCTTCTCACACCTAGACAAATTAACATATTTTGAATAAAATCTACTCTAGGACAACATCCAACCTCTTAGAGTTTATGATTGCATCATCAAAATTCAAATCCAAAATCAAAATCAATCTCAAAAAAAACATCAAAATCAAATCCTATCGTTTAACATACCCTTCAAAATTTTCTCTAGAGTTCCAATCATCCATCAAACATCCATCTTACATCCATATCATTATCATCATTTGATCTTTAAATCATCCTAAAAATATATCATTCTAAAGAATTAGAGGTTTATCTCTCATATTCTTGAAAAATTGATCCCTATTTTATGGTACAAACTAGATCTCAACACAAGAACATGGAAGCCAACAAAGAAACATATACTTTGAGTGACTTGAGTTAGATGGCTCCCGAAATGAATCCCATTGGGTCTAGCAGTCTCACAATTAACCTTCCTCCATTTTCGTAAGACCATCAAGAGGAAGGTGTGCAAGTGGAGGATCTTACCAATAATCCCTTTGGAATGTCACATGAGGAAATCACTAAAATAGTTCAAAATCCATAGAATCATAAGATTATCAACATCATGATGAGAATCAATCCCTCACTATACATGCTCAAATTAGCAAAGTGAGGGATTAAACTCCCCTTCGATTTCGATGTGAGCACTATTGTGGAACCATCTTTTGGGATCATGCCTCCAATCACATCTACCTCCACCACCACTGCCACCAAACTCGAACACATCAAACCAATATAGTATTGCATTGCAAGCAGCTCAACAAGCTACCTATCAAAAGGCACTCCAACAAGTGCAAAAACAACAAGCCGCACAACTAGCTGCTCAAGCCACGCAAGCTGCTCAAGATGCCCAAGCTGCATTACAAGCACAACAAGTGCAACAATCATAATAGAATGCTCAAGCCCAAATCTTATTGCAACAATAGCAGCAACAAGTTGCACAAGGAGAAGCACAAGCTCAAGCTCAAGCTCAAGCTCAGGCTCAAGCTCAGGCTCAAGCTCAAGTGCATGCTCAAGTCCAAGCCCAATATCAAGCATAACAAGCACAAGTATAGTATCTTGAACAACAATAAGCATCACAACAACAAGCATATCAACAAGTGTTGAAGCAATATTAAGAACAACAGGAAGCAGCCCAATTAGCATCTCAACAACAAGCATTGTCGGCTCAACAACAATAGTAAGCTTAGCAATAGGCCTTAATAGCACAACAACAATAGAACCAACAACAAGCATTGTTGGTACAATAGCAATTGCAAGCATATTTGGTGCATTAGCACATGCAAACATGATCCATCAACATACCAACCAATCCACCCATCCCACCAACTATTGAATCACCTCAAAACACTTCCATTCCACCCCCTGATCCACAAAATGATGTGACAGCACAAATCAAGTTTATCTCACAACAAGTGTTCGACCTTCAGTCAGGGTGAATGACAAAAATACCCACCAACTTGTGTCCTTATCCATTCAATAGGAGCCTTGTAATGAAACCATTCTCAAAGGGATTTGAGATCCCAAAATTTGACAAATATTGTGGGACAAGAAACCATCAAAATCACATCAGGGAGTTTTAGGTTCATTGCATGGAAGTTGAATATGATGATACCTATCTAATGCGGCTATTTCCTAGAAGTTTGGCAGGCCAAGCCATGGACTGGTTCTCTCGCCTCCCTCCAAGCATAAAAAAGTTCCAAGAAATCGTAGATGCATTCATCAAAAATTACTCATTCAATATTGCGATTGATGTCATTCTAGAGGAACTATCAGCTCTAAAACAAGGAAAGAGTGAATCAGTTGCTTCATTACTACAACGATGGTGATACAAGGACAATCGTAGAAAACGGGCCATGCCAGAAGAACAAAAAGTGTGCACTATCATCTCCAACCTTGATGGTGCCTTGGTTTTCCATCTCAAATTTCAAGGGATCACCACATATGACCAATTGATCTCCAAGATGCTCAACATTGAACAAGCCCTTGCTACATAACCAACAACACAAACATATCCTAATCAGCAAAGTAACCGCCCATCTTCAAGCTATAATGACAAACCTCGTGCATGGGAAAGAAATAAAAAAATTACTAATGATGGTGTTGCCAACACCAAAGTTTTCATTAACGCACCTAGAAAAAACACACCTACAGTGCAACAACAACCTAAAAATCACCATCAAAACAATCACCAAGCCAACATAGTAACTCATCAGCCAAACAACCAAACCATTAGCAATGTCAATGACCAAAGGGGGCTGCCCCAATGAAATAATAACTTCCCCAAGCGGAAGTACACTACCCTTGGAGAACCACTCGAGGTCATCATGAAGAAAATGATTAATGAAAACCTCATCAAGGCTCCCACCTACGTGAATTATCAAGAACTAAATGTAAAACCACCCTGGTACAATGAAAACTAGCTTTGTGAGTTTCACAAAATCAAAGGGCACACCACCAACAGTTGCATGACGTTGAAGAACCTAGTCCAAGACCTCATTGATCAAAGAATCATAAATGTGGCCAGCTAGAAATCAAAACCTTGAAATATACACGAATCTAATGAAAAACCATAACACAAAGGAAACAATAACAACGACAAGGGGAAGGGAACATTCAAAAGCATCAATCATGTATGCGACCATGTCATTGCATCCTTGGATGAGTATTGCACCACTATCACTATCAAAGGAGCCCACACTAATTGTGGAGTCACCACAAGAGGTGGAAAATTACCATTGTAGGATCATCTCAACCAAATAGAGCACCTGTACCCAACCCCAAATCTGTTCCCAGTGATTACAATGTCCTTGATCAACTGAAAAGAACCCTAGCACAAATCTCCATCTTGGAGTTGCTAAAAATTTCATTGACCCATAGGAAAATCCTTAAGGAAGCAATGGCTTCATCCACTATCCCTACAGATCTTGATGCAGAACAATTCCAAGCTATGGTCAAAAACATCATCACCCTGAATCTCCTTACATTCTCCAACCAGGACTTTCCCGCTCAACCATCTCACAACCATGCACTCCATTTAGAGGTTCTCGTACATAAAAATAAATTCAAGCGAGTCTTGGTGGATGGAGGTGCAGGCTTGAATATTTGTTCCCTCAAGCTCATTAAGAACCTAAAAATCTCAGAGGATTCCATCAACAAAGGAAAAGGTACTACAATCAGAGCATATGATGATCAAGAAAGAGTGTCCCAATGAACAATCCAAATCCCTATTCAAGTAGGGCTAACTATCATAGAAACTACCTGTCAGGTCCTAGACCTCAACTTGCCTTATAACATTCTCCTGGGACGTCCGTGGATCCATGCAATGAAAGCAGTAGCATCAACCTTCCGTCAATTTTTCAAATTCACATATGAAGGACAAGAGGCCACCATCCATGGAGATCCTAAACCATTCTCTTACTATAAGAACCTAGAGGCAAAATACTACAAAATCCCTAAAGTGCCTAAAAATGATGAAGGACCATCAACGTCGTACATTGATCCATCCACTCTCTCTTCCACTTCTGCGAAAAAGACACCTGCTACTCCCTCCATCCCCACCATCTCTGATATCAAAGTCATCATCCAAGATAATGATTTCAGAAACTTTACAATTCCCAAAAATGCTTTTGTGGTAGGAGAGTTACCACAATCTCCCAAATCACAAGGACAACCACAATCAAATGAAGCCTCCACATCTCAAACACCCACTGAAGGATATTCCAACTTCAAAAGTTGGGGAGATCTCCGTTGAGAAGTCATAGAAGAGGACCCATCCTATCTCTTATACCAAGACAATAGATTAGCAGTCGATCTACCAATGGATGACAGTAGCAAAGGTTTGCAAATAATGCTCGTAATGGGCTATGATAGAAACTAGAAATTGGTGAAAAACAATAATGGGCTTCTAATACCCATCATTCCAGATTTGTGAATGAGAAATCTTGGCCTTGGATGTACCCCTCTAAGTATAACCATATGTGGCTGAGGTCCTCCAATTAGAAAGGTTAATAATCCTCCTTAGCAATCAGCAGTCAAACTTTGCTTACCCGTATCTATAGGTTGAGTCATAAAAAACTTCACATTTGACATAATTAACATCTATAGTAGTAATGATGATGAGGATCCCATAACCAACCTACCCATGCTCTTCAAAGACACCACCATTCTCATTATTTGCACCCTATCTTATGAGTCTAGAAACCAAAACCATGAAATCCATCTAGTCTACCCACAATTCATTGATTACGACCAATGATGACCACCAATTCTAGACACATTCGTAAACAATGAGGTGCTTTCAAAATTCATGGGACTACGAGATAATATTCTATGTGGGGATCACAAAGATTCATCATTGAGCTAGATACACATGCATACTATGGGGAAATGATTGAATCCCTCATTCGCAAAAGTGAAAAATTGAGAATAATCTCTAGGTCCTTGAGTGAAAACCACACTGTGGGACTCTCTGACCCAAAAATAGTAAAAAGAAAGGATGCATCCAATGGTGAATACCTCTCTAAGGCACCTGAGGATGGGGGATTCAATCTCCCCTTCAAAGCTCTTCATCAGGAAGAATCAGTAGTCCTAGCAAAAAAGTGCAATCTAGTAAATCTAGGAACATAGGAGACCTTGCACATCACATTCTATGCGGAGTCATTACTATCATAGGAACAAAAGCTCCTAGCAGCATTCTTGAGAGAAAGAAAAGTTAATTTTGCATGGAGCTATGCAGACATGCCAGGGCTCGATCCATAAATTGTAGTTCATCAACTAGCAGTATACTCTAAAGCAAAGCCCATTAGACAAAAGCTCAAGACAATGCACCCTCGGATCACCCTGCTAGTAAAAATGGAATTAAAGAAGCTACTAGATGCAGGATTCATTCAACTAATTGACTATTCAAAATGGGTGTCAAACCTGGTTCATGTCTCATAATCGAAGGGGGCATCAGAATCTGTACAGATTTCAAGGACTTAAACAAAGCATGTACAAAAGATAATTTCCTATTGCCCAACATTGAGATGATTGTGGACATGAAGATAGGACACAAAATGCTTTCCCTGATGGATGGTTTCTCGGGATACAACCAGATAATGATTGCTAAAGAAGACCAACACAAAATGGCCTTCACTTGTCCATGGGGGACTTATTGCTGGAATATGATGCCATTCGGCTTGAAGAATGCAGGAGCAACATACCAAAGATTAATGATATTAATCTTCCATGACATGATCCATAAAACTAGCAAAGATTATGTCGATGACATACTAGCCAAATCTAGAAAAAGGAAGGATCACATAGCAACCTTAAGTGCCATTTTTGATAGGCTAGAGGAATACAAGGTCTGATTAAATCCAAAGAAGTCTGCCTTCGGCATATAATTAGGAAAGTTTCTAGGATACATAGTTTCAATGAGAGGTATTGAGGTAGACCCTGCCAAGGTAAAAGCAATCCTTGAGATGGAGGCACCCAAAACATTGAAACAATTGAGAGGACTCCAAGGCAGGCTTTAGTCCATCTGAAGATTCATAGCATAACTGGTGAATAAACAAATCCCTTATTCTCACCTACTTCACAAGGGAGTAGCGTATAAGTGGGATGACAAGTGTGAGGAAGCCTTCAATAAGATCAAAGAATATCTGCTTACACCACTGGTCCTCATGCCATTGATCCCAATAAAGTCACTAATTCTCTATGTGTCAGCAATAGCAACAACCCTTAGTGCTCTTTTAGCTCGGGACAATGAAAATGGGGCAAAAAAGGCTATATAGTACATCAACCGCACAATGGTTGGGCATGAGTTAAACTACTCATTCATTGAGAAAGCATGTCTAGCAGTAGTGTTTGCTTCATAGAAATTCAAATATTACATGTTAGCACACAAAGTCAAACTAATTGCCAAAATTGATCCCTCAAGTACTTATTGTCAAAGGCAATGCTCACAGGAAGGATAGCTAAATGGGTCATAATTATGTCTGAACACGACATATAGTATACATAGCGAAAAGCAATCAAAGGCCAAGTCATTATAGATTAGCTTGTAGAAGCACCTATGTATTCAGAGAATCCACTAAGCTTAGAGTTCCCAAATGAGTCAATCTTCCATCTCAGCATAGTCAACCACTGGAAATTCTACTTTGATGGCTCATACACACGCAACATAGATCAGGAGTTGGTTTCTTTTTCATCACCCCACAGGGGGACTGCATGCCAAGGTCATATAAATTGGCATTCCCCTGCACTAATAATATTGCAGAATATGAGGCTTTAACCATAGGTCTCAGAATAGCATTGCAGTGGTGCATCATGGCCCTCAAAGTATATGGAGACTCCCAGCTAGTAATAAATCAAGTGAATGGTGAATATCAGACTAAGGATTCATGATAAATTGACTCCATACAAAAAGATGGGAGAAAGCCTCAAAGAATCATTCATTGATATCACATTTGAACAAATTCCTAGAGAAAACAACAAAGTAGCAGACGCCATGGCAATGATTGGGTCCTTACTGGACATCCCTCCTAATGTCCCAAAATATGAATTATTGGTAGAGCAGCTTCTCATGCCCACATTTGAGGTACCTGAATCATAATTTGTGTGTGAAATTGTTGGTCTCGGTGATCCATAGTCCATGACATTTATACCTACCTGTGAATAGGTGTCCTACCTATTGAATTACCCCCAAGCCTAAAAAGAACTTTTTTCAAGAAATCATCTCAGTTTTTCATCCTAGGAAATACCATTTACTGTAGGAGCATAGAAGGAACCGTATTATGTTATTTAAATGTTGAGGAGGCATTGACTACTTTAAATGAAGTACATAACAATATTTGTGGTTCACACTCGAGTGGAATGACCTTGGCCAAGAAATTGTTGAGGATGTGGTATTATTGGCCTAAAATGGAAAGAGAAGCACATGACTATGTCAAAAGGTGCCTACAATGTCAGTAGCATGGGGACTTCATCCATGCTCCAGCTCAAGAACTTCATCCCATCATCACACCATGGTCATTTTTGCAGTGGGGACTTGATCTCATTAGAAAAATAACTCCCACCTCATCTAATGACCATAATTTCATCATAACCACCACTAAGTACTTTACCAAGTGGGTGGAAGCCATCCCGATGACATATATCACTGAAAATCAGATATCAAAGTTCATCCTAAACTACTTAATATGTTGATATTATGTTCCCCAAGCCATTATCTCAGATAATGGGACAACCTTCAAGAATTAGGATTTTCGTGATCTGTGCAAAAAAATAAAAATCCAACATCGCTTTTCCACCCCATATTATCCCCAAGGCAATCGCCAAGCAGAAGCCACCAATAAAACCATTTTGAAAATCCTCAAGAAAACAGTCAATGATGCAGGTCGTGACTAGAATCCGCAGCTAAATCCTGCCCTCTGGGCATATCGAACCAACATTGGTACACCCACCAGAGACATTCCTTTCTCCCTAATCTATGGATCAAAGGCAGTATTACCCATTGAGATTAAGCTCCCGTCACTAAGAATTTATCACTGCAAAACCTCATCAAGGATGAAGAATATCGAGTATCAAGAAAAAATGAGCTAGAGCTACTATATGAGCGGCATATAGATGCTTTAAATCATTTGTGAGTCTATCAAAATAGACTCAAGAGGAGGTATAACAAGAAGATCAGAAGCAAGACTTTCCAAGTCAGAGAACTAGTACTAAAGGAGAATTGGAAGAACGTCCAAAATCCAAAAAATAAAGGAAAATTTGAACCCAACTAGTTGGGACCATTTATTATCACAACGAGTTATAATTCCAAGGCATATCAGTTATCAACACCCGAAGGGGAGCCTCTTCAAGAACCCATGAACAACTCCCATGTCAAAAAAAATTATAATGCCTAATCTTTCAAGGTATAGAACCAAAAAATCCAAAAAAAATAGAAAATGTCCTAAAAAATGGTCACCCTGATGAAAACCTAGAAAACAGGTGTCTTGGTGACAACAAAAAAATAAAAAAAGCAAAAAATCCAAAAAAAATAGAAAATGGATCAAAAACAGTAAGAGAAAAACCGTCCTCTGGTGAAAACCACTTCGGTGGCACTTTGGACAAGTACCTTGGTGAAAACCTAGCAAATAGGCACCTTGTGCAAATAATCACTTTCCATCCACTAGGATCTTCACAACTCGTGTTGCATCACCATCCATCAAGCTTCCATCATCCATCGCATTCCATATCTCCATCCATCAACCATTTGACATTTGCATTATAGCTTGGTCCTATATTCGTGTCATGATCCCTCCTAGTACTACTTGGCCCATTCTCAAGGTTAGTTTGTCCTACCTTTATCAAAGTAGTCTATTGCATCACACTGGGGGCATGTTCTCATTAGATCAAAATTTTGTATTTTCTTGAAGTCCTAAAATCAGAAAATCCAAAAACATCATAAAATCAAAAAATCCAAAAACATCAGAAAATCAAAAAAATCCAAAAACATTCATAAAACCAAAAAATCCAAAAACATTCAAAACATATCAAAATCCCAAAAACAAGTCAAAAATTCAGTAAAAAATAGAGTCGTCTTGTCAACCTATGGGTCTCTGAGCCTTGAACGTAGGCAAGGTTGATCTTTGATCATCCTCCAAGACACTTCTACTGGGTCAGTCGTTTAGGATTCTGTCATAATAAACTGACAATTCATTTGTTCATATCTCATCAATAATCAAGTTTGTTTCAGATGAACTATGAGGTTTGTACGTGTATAATGTAGGCAAGGCTAATCTTTTATCAACCCTCGAGGCCCCTAGGATAAGTCTTTAGGTTAGTCTCTTGGTCAAAATCTCATAAAACCCCAAAACATTTGAAAATTTGAAAATTAAAACATTTGAAAAATCTCAAAAATACCAAAAACAACCTCAAAACATTTCAAAAATATTAAAAACATCTAAATATTTGAAAAAATCCATTTGTCTCATCTCTCTTTCACCTGCAATAAATGCCACTCATAATAAATGATTGTCATCCTCAACCTTTGGTGAAATAGTCAAAAACAAGCCTAGCAGGTCAAAAGTGAAAACTCAAAACGTCAAGTCTTAGGTTTAGGTCAGTACATAAACAAGTTAGTCAACTCTTTGTGTTGATAGCCTATCATCCAATTAGTCCCATATCAATCATCTAATAACATCGTGTCTTAGGATGTATCCTTCCTACAATGGGCATTATTTATCGAAAAGAGTTCACTTTGGATAAACGAAACAACATGCTGCCATCCACTAACATGTCCTAGGATGTATCCTTCCTACAATGGGCATTATCTTTTGGCAATAGTTTTGGTTCTTATCCTTTAAAAATACATATCCTTTTGGTTATCAGTATTGAAGAACATTAGCTTGTTTTTTTACTTTATCTTTGTCTTTTTGACTTATCTCTTGGAGCTCATTTTGATGACCTCTCGATGATATCCAAATAAAAGGATTTAAAGAGAAAGGAATGGGGCAATGATCACTATCTTTTTATCTGCTACACTTGTTGGATGTTCTTGTAATATAACCTCGGTCATGCATGCTTTATTTGGGCGTAGGGAGGGTGTTTTAGGTGTCTTATTGACCACATAGGAAGGCTTTCTTTTCTATGTTTTAAACCGAGATGTTTGAAATATCTGAACTACATTTTAAATGAGGTTTTGTATGTCAGGTGTGAACAGGAGTACTCCTATCTAATTGCCGAGTCAAAGTCCAACACACTAAGTGCAACACCATCCTGGCTCTTTATACCTTGATGCATTGTGCTTATGTGTGTTATCAAACATAAGTTAAGTGACCCTTTTAAAGTCGCAATTCCTAATAAGTGAATCATCCATCTCTCATCATCATCAACTTGTGTCTTGTTGGAATCTCTTGCTTTCTTCTATCTCCTTTCCATGCTAACATCACATCATGATCACGTAATCATCATCACCAATGCAACCATCTTGCATCCACAAACCATCAACATATATTGCATATCATTCATATCATATAAGAAACATTGATCATCTCACATGCATTTTTCATCATCATAATATAGATCTATTAGTCTAAGCATCTTAAAACCATCTCATTTGCATCATCATCACAATCATCCATATGTCCATCTTGAACCTCTTTATTGTGAGATTGGCCCTAAAATAAAATATTTTCGCTCAATCTCTCGAGGGGGAAATGTACTAGTGTAATTCTTTCCGTTAGGGCATTCAAAAAAATCAGAATTTTTTTGAATTTTGATCGCGGGTAAGTTTATTCTTTGAACCAATGCAGCAAGTACATCGCTTCAAAGAGGGGGAAAATGTAGACATAAAAAATGTCTTGATCATCTAACTTTGATTCTTCTTTAAATCACCCCTTTATTAACTACTTAATTAATCCATCTTAATTCCTTAATTAATCAAATCAATCAGATTCACTTAATTAAATCATAAATCAATCCTAAAGTCTCCCTTTAATTAAATAAATCAATCTTATTTAATTAACTTCTAAAGTTCTTCTTTTAATTAAATAAGTCAAATATTTTTCATTTTCTTCTCCTTTTGATTTATTTTAATCCATAAATCTAAGTCAAAAAGTCAAATCACATAATCTTCACTTAAGTTAACTAAATCCTGATTAATTTAATCTAAACTCATGTCACATCCTCTAGCTCTTCCAACTTGCACAAATAAATCATTTAATTCATTTATTAAATCTTCATTTTCCCTCAACAAGGCATCTTTAGGGAATATTCCTCCATTTCAAATCTCCCTCCAAGTGGGATGAGTCCTCTCCAACAAGGCATTTATGTCACCTTACAAGTCCTTTTGCATTGAGCCAAGTGGCCATTACTCCATTTGATTGTCCCTCCACCTTGTCATTTCAACATTTTCAAATTTCAAATACATGCATTTATGGGCACATTCATCAAAACTTTCACATCCTTAGCCCATTCACATGGTGACAAGTGGCTTCTTCTTATTGGTTGGGTTTTTATCCCACATTCATCCCTCTTACCTCTTCTCTTATCAAAATCTTCTGTAAATGGAGAGGCTATCCTTCATTCAATCATCTACAACTTCATGCAAAGTTACTCTCTTCACATTGAGAGCTAATTTTGTCCACTTCATTATCATAGCATAACAATCTTCATCACTTGAGCTTGTCAAGGATTGGGAAAGGGTAATTTTCACATCAAAGTGACACCAATCCACTATGGAATAGGTGTGCATTGTGCTTCTTTTATGCTTTCAATTAGTTTGTGTTGTTATCTTGTTTATGAAGGAATGATGTCTTATTTCATAGGAGCATTAGAAAGTTTGCATAGCATGAACTAACCCATTACTAATGAGTATGAAGGTTTTAGGCAGTGAGCAGATTTATGATGCTCACATTTATATAGATAAAATTATGATGGTGAGTCTCAAGATACACCACATTTACATGATTTTATAGGAATAATAGAGATTAATAATGCATCCTATTCTAATCCTAACATTTCATAGACAATTGCCATTGCACCAAAAGGTCGACCTAGTAATTCTCGATAAAATTGTTAGAGTTAATGAATCTATGAGAGGTGGTTAAGCCATGTCACAAACCTGATCATTGAACTACACAACAAAAGGATACCAACCTAGGCACACACCTTGCAACAATCCCCCCAATGTAAGCAAGGGGTTTGAACCTATGCCCCAGGCTCTGATACCAATTTTTACATAGACAGTTGTTGTTGCACCAAAATATCACGTATTAATGCTCAATACAATTACCAAAGTTAATGAACCCAAGGGAGGTGGTTAAGCCATGCCATGAACTCAAGTGTTGCACTACACAACACAAGGAGACTAGGATGTTGGCAACACAAGGGCAGACAACTAAGAGGGGGGTGAATCAGTTGTCACATAAATTATAAAAATTAAACTTATTCTTAGATCTGATATATATAAACATGAAAGCATAAACCATCACCACATCAAAAACACACATAACACCAAAAAAATTACGTGGAAACCTTGTTAGGGGAAAAACCATAGTGGAGGTTAGTCCACAAGACTATACCCTATTAAAAGTATAAAAGAATAATAAATGTGGAATGTACATGCATTCAGGCACACTGCATAGAGCTCACTACTCAAATACAAAATGTCTTACTGCCCAAAGGAATACACACTATCTTACAAAAACATTTAGATTACATCCGCAAGATTTTGAACTAAGAAATTAGCATCTGCTAATGCCTAATTACAATTCAAGTTAAGCACATAAACACTTCTTCACACTCTTCTCACTCTTCTTCACACTCTGCTTCAACCTTTAAATTATTGGGACATTATTTGCACATCTCACACCTTCAAATGGTATAAATACTCACTCATATATATCTGCAACTAGAGATAATATCATCTACATGTCAGCTTCAACAAAATATAAAATTTATACAAACTATCGGCCCAAATCAATGACAATTATCAATGTGAATCAACCAATGTTGGACACAACATAGTGAAGACCCAAAACAACATCCTCAAACATGAAACACTTCAAACAATTATTCCTTGAAGATCCACAACACGCTACAATCACCCTGTCATCCATGAATAAGAAAAACGTGAACACATGAGAAAATCACCAATCACGAGCACAACGATCAATGTGGACATGCAACACAGATAGAGAAAAATCTAGAAACATCCATGAGCATCATGAATCACCACAGAAGAATCTGCAACAACTCAACTTACTATAATCACATCATCTTCTTCCAAGAAAATCAACTAAAGCAACAGAAAAACTATTAAAACATAGATACTCATAACTCGATCAAATCTTCATGCGGATCTCTGAGACTTATCATGGATAAACTAGATATAATTGAAAACAAACCCTTTAATCCACAACTTCTTATCATCAATAAACTGAGCTGTCCATCATACTAAACTTCACTGCACCACTGACAACCTGCAACTTATTTCATTACAATTTTCTCAATATCCTCGACATTTACAGGCTTTAATGTCTTTAAGGCCAATAGTGTTGACATCAATGACAACCAAATATCAACAACATCCAACAATCTCCCCCTTTGGAATTCATGGCAACACATGATGTGAAAAACACCATAATTGCAACTTCCTCTTCGTAGTTTCTCCCCCTTAGATTTTGACTCTTTTCTCCTCAACTCTTAGCACTTTCTCCCCCTTAGATTCTGACTCTTTTCTCCTCAACTCTTTCACATGACTCTTCTCCCCACCAAATTTTTCACATGACTCTTCTCCCCCTTTGACATCAATGACAAAGATAATGTGTATCTTTCTCCACACAAGCTCTAAACCACATTTCTGAACATCTGACTACTCCCCCTGAGTAGTAGCCACCACAACATCAATCTGAATCAAGATATGACTATGAAATGTACGAATTGATGAAAGTCAATGCATCTTAGTTCTAATTAAGAGGGGTAATCACCCCTAGCTTCCCTCTAAGATACTCAAAAGTACATCCTTAGGAAAGGGCTTGGTAAAGATATCTTCAATTTGTTACTTAGTAGGCACATACTCCAATCTAACTTCCTTTTTACTCACCTTCTCTCTCAAAAAGTGAAACTTGATAGATATATGGTTAGTTTTTGAATGTAGCACTGGATTCTTAGAAATTTTAATTGCACTTAAATTATCACAGAATATAGCAATAGGTTCATCATACACAAATCTGATATCCTTCAACATATGCTTCATCCATAATACTTGAGTACAATTGTTAGTAGCAACAATGTATTATGCCTCTACAGTAGATAAATAAATGGCATTCTACTTCTTACTTAACCATGAAATTAGATTCTTTCCCAAGAAAAATGCACCACCACTAGTACTTTTTCTATCATTCACATCTCCTACCCAATCAACATCAGTAAAAGCACTCAAAGTAAGGTCATCATCTTTAGGAAACCATAGGCCAAAATCAACTGTCACCTTCAAATATCTAAAAATCCTCTTCACAACTATCACATGAGATTCCTTAGGATCAGCTTGAAATCTTACAACAATGCATACAACATTCATGATATCAGTTCTAGTTTGAGTCAAACAAATAAATCCACTAATCACCAATCTGTATCTAGTACGATTTGTATTAGGAGAATCATCATCCTATGTCAATTTACATCTGGTCACCATAGGTGTACCAATTGTCTTTGAATCTTTCATACCAAACTTCTTTAACAATTCTTCACATATTTGGACTGAGATATAAAGATCCCTTTATCTAGTTGAGTAATTTGCAATCCCAAAAATAATTCCATCTCTCCAATCATAGACATCTCAAACTCACTCTACATCTCATCAGCAAACTTCATGCACACAAACTATCATCTCCTCCAAAACTAATATCATCAACAAAGACTTCAACTATCAAATCTTTATCATGATAAATTTTGAAATACAATTTACTATCAACAATACCTTTATTAAATCCAAGCTTCAACAAATACTTGTCCAATCTAGCATACCATGCTCTTGGGGCTTGCTTGAGTCCATACAGTGCTTTCTTCAATCCACAAACCATATCTCCCTGATCAGTCAATTGAAATTCATCAAGTTTCTCAACATACACTTCTTTTTCCAATTCACCATTTAGAAATGCTAACTTGGCATCCATCTAATAAACCTTGAATTTTTTGTAAGCAACATAAGCAAGAAACAGTCTCATAGCTTCAATCCTAGCAACAAGAGAAAAAATTTCTTCAAAATAAATCCCTTCCATCTAAGAATATCATTTACACACTAGACTTTATTTATTTCTAACAACTTCACCTTGCTCATTCATTTTATTTCAAAAGACCCATTTAGTTCCAATTACATTTTTGTCCTTAGGTCTAGGAATAAGAATCCATGTATCATTCTTCTCAATCTGCAATATTTCTTCTTCATTGCTTCCATCCAATGTTCATCTTTGTATGCTTCATTGACACTATTAGGCTCAGTCTTTGAAATCAAACAATATTCTTTTGTAATCCTTCTCCTAGTTTGAACACTCTTTTTCTTATCAGCTATAATCTAATCTTCTGAATGGTTTAGTCTTACATTGTTCTTGAACTTTAGGCTCTTGTGATCTCACTTCTGCACTTTCACTAGTTCCTTCGTCTTGATTTTCCTAATTCACCAGAATGATCTAAACTTGATTTGAAATCTGAACTTTCTTTCCTTTATCTAAATTGTCATTTTGATCATCTAAATCATATCCACAGGTTCTAGATGGTCTAACTATGTCTTCATCAACCTTGAAATTACCACTTTCAACTACTTTCCTCAATCTCTTATTATAGCACCAGTAGGCCTTGCTTTTAGTAGAATAACCAAGAAAGATTCCTTCATCACTTCTAGCATCAAAATTTCTTATATCTTCATCTCTTTTGATATAGCATTTACTTCCAAATATTTTGAAGTATCTAATAGTAGGCTTATGACCATACCATAGCTCATAAGGAGTCTTATTAGTATCACCTTTGACCTGTACCCAGTTGAGTGTGTAAACAACAGTACTCACAACTTCTCTCCAATAGATATGAGAAACATTTCCTTCCAGCATCATAGTCCTACCAATATCTTCAATTGTCCTATTCTTCCTTTCCACAACTCCATTTTGTTGAGAGGTCCACAGGGCAGATAATTGTCTCTTTATTCCATGTTCTTCACAAAAGGAATTAAACTCACTGGAAGTGAATTCACCACCTCTATCTAATCTCAAACATTTAATCTTTAGACCTGTCTCTGTCTCAACCATAGCTTTAAAAATCTTGAATTTCTCCAGAGTTTTAGATTTTTCCCTTAAGAAAGTCACCCACATCAATCTAGAACAATCATCAATAAGTAACATGAAATACCTATCTCCTTGTAAAATTTTGACTCTAGAAGGACCACACAAGTCAGTATACACAAGCTCCAACACTTCATTTGAACAATGTTGTTTGCTCTAAAATGAAATTCTAGTTTGTTTTCCTAATTGGAATTCATTGCATATAACATTAGTCAATTTTATCAACTTAGGAAGATATCTCGCTACCTGAGTAGAACTTATCTTGATAATATTATCAAAGTTTACATGACACATTCTCCTATGCCACAACCAAATTTCATCAACTTTAGCAATCCGACAACTTTTACTAGAAGCATTGAAGTGAAAGATATTACCTTTTATTTTTGTACCAAAAACAATCACAAATCTGGAACTTCCCAATATTCTACACTTTCCATTCTTGAATTGAAGATTATATCCCTTATCAACCATCTGTCCGACACTTATGAGATTATGCTTCAAACCTTCCACATATAGAACATCATTAGTATTATTCTTACCATCAAGAGAAATGGATCCTCTGCCACAGATTACACCAACTTCGTCATCACCAAATCTTATAACACCACCTTTATACTTTTCCAAGCTCACAAACTTACTTTTATCACCTATCATGTGACGAAAGCATCCACTGTCAATCACCAATTCATCTTTTTCTTCAACTTGGGAAGCTAGAGCTTTCTCCACATTTGTGCAACTAGTAGATTCAGTAGCAGTTGGATCATTTTCCTTGATAGCAATATATACCCATTCATCTTCACTTAAATTTCCTTTATCATATTCATCATTTGTCACACCTTCATCAACAACATAATAACAATCTCTTTGGAATCTAGGCTTGTTAGGTCTTGGCTTAGGAACTCTTTCCAGACACCTTGATGCAAAATGACCTATCTTACTATAAGAAAAGAATTTAATATGCAATTTCCCTTTATAATTACCTTCTCCTCTACCTTCCCTTTTGACAATAAGTGCTTCAAACTCATCTAATTTTATCTATTCTTCTTTAATATCTCTCATTTCCTCCTCATACTTGAACATCTTTCTAGAACTTTCACCCGGATCATATCTCTTATATTTTCCAGATATAGTAGCTTTGAATGAAAATTTTGTCTTAGAAAGAGAATCACCAAACTCACTTAACTCAAAAGCAGTAAGCTTACCAATCAACATGTCTCTGGTTACATTTTTCACAGTCCAAAGCTCCTCAATAGCAATAGCTTCGACTTTGTATGCAGCAGGCAAGGATTTGAGCACTTTAGCAACAATCTTTGATTCTTCCAATGTTCCACCAGCACATATGATACTACACACAAGTTCATTCACTCTCTGCATAAAAGAAGTGATATTCTCATCATCACCCATTCTTACCCTTTCATATTTCCCTTTTAGACTTTGTAGCTTAGAAATCTTCACATGAGCATCACCTTCATACAAAGTTTCCATTTTTTTCCAGATCTCATAAGCAGTCTTCAAATCCATCACATTTGTCATCTTGAAATCAGTTAGAGCACTCAACAATGCTTCCTTAGCCCTAATATTGTACTCAGCATCGTTAATCTCAGTAGCAGTAGAAGGACTATTATGTGGGATAACATACCTATTCCTTGTAATGTTCCAATAGGGTTCACCAATGCATCTAAGATGATACTCCATTCAAGTATTCCATAGAGAATAATGTGTTCCATCAAATCTCAGACTATCCTTATTATATGTCACCATCTTGCTCAAGCTATTAAACTTCTTCCAAGGAACCTGCTCTAATACCAATTGTTGGAAACACAACGGAAGACAACTGAGAGGGGGGTGAATCAATTGTCACAGAAATTATACAAATTAAACTTATTCTTAGATCTAATATATAAACATGAAAGCATAAACCATCACCACATCAGAAACACACATAACACAAAGAATTCTTACATGGAAATCCTGTTAGGGGAAAAACCACAGTCGAGGTTAGTCCACAAGATTATACCCTGTTAAAAGTGTAAAAGAATAATAAATGGGGAATGCACATGCATTCAGGCACATTGCATAGAGTTCACTGCTCAAATACAAAAAGGCTTACTACCCAAAGGAAGACACACTATCTTACATAAACATTCGGATTACATCTACAAGATTTTGAACTAGGAAAATAACATCTTCTAATGTCTGATTATAGTTCTGGTTAAGCACATAAACACTTCTTCACACTCTACTCACTCTTCTTCACACTCTGCTTCAACCTTCAAATTAAAAGGACATTATTCGCACATCTCACACCTTCAAATGGTATAAACAATCGCTCATACATATCCACAACTATAGATAATATCATCTACATGTCAGCTATATAAAATGTATACAAACTGTCAGCCCAAATCAACAACAATTATCAATGTGAATCAACCAATGTCAGCCACAACATAGTGAAGACCCAAAACAACATCCTCGAACATGAAATGCTTCAAAAAATTATTCCTCAAAGATCCACAAAATGCTACAATCACCCTGTCAGCCATTAACATGAAAAACATGAACACGCAAGATAAAATCACCAATGGCGAGCACAACGATCAATGCAGACATGCAACATAGATAGATCATTATCTAGAAACATACACAAGCATCATGAATCACCATAGAAGCATCAGCAACAACTCAACTTACTAGAATCACATCATCTTCTTCTAGGAACATCAATTGAAGCAACAAAAAAATTGTTAGAATATAGATACTCATAACTCGTTCAAATCTTCATGTAGATCTCTAAAGCTTAACATGCATAAACTAGATATACTCGACAACAAACCCTTTAATCCACAACCTCTTATCATCAATATATTGATCTATCCATTATATTGAACTTCACTACACCACTAACAACCTACAACTTATTTCATTACAATTTTCTCAATATCCTCGACATATACAACCTTTAATGTCTTTAAGGCCAATAGTGTTGACATCAATGACAACCACAAATCAGCAACATCCAACACAAGAGTGCACATCTTGCAATATCTACTACATCAATCTTAATTTCTAATGTAGAGATCCCACAAGGTAATTATTAAGGACAAATATACATAATTGATTGTTGCAAATATAAATCATTAAATTAATTTCATATTGATATAGCATGCTAATTAATATGTGTACTTTGGAGATCTTTTTCACTATCCATATTAGACTTTAACAATTTAGGACACTTTCTAAGATTCCATGGAAGATAAATTTTATGGCATAATGGTCAATACATTAGGATGTATTATACCATTGAGAATTAGATGTAAATAGCTATAAATATTATGTCATGTTATACCATCATCTGATATACTTTTTGTATTACTTGGGTTTCCATGGATTCAATATCATAAACCCATTCATTTTTTTGCATCAATGTGTAAAATATTTAGAGTGAAATAAATGTGATAATATTGAGAGGGCCCATCATAAGCCAATATTTGATGCTAGTCACTTTCAATTTTAGTCACTTGGGAAAACTTGAAAGGATGTTCTCTACAAGAGAAATAATATATCCAATGAACTATATAAAATATACTTAAATGAATTGGAAATAATTCAAAAGAGGTTTAAATGACAAGTATATCTACCAAAAATTTAAGATCCTCAAGTTATACAACGTATTGTTAATGGAAAAACTAACCATGGGACAAAGAAAGTGTAGACACGTGAAATTAGCATTATGCACTTATTTAATATTCATCCGCTCATTAAATTAATCAAGCTCATCAAATCCATTCACCAAGTAAATCGGGACTATTTAATTCATTCCTAAGGTTATTCATTTAAATTAAATAAATCAAAGTCTCACATCAACCTTTTAATTAAATAAACCAAACTTTATTTAATTAAATCTCCAAATGCATATTCCATCCCTTTTTTATTTAAATAAATCCAAATATTCAAGTCAAATGGGTCAAAATCAACTAATCATCACCTAAGCTAATCTAATCTTGATTAACCTAATCTAACCACCCATCACATCCTCTAGCTTTTCCCACTTGCACCAATAAATCATTTTAATTCATTTATTAAATCAGCATTTTCTATCAACATGGCATCTTTGAGGAATATTCCCTCAAATTTGAATTCAAAAACAAGTGGAGATGTACATCCAACAAATCATTTATGAGCTCTTACATGGCTCTTACATGTCCCTTGCAAAGGTCAAACTCAACATTTAACTCTCAAATTCAAATTTGAATCTCCCCCTCTTTGGCACATTGACCAAAATGTACTCATTCCTCAACCTATCACAATGTGACAAGTGGCTTCATCTCATTGGACAAATCTTTATCCCACATTGCTCTCTCATAAGAATTCTTTCAACTTGAGAATCTTTAAATAGAGATCATCTCCATTGATTTTAATCCTCCACAACTTGATCCACAAAGCCAATGCAAAGTCACTCTCTTCAATTGAGAACTGATTTTTCCCACCTCATATCATCCTCATTAGCATTTTTATATCATTTTCATCATGAAGCTTAGCAAAGGATTGGGAAAGGGCTTCTTTCCATAGAAGCACCAATCCACTATGGGATAGAATTCGACTCTTGTTTTCTTATGCTTTCACTTAGCTTATTTTGATAACTTACTTTGTTTACATAGATAACATGAGCAATTATTTCAAAGGGATGTTATATCTAATTTGTTTGATTTAACTAACAATACTCATGTTTGTTTGTTTTTGAGCTAAAATGCAGATTTAGCATCCACATTATGGCGCTAGAAGGAGGGCTACATAAAGTATTTGTTTTTGTTTGATGCATACTATCAGAATATAAAGTTGTTTGTTTTTACTAAGGCATTAAAATCTGCATATTTATAGGAATCTAAAAGTATGTTGTATCTGATTAATGCATTAGATAGTGATATATATTTTCTTACTTATATCCACTTCAAGCTTTTTATTTCCATTTCTTAGTTCATCCTGCATGCTTGATTTAGTGTAATCCAGTCTTCAAATTGTTGTTGTTTACCATTACCACTAATCTCCATAAGTACATGCATTATTAATATCATTTTGATTTCTTTAGTTTTGAATCAGAATTCCTTGCTATGAAGACGTTATTCTCATGAAAATTCTGATCGAGCTACCGGGATTTGAACCTTGGACTGGCAGGCATTTTGAAAGTGAATTTGAGTATGCAATTAATATATCTATGCACTTTCCCATGGAGCTAGAAGTTCATGTGCGCCAATCTGTAGTATCGGTTTTTTCCTTCTTTTTTATGCAAAGTACAAAGAAATTTGTGCTCAATCTTTTGACATTGCAATCTTTTGGTCTTCCCAATCTTTTGATATTGTTTTCACTTCTGTCTGTCCAGAAAAATACCATACATATCATTCAAAGACTCAAGGTATTCACATCAGCATAGGTGTCTCAGAATTCTCGACAATTAGTGCTTGTGTATCAAGCTACCTGCCTTTCTCACTACGTATGAAGCATTAATCTGTACACCCTAGCATATAATATAGAACATTCCATAGCAAGTATTTTTGTGCCCATTAATGATTCTATTTCAATATGCCTGGTTGTTCTACTAGGTTAATTAGGAAGCATTGTAACTAGGCCAAATCTCACAAATTTCACATATAATCCCTTGTGTTTCAAAACATATGGTTAGATAGTTGTCTATGACATTAATGTCACCCCTCTAAGTCGTATGCAAAGTACTATGAAAACAATGCAGCCAAGTTTTTTTTCCTTTTTGATAATAATGGTGTCTTAAAGTCGCGGGTCTTTGTAGCTTAACCGATTATCTCCTCGGGCTGTCATTCATGAGATCTAAGTTCACAGCTTTCTATCCTCTCTAACATCACACCATAAACAGAGTTTCTTATCTCCAGTTGCATTACAGTGTATGAATTTGATGGATTGGTGGGCATGATGGTATTTTACTGGCAGTTTTCCCCACCGTAAACCACGCTGAAATTTTTTGAAAGGGATTTAGGCACCATACTTTTTTGACCAACACATTTAAAGTCTTTGATGCTTCACCTACCTTACCTGATACTCTTTCAAAGTCTACACATTTTACTATCCATAACAAGGTGGTTCTTTTCATTAAGCCGTGCCTATTCATGGTCATCACACTCTGTCTAGTTTAGGGGGTTTGTGCTGGTGGTTTCTCTTTGTTGTCACTTTTTCTGCCTGTTAATGGTAGGGATGTGTGGTTTTGTTATTCATTTCCCTGCATTTATGCCATCTCATGCATGATGTTTGCACAGCTTTAATCTATTTTCATTAATCAAATCTTCACCTATAAAGTAAATAGTCCAAATTAAAATTGTAGGGTAATCTTCCAAAGTTTTGTTTAGCGTGTGAGAACACTGAATAACTTGACCATATGGGTCAATCTCCATGAATGGATCCGAAAGGGGAATCTTTCCATATGGATCAATCTCTATGAATGGAAACTCTGAACTAAAACCCTTGTTTGTAGTAGTCATCCAGTCCATCCAACGAGTTTACCAAAGTGGTGCATTGGAACTTAGATTCCAAGAAGTTACTTGCTATGTTCGATCTTGGTTGAAATATAGAGGTTAAGACTACATTCTTAACATACCTTTATATTTTTTCCTTGGTTGCATGTAAAATCATCTCTTCTACTACGAAGGGCATGAGGAAAGCCCACCAAGAAAAATGTACCAATTGAGCTAGGATGCTATATTACTTGTGAGTCCGTTTGAAAACACAATGCTTTGATCGAAAACATTGGAAAACTGACATTCAACATGAGCATCAAATCTCAAACCCTTTAGGAGAAGCAAATAGCCTTGAACAAATTCACAATGTTATTGCTTGCCCTTGGGATTCATATCCTTAGAGGCTTCTAAACATTTGGATTTCATCTCAATTTGCTCCTACTAAAGTCAACTTTAGGTAACCTTTGTCTTGATTTCCTTGATTTCCACATAATGCACTTCGTGGGATGAAATAGAATTAGGACATTGGACATCTAGTTTCAAAAGCTAATCAAGAAGTGTTTTTTGTAAAAAGAATCCATTAAGCAAAGATTGAATCAATTGGACCCCACACATATGCTTGGTATCTTTTTGTCATATGGTTTTCATGCAAACATTGGTCTTTTGATTTTGAATTATTCTTAGAGAAAGGCATGTTCTTCACTATCTTGGTCTTAACAAGTCCTTCCTAGGTTTATTTAGGATCAAATCAAACACTTCATCCATCCAAAACATTTATCATCTCCATCTCATAAACAACTTTATAGCTTTGGAAACATCATTCTAGACTTGGGTAAATCATTAAAATCAAAATCACCTTGTTTGGTTAGGTGTATGGGAATGCATCCTTTCTCATACATTTAATTGAATTAGAAATCCTTTGAACAAGTACATCCTAAAATCACATCTAACATCTTAGGGTTCACAAGTCCATTATCCAAATCAAACCAATCAAAATCAAACCCTAAGTCTAGCATTGAGCCAAAAGTTCCTAAACATTCAAACATCCATATCATTCACCCCTTTCATCATTTGTCTCATCATTGGTCCTAAACACATTAGAGGTCAACAAGGTCAAAACACAAGACGAACATGGAATATAAACTTGGTCCATACATCATGAGTAATCCAAGTCAACCAAACTATCAAAGCCTTACAATGCCAGTTGATTTTCAAAACTCACATTTATACAATCCATACATGGGATCGTTGTCTCCTACAAACATCAATGGTACAAAAAATGTGAGTATTCCTAGTCAAAATATTGGAACACCTTTCCCGATGGTAGATCTAAATTCAAACCTACAAGTCTATCAACTGAACAATCAATGCATGAGCCTTCAAATGAACAACGTCATCCCACCAAATCCCTACATGCCAAATGAAAATGTACCAAGTACAAGTTTTCCAAACATGAATCCAAAAAAAATTGTGATAAATATGTTTACAAATCATACAAATGTTGTTCAAAGTCTAAACAAGATGTTAACAACTCCAAGATAAGGTGACACCATGCAAAATAAAAGTTACCTAAATCAAGACAATGTTCAATTTCAACCTATAATGCCAAATCTGAACATCATCCCAAATCAGAACATTGTCCAAAATCAATTTGTTCATGTTCCCATTCAAAAATTACAAGTATGCATCCCAAATCTACTTGAACAAAAACCAAATCAACTATATCAAGGGAGTCAAGATCGAAATCAAGATCAAATTTGGCGAGATTAAATTGCTATACTTACCAAAATAGTTAAGTCATTGCACCAAGAGACATCTCCACCACCATTACCCATATCAACATCATTCCTTGGTTTAGGGGTTCCCCCTTTACCTAGCACCAATCACTCCATCCAAATCAATCCACCTAACACCAATCAAGCCATCACATCAAATCCTTTGAATATACCATCGACATCGCACCAACAAATGGTATCCAATCAAATGACAGCATCAATCCTGACAAATCAAAATATGGTCTCCCATGGACCTATCACCCCGGTCATTCTGACCATTCCTATCACTTTAATCACTCCATCCACCCCTCTAACACTCATCATATTTCAACCCCTCACTACCATGATCACTCCAAGCATATCTCAACTTAGCACTACATCCAACACGATTCCAAATCCACCACCACTACCACCAAAGCCAAATGCAGCAAGACAATATAACATTGCACTAAAAGCTCATCAGGCCTACCAAAAGGCCATCCAACAATATCTAGCCATGCAACAAGCAACACAAGCTCAACAAGTGCAACAAGCCTCTCAAGCTTCCCAACAAACACAAGCACAAACACGAAAAATTGTAACTATTAGGGATAATGATGAACATTCAACCATTGGTGATAGCATTGACAATCTGCCCACCACAATTGTTGAAAGCAATGATCAAGAACTATCCATCAAAGAGCACATTGAAGATGTTTCTATCTTGTCCGAAGATCAAATCAACACATATCAAGAGTCACTTTTCAATCATGATCAAAATCCACCAACAATACCCAACAATGATCTAATGCAAGAAATGTCAACATCATTTGACCCTATGGTTGAAGACAATGGAAATACCTCCACCACAATTTTTGAAAACAAAGATCAAGATCTCTCCATCGAGGAGCACATTGAAGATGTTTCCACCCCATCCGATGATCAGCTCACTATACATCAAGAGCCACTTTTTAGTGATCTATTTCAAGGAGTGTTAGAATTATTTGATCTCATTGACATAATTTACAATCCATCAACCAATGATCTTATTGAAAATGTCTCTACATTGTCCTATGAGTTAGAGGACATATCTCAAGAATTTATTCCAAAGCAAGATCAAAATCTTCCACTAAGGTCTAGCAATGGTCCTTTCCAAGACATGTTCACCCCCTTTGTCCTCATGGTTACAGATACTGAAGGAACCTTGAACTCAACACTTGAGGATATTGAACCACTTACCATGTCTAATGACGACATCCAAGAACCCTTTGTAAGCAATCCATCCTTTGAAACTAACCCATGTCAAGAACTTGATCCAAAGCATCTCGAAAGCAACTCTGAAATCATTCAAGATCAAGAATTTGTATCTTCAAGATACTACAATAATCTAATGGAAACTCTCCTATCTATGCAAGATGATCATATCCATGTAGCACATACTCCTCCATCTAGCCATGAGATTCTTTCTGCAGATGGACACATAGATGATCTTCATTCAGAACAGGATTCCTTTACTCCTGATATTATTACACAAAAAGAGCAAGTTGTTGATTCCTACAACCAAACAAAGTTCTCAACATCAGGATCAATATATCCAAAATCCAGACTGAAGACATCATTTATGAAGATATCCAACATTATCCACTCAAGGAAGTAGGTCAGATGAAACAAGATATTTCAGAGTTAGCAGAGCATCCAATTGAAATAACATCTTCTGCAATGGTCATTTATCAAAGAATGCATTCTAAACAAGAGATCTTAGAACATGCAGAATCAAAGCATGAAGGTACTACTACCACCATACTAGGGGCAACTATGTTTCAAGCAAACATCAACATAGGGAACACAAAGAGTCATTATGATGAAACTAGTGTCAATACTACAACCAGCCATGTCATGAATCTTCATCCACCCATCACCCCATCCATGAATTGGGACCAATGCCAAAAGAAATAATTGAATCAAAGTACGAAAAACATTATCAAAGAAAAAGAAGTTGGAAAGCATAATGGACAAATCAAATACAAATGGATACCAAAGAATACAAAGAAAGATCATCCCTATCAAACTCCATCATTCAAAGAAACTATGGAGCAAAATAAAAATGGGAAAAGTATCCATCAAAGAGGTCCACAAAAGAAAAAGTAGGCTTTTCAAGAGACGTACAAAGTGTATCAAGCAGTTGGTCCTAATTCTATGCACACTTTTGTATCCACCCATCATTGCTCATCTTCCCAAGTTTGGAGAGTGAAAGGTTCCAATCTATCAACCAATCTATATTTTATCCCTAAACACACTCCATCCATGCCTCCATGCATGATATCCAATTCTCACATTTCCATGTATTGGCAATGACCCTTCATCATAAGGATTTTGAAGGCACTCTATCGCGATGTGTGCACAAAGACAAAGTTAACTCTTGTATCGACAAAGCAGATCAAGAATCTCAAAAGTTGTATTCAAGTGCACATATATTAGCAAAGAAAATTCTTCAAGCAGGATATCGATTGCACATTATGACAGGGGCATCTACATCAACAACACCTTGTGATTCAGCATGAGCTTAAAATCTTTTGAAAAAATAAAAAAATAAAAAAATAAATGAAAATCCAAAAAAAATCAGAAAAAGGATTGAAAATAGTAAAGAGAAATAAAATCGTCCTCTAGTGAAAACCGCATGTGCAGTGCTTTGGACAAGTACCATGATGAAAACCTGGCAAATAGGCGTCATGTGTAGAATCAAGCATCTACGTGCACCAGTTCAAATGAAAGCATATCATCCCATTCGTAATAAATCTAACATTCCATCCATCTTATCCATAATAAATACATTCATCCATGAACCATTTATCCAATCCATTTTCATCCATCTACATACATGGCCTAAGTTATCTTGATCTTGACAAAGTTTGGGGCACACTTTACACTTGCTTATGATAAACATCATGACATGGGTTGTTTTCATCCTATCCAGTGTTATATGAGCCATGAAGCATGAACCAAATGAGTATATTTTGTTCGAACACCTTATCTTATCGCAAGATAATCCTTGGCATCCTTTGCATGCCTACCATATCCATACATCCATACACCTATCCAAGCATCCATCCATGACATTCCATACATTGCTAGACACTAGGGGTAGATATTTGCATCTTGCTTTAGGAATAAATCTTGATCTATATCCTCCAACCTATGTGGCAATCCAAACATTGGAAAACATAAAATCAAATTGGTCAAACCACTCGTGAGAAAATTTCCAAATCACTATCCCATGGCATATTTTGACAAGAACACGTTCCTTATCAAGATTCATCTTTCATCAAACATCAATCAAAACAATCGATATCAGTCGCATGTATTTTTCACATCAATGTCAGATCAAATCATTCGAACAACTTTTGTTCCAAATCAAGCTTCATCAATCATGATGAATCAAATCTAATACAAAAATCATCATCTCGGGATATCCTTGTGTTGCTTAACACTATCCTTGCATTGTTGTGCATCCTCAACAATGTTATCATCATCAATCCTGATCAATCAATCCTTGCATTATTGTGCATCCTCAACAATGTTATCGTTATCAATCCTTATCAATCAATCATTGCATTGTTGTGCATCCTCAACAATGTTATTGTCATCAATCCTAATCAATCAAATCCTTGCATTGTTGTGTATCCTCAACAATGTTATCATCATCATCAACTCATCGATTCAATCAGTCAACCTTAGCTTGGTCTTCAAAAAAATCCCAAACAGAGAACTGATATAGTCATGCATATCCATATCCAAATCATCACAATCATGCGAAAATCCAAAAACATCAGAAAAACACAAAAATCCAAAAACATCAAAACATCTAAAAAACACAAAATCCAAAAACATTCAAGAAAACATCAAAATCTAAAAACATTCATAAAATCTTAGAAAACCTCAAAACATCACAAAATTCAAAAATCAAAACATATGAAAAATCCAAAAATATAAATAACAGCCTCAAAATAATCCAAAATTTTCAAAAACATCCAAATATTTGAAAAAATCCATACATCCCATTTCGCTTTCACCCAAAATAATCAATCATCCATAATAAACTGATCATCACCTTCATCCTTTGGCAAAACAAACAGAAACAATTACAACAATCGGCAAAAGAAAACTCCAAACGCAAAATCAAAATCAAAACAACAAACCATTAAAACGCAAAATGAAACTCTTGATCATTTTCAAACATGTCAATCTACTTTATATCAACAGCCTATTAATCAACTTATTAACCCATTGTCATCCTATATAATGTATTTCCTAGGATATATCATTCTGACAATGGGCATCATTTTGGATATCACTTTGGATTCTTATCATATCAAAACAAATCCCTTTGGCTGAAGATATGAAGAACATTGGCTTGTTTTCGTACTTGATCTTTTCTTTTGATTTATTTTATTGCGCTCTTTCCAAGGACCTCTCGATGATATCTGAACAAAGGATTTAGAGAGATAGGAATGGGGCAACGATCATTATCTTTTGTCTACTATGCTTGTTTGACGTTCTTGTAAAATAACTTTGTGAATACTTGCTTTGTTAGGTACATCCTAGCAAGGTTTCTGTATGTCAAGTGTGAACAAGAATACTCCTATCCATTTTTTGATTCAAAGTCCATCGCACTAGGTACAATGCCATCCTGGTTCTTTATACCTTGATGCATCGTGCTTATGTGTGTTATCAAACATAAGGTAAGTAGCCCTTTTAAAGTCCCAATCCTTGATAAGAAAATCATCATCATCATCATCATCTCTAATAAAGTCTCGTCAGATCATGGACTTGTTGGATCCTCTTGCCATCATCTCATTTCTTCTTTCTTCTCTCCATGCTAACATAACATCACCAATGCACCCATCATGCATCCATCCTATATCCACAAACCGTCAGCATACCACATATCATTCATATCATACATAATAGGAAACACCAATCATTTCACATGCATTGCATTTGCATCATCATCATAATATAGATCTATTAGTCTAAGCATTTGCATAAAACATCCATTGCATAGTCATAGCATAGCACATCATCCTTCTTATCCATCTCACATGCATTACATCATCATTTAAGTTATTTAGGATAATATAGATTGGTTATTCTAAGCATCTTAAAACCATCTCATTTACATCATCATCCATAACCATCCATCTTGAACCTCTTTGTCATGAGATCAACCCTCAAATTGAATCTTTTCGCTCAATCTCTTGAGGGGGCAATATACTAGTGTACTTCTTTCCACTGGGGCATCCAAAAAAATTAGAATTTTTTTGAATTTTGAATGCGGCAAGTTTATTCTTTGAACCAACGCAACAAGTACATTGTTTCAAAGAGGGGAAAAATGTAGACACATGAAATTAGCATTATGCACTTAGTTCATATTCATCCACTCATTAAATTAATCAAGCTCATCAAATCCATTCACCAAGTAAATCGGGACTATTTAATTCATTCCTAAGGTTATTCATTTAAATAAAATAAATCAAAGTCTCACATCAACCTTTTAATTAAATAAACCAAACTTTATTTAATTAAATCTCCAAATGCATATTCCATCCCTTTTTTATTTAAATAAATCCAAATATTCAAGTCAAATGGGTCAAAATCAACTAATCATCACCTAAGCTAATCTAATCCTGATTAACCTAATCTAACCACCCATCGCATCCTCTAGCTTTTCCCACTTGCACCAATAAATCATTTTAATTTATTTATAAAATCAGCATTTTCCATCAACATGGCATCTTTGAGGAATATTCCCTCAAATTGGAATTCAAAAACAAGTGGACATGTACATCATTTATGAGCTCTTACATGGATCTTACATGTCCCTTGCAAAGGTCAAACTCAACATTTAACTCTCAAATTCAAATTTGAATCTCCCCCTCTTTGGCACATTGACTAAAATGTGCTCATTCCTCACAATGTGACAAGTGGCTTCATCTCATTGGACAAATCTTTATCTCACATTGCTCTCTCATAAGCATTCTTTCAACTTGAGAATCTTTAAATAGAGATTATCTCCATTGATTTTAATCCTCCACAACTTGATCCACAAAGCTAATGAAAAGTCACTCTTTTCAATTGAGAACTAATTTTTCCCACCTCATATCATCCTTGTAGACACCTAAAAATGACCTAGGCCTGCAAGCTTCATTTTTACCTCTTTCGTCCTAGCATAATTAAGTCATTTAATTATGTCCTTCGTCCACATTTGACTATTGATTAAATAATTCATAATTATTTAATTAATTCATGTCATTTGTTCCTCCTGATTATTAAATAAATAAATTTTATTTATTTATCTAATACGTCATTAATTATCTAAGTCTTCCTTTAATTAAATAAATTTCTTAATTTATTTAATTCCCCTTTGTCATTTATTTCTCCTTGATTACTTAAATAAATTTTATTTATTTAATTACGTCACTAATTAAGTCCCCTTCTTTCTAAAATTAAATAAATTCTTATTTATTTAATTTTTGTCCACTTTCCACTATAATTAAATAATTATTTTAATTATCTAGTTATTCCTTAGCCTCTTCTCAAATTAAATTAAATAAATTTCATTTAATTAATTTAAGTCCACTATCTGAAATTTTGAATTAAATCATTATTTAATTCAAAATAATTATTTTTGTCACATTCCTCTATAATTAAATAATATCTTTATTATTTAATTATTCAGTGGTCACCTAAATTAAATAATTTGTATTATTTAATTTCTCCAGCAACCTCTTTGTCCGTGTCAGTCTTATCTTCCAAATCAAATCTTATCTTCTGACATCTCATTTAATTTCGGCCCTTGATTGAATTATCTTATAATTCAATCTTGGCCCTTCATCTTTATCATTGCCCTAATTTTGACCTAACCCTAATTCATACTGCAACATTCAATCTTAACCATTGATTCTAGGGTATTTGTCATCTTCTCATCCTGGCCACACATTCAAAATTGCAATTTTTATAAAATGGCAATTTTGGTCTTATTTCCAAGCTGATGCTCATTTCTGTCAACTTACGTTATTTTGTCATCTACAGCCATTGTCATCTTTTTAGGCTATTGTGAGGTCATTTCTTTTGTACAAATCCTTCAACACTTGCATAGGGCTTTGGCATTAGTCTAGGTGCTCATTTGAAATCTGAGGGCATCTTTATTTACTACAAGCTAGGAGGTGTAACAAAGGTGAAGCATGGAGGATGAAGACTTAGGGTAATATTGTTCTTTTTTGTTTTCATGTTTATTTCCTTTGTACTTTGTTACTTCAATGGATTTCAATGTTATTGTGCTAACCCCTCTAACAAATCTGATTTTCCCTTGATTACATTGGTGAACCTGACATCGCTTTTCTGTTTTTCGTACGGATTTTTGTTGTTTTCTGTCATTTTGCAGGTACAGGTACGGATCACTGCAAGTGTTTTTTTAAAAAACATTGTGAAGAATTCGATGCGTCACGACACATCCAAGAACCCTAGTGCCACATTCGCTTTGACAAGCTGCAACCGTAGACCAGAACAACGCATCTGACCTTCCAAGTCGCATTCGAAGACCCAAGAGATGCATTTGCTCTACTGTGCCGCATCTGTCTGGTAAAATTTTCTTTTAGTTTTGTCATTTTGATTTTTAGATTTTTGGGTTTTTTTGATTTTTGGTTTTTTGATTTTCTGTTTTTCTGTATTCTTTTTATTCCTACATGTTGGCTAAGATTAGATTTTGTGTTACTAATCCTCTTTTGTAGTGTGTGGCGATCCCCATTAGTGTGTTTTCTGTTTTCGTAGGGTTTTTGTTGTGTTCTGTCATTTTGTAGGTACAGGTACAGATCCATGCAACTGTTCTTTAAAAACATCGCGAAGCATTTGCTGACAGAAGTGACACAACCGCTCTGACAAGCCACAACCGACAACCAGAACGACGCATCTGACATTCCAAGTCGCATTCGAGGACCCGAATGACGCATCTGCCCTGTCGAGCCGCATCTGTCTGGTAAAATTTTCTTTTGGTTTTGTCATTTTCATTTTCAAATTTTTGGATTTTTCTGTTTACTGGTTTTCTGGTTTTCTATTTTTTCTGTGTTGGTTATTCCTGCATGTTAATTAGAATAGATCTTTTGTGTTACTAATATTTTCTTGTAGCGTGTGGCAACCCTCTTTCGTGTGTCAAAGACCATTACATACAATACTACTAATATTCATTGTTTGCAGATTCGCATGTCAAAGAAGGAAGAAACAAACATTGTGCTTGTTTATTTCTAGATTAGCAAACATTTTTTTTGGTGCTTATAAAAAGAATCATGTCTTCTTTGATTGATTGTGCTTGTGGAGTGGTAGGTGAGTATGCTCTCACTTGGTGAAAACCTTGTGATCAGAAAACCAAACCCATTCTTATTTGTTATTTACCTTGACTTGGTACATCGAAGTATCCTCTCCCCTCGCGCTTTCGGGCGATCTTGGGTGTAAGAGAAATGGTTACCAACTCTAGAAATTGGGCCTGCTTGGGGATTTCATCACCCCAACATGACTCAAACCGGAAATGGAGCTAAAGCCAAGCTACCCCCAACCGGTATATAAATGTAAACCTTAAGGAAAACCTAAGGTTGTGAGTGCGGATGTGTCATACGGACGAAGTTGTACTCCCTTAAACCCTATTGAGCTTAACCTCTTCAGGCTAGAGTGCCACCTTAATGGTGATTAATCTCTTGCCCCATGTATGGCCACTTGAACGGGGGTCCCAAACTAAACACTCTTGTGTAGTAAGCCAAAATCATTCTATTTGCTAGCGCAGCACCGGTCGATGTGAAGGCATCCACACTTTCACAGTTTGTAGTAGAGGTGATCAGCTCGCCATGGGAGTTTCATGGGGGTTGGAAGCTTGATTGGCCTGAGAAGAGAGTGCACTGTAAGGGGGAGCCCATGCAGCCAAGCTTCTGAATTCACACGCTACAAATATGCGGTTGGGGAAACCCGTGTGGAATCTAGCGAATATTGTCATGGCCTAACCTAGGATCATGCTTATCTGATGTGTGTTTGGTTACTTTATAAAACACTATGTTTGTCAAGTGTTTTCTAGTTTTTACCACAGTTCAGAACAAAACATTCATCAAACAGATCAAAACTTCCATCAAAACAACACGATAATCACTTTGAAACAAAACTGTCATATCTGTCGAACCGCAACTGATATTCTGCAACGCAACTTCTCTGATAAACTGCATCTGAAACTTAGAATGACGCATCTATAGGCATCGCGACACATATGACAACTGAAAAGCCGCATTTGCTTAACCGAGTCACATTTGATAGTCAGAAAGCCACAATTGATAAACATAACTACATGTGCTTAACTGTGATGCACTTGCTAAACTGTGACGCACCTGCTAAACTGTGACGCATTTGCCTGTCAAAATTTTAAGATTCACAGCCGAAACCTGAGGTCTTGAAACTGTCAACCATTTGTCAAACTCTATCACCAAGAAGACTCTGTCAGAAACCTAACTTGAAATTGCTCAAAGTCTTGACCATTAGTTCGCATTAGTCACCTTAGGTTTCATACATCATTCCTTCTAGTTGCATACATTTGACATTAGACTATCCCTAGGTTCACATTTTACATACTTAGGATTAGGAAAATCTTAAGCACGCCTTGGAAAAATCATTGTTTTCAAAATTAGACCCTCTTGGACTAAGTTATCAAACTCCCTTTTAGTCATTGTACTCCTTTATGAGATTTCTTCCAACTCAAAAGTCTAGTTAGGAAGACTCACTAGTCATTTAGATCTTGTCAACTTGTCATTTACAACAAAGTCCTTTAGCAATCCAAATCAAAAACAAAGTTTAAGCTTAGAAGTGCTTAGATAACCTTATCTTACATTGCATACACATTGCATACCTTATTCATAAAAATCCAAAAATATTAGTCATTCTAGGTGTCATTTCGAACTTAGACTTCACATAGTGTCATACTTGCATTTAGTTGTCATCCCCTTTTTGAGCAATCTCATTTATGGTCGAAACCAGACTTCAAAAACAAAATAGACAAATGGAAAAATTTAGGCAAGACCCCAACAATCCTCCACATGACTCAAATTGGACCTTGTACGATCCATTTTCTAATCTAGACAATCAACCTCTAGTGACAACACAGTCCTCAAACAGTACATTCGAACTCTACTTGCAAAGAGATGAAAATGGTCAACTACTTCAGGAAAACATAGAGGCATTGACACAGGACCCAGAGGTCTATCAGCTTGCTGAAACAATAGCGCATCAAGATAGAGACAGATTCATAGCTATGCTCTTGAGTGAAGGAGCTAAGTTACCACCAGGATTTGACATTAACACGCTCAATGACCCTAATGCCAACAACGCACATAACATTTCACATAGTGGTCAATCTCCAAATGCTACGAGCAACACCCCTTTTGACACCACAAAGACATCGCATACCACATCCAACATCCCAAACATCTCCAATACAATAAACGCTACATCTATTGGGGGATTACAATCATCCACAACATCCACAACACTACCCCAATCGGATGGAACCACTCTTGGCTCCTCGACAACATGGGAAAATTATTCCAATCCTCTTTTTACCCCAACAGTAAATACCACGAGGGCATCATCAAGTCACCACAATCCCCCCTTGACAACTACATCTACTACCATGAACACAACTTCGGCAAATCCGTTCAGTAGTACTTCACAAAATACTCTGAGAGGATCCACAGGACGTATATTTATCCAAGGACAACAACAAAATGCCAACACGACAACACAGTCAAATGTCATTACCTCCCAAAGTACAAACACAAACGTCCCCCTTGTACAAAATCAACAATTTACACAAGGTGGCCAAATAACACAACCCATGACATCATTGACACACCATAATAGTCATGGTCACAACATCCCCCAAATAACGACACACATGGCTGGGGGACATATCCCAACATACTCGTACAACATTCATACTCATCAACAAACACCAAATCATAATTTCCAATACCAACAACACACGTCATACATACCACAACAATACGTACCGCCACAATATACCAACATTCATGCACAACAAACAAGAACACACGGTGTACCAGGAAATCCAATGCCCGAAAACATAAATGATCCTACCATAGATGAACTCAAAGCAAGAATGAGGGATATGGAGAAAACTATCCAAAATATGTACATTTCAGGCAAGAAATCAGAAATATCATACGACCTGGATGTATACCCATTTGACCCAGGCCTATATATGCTTGCTTTCCCACTAGGATACGTGTCACCAAACTTCACAAAATATAGAGGCAAGACAAATCCCATTGAACATGTTCGCAAATTCGCAACTCACTGTATGGATATCATCTACGAACCCACATACTTGATGAGACTTTTTTCCAAAAGTCTAGCGGGTCAAGCCCTTGAATGGTTTTCAACTCAAAAAGATATCCAGACATGGGATGAGCTTAAACAAAAATTCATAAGAAATTACGTGTACAACAGTGACATGGACGCCTCTATCACTAGCTTGTGCAATCTCACGTAAGAAGATTCGAGTGAGACATTTATCCCGTTCTTTCAAAAATGGAGAAGCCTCACTAGTCGATGTCACATTGACATCCCCGAAAGGGAAAAAGTTGACATATTTGTCCAAACACTTCTAGGACCCCTCAAATTCGCATTGCAAATACATTGTTGCACAAACTTTACAGAATTGGTCGAAAAGGGAGTCCAAATTGAGAAAGCTCTTATCGCAAAGGGAGAACTGAGATATGGTTCCAAAAACATGAACGTCAATCCACCCACCGACAAAAACAAATATTGGGTTAAGAATAAGCATGTCACAAATGACGATGTTGTTGATGCTAAGACTGCAAACACTGTAGGTCCTGTATTGGCCCTAAAAGGGGTTCAACAACAAAACAGACCCTCAACGACATTGACACCTCCCCCCAATACTCCTTCAAACAACCAAAATGGTCAAAACAATCAGGGCCAATATCGTCAGATGCGACAATTCCCTAGGGGTCGCACATATACTCATTTGGGTGAACCCATTGAAGAAGTCCTTAAGAAATGCATCCAGCATGGGGTCATCACACTTCTGGCAATAAAACCATATGACCCAAGACAATTCAAACCAGCATGGTGGAATGACAATGCACTTTGTGAATACTATCGAGTCAAAGGGCATACAACTTCCAACTGTCGACAACTGAAAAACATAATACAAGACCTTATCGAAAATCACACCATCGAGGTTGGCGGATCACAATTCACCTCCAACTCAGATCATACTATTCACAAGAATCCACTACAGGATCATGGTTCTCATAATGCTTCCACTTCAGGTTCATAGAACCAAGCTAGCTACACCTGAGCCAAGTATGATTATTCTGGTGGACCAATAATAAATAATGTCAGAACTGACGATGTGTACATCAATACCATTACGGTCAAGAGAGCACCATAGTGTAATGCTACTACGCGAAGTGGCAAGGTCACTATAGTTGGTCCACCTCCCCCTAGACAAACCAAGATCACTATATCGGGCTCGTTAGCTGAACAACCACAACCGGCTAAATAGCCAAAACCTGTCTCAACCCCACAATAGTGGAAACCCAAAAGTTAGTTCAACCTAATTGACCAACTAGGAAAGACCCCTGCACAAATATCTATCCTTGAGCTGCTTCGTATCTCTCCTGCGTACAAAGAAATCCTAGATAAAACCCTCCTAGAGTAGTCAGTCCCGAAGGACATTGATGTCAATCAGTTTGAAACTATGGTGGGGTATCTCACCACGCCGCACCATGTCACCTTCTCGGATCAGGATTACTCATCATCTAGAACCAACCACAATGATGCGTTACACATAGAAGTTTTTGTCCACAAGCACAAAGTTAGACGGGTTTTAATAGATGGCGGACCAGGGTTGAATATATGCTCTCTCAAATTGGTTAAGGCTCTTGGATTCTCTGATGCATGCGTAGACCCAACGAAAAGTATAGTAATCAAAGCATATGATGATGAAGAATGCTCTTCACAAGGTGTTATCTCTCTCCCTATCAGAGTGGGACCGGTCATTGTGGACACAACCTGCCAAGTCCTGGATTTGGAACTACCATATAACATCTTACTTGGCCGTCCATGGATCCACGCATTACAAGCTGTTCCGTCAACATACCACCAATGCCTCAAGTTTCCTTTTGACAGCATAGAAGTAACCATATACAGAGACCCTGACCCTTTCCAATATTGTACCAACTTAAGGGGTATCTCTGAAAACCAAGTACCAATTAATCGAGAAACACTTGGCTCCTCATCGTCCAAATACATCGACCCTTCCACGCTCATGTCATCTTCCACATCCACTCCATCCACGTCTTCCGCTGTACCACCACCTTCCACCAGCGCTAAGACTGAATCAACTGTCAAAATCTAGGACCTTGGCTGCGGAGAATTCAAACTGAACACAGCATACAGCATAACAACAATGCCTAGATCTCCCAAGGACTATGGTCGGCCATGTTTCTGAATGGAACCTCAGGAAACCTTCATAGTCCCACCAAATACAATTTTTATCAAGTGGGGAGATATGAGTGAGGAAGACCTTGCTGACATCACAGGATGGATCTATAAGGATACTGTCACATTACCCCCATTACTAGTTCAAATATATGGAAAATGTTATGACTTCATGAAGGCTAAAGGCTACGATGATACTAGTGGCCTTGGAAAAAATAAAACTGGTTAAAGGGAACCCATAGAAGCTTTTCAAATTCTGAAGTATCTTGGTTTAGGGTTTGGATCACTCAACAATGACGATCAATGTACCTCTATACTTTCAAATGAGCGAGTACATGTTTCTGACAGTGTCGAGACTACTAGGGAAACCCTAACCGAAACAGACTCCCATGAGTTGGAATTTGGCTCAGAACGATCCCTAAGTGACTGTTGTCTTGATGATTTGTTTGTCAAACCAGGGGAACTGACCTCTGAACAACGATTTTTGGCAAACATTCAAAATTGAGCAGGCACCAAACAGTCAAAATCCTACTACCACTTCCCATGACACACAACAACCATCATCTAAACCCCCTTAGTCTAATCTATCCGAAGTGTCAGATGATATTGATAGCTAGGGCTCTCAAACCTTCACTCCTTATTATGACAACGAATATGACACTAGTGAAGGAGAATACTGGATAGAGTCCGATGTCGAGGTAGATGATGATAACCTTATTTACAATATTATCGAATCCATCTACATGTTGTCCGCATCCTCACCCCAATTCACTAACCTTGACGATGGCATCTCTTTAGTTTACCCCGAACTAGTCGATTGGGACCAACAAGGACTGCCAGTTCTAGACACATTCCAAAATGATGAAGCAATTGCCAAATTCATGGGATTACGAGAAGGCATACCCAGTGGGGACCAAAAATCAGGATTTTCCATTGATTTAGACTGCATGGCATACTTCGGCGAGACTGTTCAGTCCTCTAGTCGCAAAAGTAAAAATAAAGTAAAAAATGAAATGTCTCTAGGTGAAAACTGAAAGGCACCTCTTGGCGATAAAATAGTAAAAATAAAGGACGAATCTACGAGTGAAAATCTCTCTGAGGCACCCAAAGATGGAGGACTGGACTTTCTCCCTATACAACAAGAAAAATCGGCTATGCTTATTGACGACACAATAGAGGATAACATTTCAACTGCAGAAGACCCCAAGATGGTCCTATTTTCTGCATCATTGACTGAGGAAGAGAAACCAGAATTTCAAAAATTCTTTGCTGAACGGAAAGTCAACTTTGCATGGTCCTACACTGACATGCCAGGATTGGACCCCAAACTAGTTCTGCATCATCTTCCACTATTACCCAATGCTAAACTAGTCAAGCAAAAGTTGCGCAAAATGCACCCTCAAGTTGCCCTATTGGTCAAGACCGAGTTGAAGAAATTACTGGATGTCGGATTCATAAGGTCTATAGATTATGCTGAATGGATTTCCAACCTAGTGCCGGTGACAAAGCCAAACGGGCTGATTCGAGTATGTACAGACTTTCAGGACCTAAATAAAGCATGTCCAAAGGACGACTTTCCTTTGCCCAACATTGACATCATAGTCGACCTAACTACAGGACATGAGATGCTATCCCTCATGGATGGTTTCTCTAGTTATAATCAAATCTGAATCGCTCCTGAGGATCATCACAAAACAACATTTACATGCCCATGGGGTACATACTGTTGGAACGTCATGCCCTTCGGTCTCAAAAATGCAGGTGCCACATACCAAAGGGCTATGAGCACGATCTTCCATGACATGATGCACAATATAATGGAAGAATATGTAGATGACCTATTGGCCAAATCAGCGACAAGGAAAGACCATTTGAAGGTACTCGACAAAATTTTCAAGAGACTTGAAGAGTACAAAGTTCGGCTGAACCCTAAGAAGTGTGTTTTTGGGGTCACATCAGGAAAACTATTGGGATACATAGTCTCCCGAAGAGGAATAGAGGTCGATCCGGCAAAGGTCAAAGCAATCATAGACATGCCTCCACCCAAAGGGATCAGTAAACTCAAAACTCTGCATGGCAGAGTACAGTCTATTTGTCGTTTCATCGCCCAATTGGCAGATAAGTGCCACCCATTCCAGTACTTGTTGCACAAAGGTGTCCCCTTTGTATGGACGGATAAATTTCAAGAGGCCTTCCAGAAAATCAAAGATTACCTGCTATCAACGCCAGTCCTCATGTCGCCTATTCATGGAAAGCCATTAATTCTATACATCTCGACCACTAATTCAGCACTGGGGGCATTACTGGCCCAAAATGATCATGAAGGGAAAGAAAGAGCAATCTACTACATCAGCCGCACATTGATAGGTTATCAGCCGCACACTGGTAGGTTATGAGTTGAATTACACATACATTGAACGTGCATGCCTCGCAGCTATCTTTGCAGCCTAAAAAATAAGGCATTATATGCTCAATCATCAGACACAACTGGTTGCCAAGATCGACCCATTGAAATACCTACTAAGTCGAGCAGCCTTAACAGGACGATTGGCAAAATGGGTCATGATCCTAAGTGAGCACGACATATAGTATGTTGAACGCAAGGCCATAAAATGGCAAGTAATAGCAGATCAATTGGCAGATGCACCAATACAAGTCTCTCATCCATTGGTAACTGATTTTCCTGATGAGTCCATTTTTCATACAAAACCAGCAACACCATGGAAGCTGTATTTTGATGGGTCTCAAACTGGTCATGGCTCAGGCGCTGGAATCTTGTTCATCACACCACAAGGGGATTCAATTCCTAAGTCATTTTGAATCGCTTCCGTTGTACAAATAACATTGCTGAATATGAAGCACTAGTTACAGGTCTCAAGTTGGCAATCAAATGGAAAATTCAGACATTGCTTGTATTTGGGGATTCCCAGCTAGTAATCAACCAAGTGAATGGTGACTATGAAACAAAGGATGAGAAGTTGCTTCCTTACAAGAGGATGGTGGATAGTTTCCTAACATACTTCCAATCAGTGTCTTTTGAACAAATCCCTAGGGCACAGAATAAGGCAGCTGACGCAATGGCTACTATTAGTTCTCTCTTGGACATCCCTAAAAATGTGTCACAATTTGAGTTCCTAGTAGAACAGCTGTTGATACCGGCATATGATATCTCAGAGTCGAAAATGGTTTGTGAACTTGTTGGTCCCAACTCTCCTTGGTATCAGAACATTTATGACTATCTAAAGACTCAAACCCTTCCACCGAACCTATCCAATAACCAAAGGAAGTCCTTCATTAGGAAATCTGCACGGTATGCCATTATCAGTGACACCCTCTACCGTCGTAGTTTCGACGATACCCTCCTTAGATGTCTTGACACTGACGAAGCATGTACGACCTTATGAGAAGTACACGATGGTATATGTGGATCTCATTCGAGTGGTCCTACGCTAGCTAAGAAACTGACGAGACTTGGGTATTATTTGCCGACAATGGAAAAAGATGCAATTGAATATGTCCAGACTTGTCACAAGTGTCAGATCCATAGTGATTTGGTCCATGCTCCAGCACAAGAACTTCAGCCAATCACTTCTTCGTGGCCCTTCGCTCAATGGGGACTCGACCTCGTGGGTAAGATTCATCCAACCTCATCCAACGGCCATAAATTCATTATCACTGCCACTGAGTATTTCACAAAGTGGATCGAAGCCATCCCATTGACATACATTACTGGAAAACAAATATCAAAGTTTATCCTCAACTACATCATTTGCCAGTATGGCCTTCCACAGTCCATCATCACTGACAACGGACGTCTGTTCAAAAACCAAGATGTCTGTGAGTTATGTGAGTGATTCCATATCCAACACCACTTTTCATCCCCATACTACCCCCAGGGAAACGGCCAAGCTGAGGCGTCAAATAAAACCATTGTCAAGATTCTCAAAAAGACTATCAATGACGCTGGCCGCGATTGGCACATACAACTTAACCCTGCTCTGTGGGCTTACCGAACTAGCATTCGTACACCTACAGGAGCTACCCCATTCGCCCTAGTCTTTGGCACTGAATCCATCTTACCCATTGAGGTCGAAATTCCTTCGCTATGGGTCTCCTTGAAGGGTCTAACTAATGAAGAGGAGTACCGAAAATCACGCTTGCACGAGCTAGAAATGCTGGATGAAAGAAGACAAAACTCACTGAATCACCTCCAAGCATATCAAAACCGCCTTTGTCACAGCTACAATAAAAAGGTTATGGTAAGAAAGTTTGACATTGGCGACCTGGTTCTCATGTAGAACCCTAAGAACCAAGCAGATAGAGAAAAGCCAAGAAAATTTGAACCAAACTAGCTGGGTCCATATATTATCATATCTTCTTTTGGTTCTAGAGCATATCAACTGGCAACTCCAGATGGGGAATAGTTGACTGAGCCCATCAACAGTTTACACCTCCGAAAGTTCTACGCATAGCATTAGAGGACAAAGCTGAAAGCCCTAAAATACAAAAAAAAATGAAAAATGGTAAAAAATTGTCACCTTGATGAAAACCTGGCAAACAGGCATCTTGATGACACCAAAAAAAAATCAAAAAAGTCATGAAAATAGTAAAGAAAAAAATAATTCATTCAATAGTGAAAACCTGGCAAACAGGCTTTTTGGACAAGTACCATGGTGAAAACTTGGCAAAAAGGCGCCATGCATAATCAATCATTACTCTGCCATCTACTGTCACTTGGTCTAAACTTGGCTTAAGATGAAAGGTATCTTCACCGCTATTCCGCACATTGCCATCACATCCTACTCTACCTGTCATAGTGGAGGAACGATTGACATCAAGTCCTGACGACTGTCCATCCAGCAAGTCAGCAGCATCCCGTCCGTATTCCTTGCAAATGGCTAAGTCTTAAACCTAACTGGGGGCAAAATGTTTACCATGCAACTACAGTGGATGTCCCTCAAAAAGACAAAAACATCATAAAATGTCCTGAAAAAAGATAAAAAACATGGCAAAAAAGTCTTAAAAAAGACCTAAAAATCATAAAACATCCTGAAGAAAACCAAACAAAGCATCAGACTGCGCGATGCACACAAGTGCACTGTCATTTTTAGTCAAATTCAAGCATCTCAAATCAGTCTTTGTCATTTTTCCAAACTACGTTGTCTCTGCGCATTTGCTACGTAGGCAAGACTCATACTTGAGTCCCTGAGACATTAGGTCAGTCCTTTTAGGTTTGTCAAAATAAAATCATGATGCAATTTTTTCTCACCAAGACAAAGTCATTGGTCGGGTCGAACTACGAGGTCTCTGAGTGTATGACGTAGGCAAGGCCATCTATCAATGAGCCCCCGAGGCCGCACTAGGTCAGTCCATTAGGGTTCATGGCACTACACTGGCACACACTTCAAAAGTCTTCAATCATTTCTCCACATGGGGAAAACTCCTAAAATAGAGAAATAATCATTTTATTCGACATGGCAACCTCATCAGCACATCACTCATGTCATCAGGGCAATATCGACATATAGTCAAATACAAGTCAAATTCGGTCAAAACAAGTCAAATCATCATAAATCAGTCAAACTGTCAAATTTTGGTTAATCTTCAGATGAGTCCTTTTGATCGATAACCTTTGTCATTTACACCTTAGGATGTGTCCTTCCTAGGCGTCGTCATCGTCATTTGACATTTTGAGTGATTCTCTTGAAGATCACTCTTCGTGACATCAGTATTCTTCAGATGTGTCCTTCTGAAGAACCAACTCTGTCATTTATGCCTTAGGATGTGTCCTTCCTAAGCATCGTCATTATTTTGAGGGACCCCTTACGACCATTAGGGATCAAATCCTCTAGTCATCGGCGTTATTCAGGATGTGTCCTTCCTGAATTCACCAATTCTTGACATTTTCAAGGTCAATCAAAACTTTAAACATTTCGACATCTCGACATTATCAAACACGACATCTTGACATCAGAACAGTGGATATCCAGACGCACTTGGGAAACACTTGACAATTGTCTTTTGATCTTTTATCATGTTATTAGTTTTTCAGCGAGATCCCACTAAGTAGGAATTAGAGAAACAGCGACGTAGCATGACAATTGACACGCATGACTACTAGCTTCTCAGCAAGGTCCTGATTCTGGGATTTAGAAAAGCAACGACATATCATGATAGAGACTTTATTTTTTTATTTTGGCAATCATGTCACTAGTTTCTCAAGGCTGTTCTGGAAACAGGATTTAGAGAAGCAGGGACATTTCATGATCTATCCTTGTCTTTTTTTGCTTGTGGTTGATTATGACAACAAGACTGGGGCAAGCATGCTCCTAGTATGAGTCATGATCATCCTTGTCTATGACTGTTTGTCTTAGGTAATGGTACGACCTTGCACACCTTGATCTATGTCATATCATGGTGTTTGTTGGCCATTACAATAGTTTTCCCAATGATGATTAAAGAGCAACAAATATTAAAAGTCCTATTGTAAAGTTTTGAAGGATTTGTATCTTCTCATAGGTCTCATATCTTCTCCTCTTTGGTTTGATCATCTTCTCTCATCAGTCTCGCCATCTTCTCTTGTCCATCCCACGATGATATCCTGTGACATCCAAAAACATAAGTGCATACATGATCATATACATTGCATTAGGTCCATACATACATCATCCATGGCATTAAATAAGATCATACAGGGCATTAAATCATATACAAAAGCACAAGCATTGCATTTACACAATCATCATCATTGCATCTTTTACATAAATACATCATGCACATCAGTAACATAATCATATAAATATGGCATCATCATGGCATCAAAATCACACATAGACATCATAGTACATAAATGGCATTATAAATTAAGCATCATACATCATACATAGCATAATACATAATGCATAGAAAATCACATAACACATGTAGGCCGCATCAAAACTGCATCATCATATAATACCATCTCAAAAATATACAATGTCACACGATAAAGTCAACGGATATCCCAAAAATGGAGCTCGCAGGCTCAAATAATATAGTATGTCACAATACAAATATGCCCTAGGGAAGGATCTCATCATCTCCTCGGGGAGAAGAATGTAGCGGAGGCAACTCGGTCACAAGTGCTGAAATAATAGGTGGTCCAGTAATAGCCCCTGTCTGTGATGCTGTCAGAACTGCGAAGGCAGGTGTCATCTCAATAGTATAGAACACCTGTGATGTCACTGTTGCTAGACTCTGAGAAGTAGTAGGATCTGTAACTGGTGGCTGTATCTGGCCTGACCTCTGCACTGAACCAATGGAACCCTGACTATGCCCTGAATGGTGACTCGGAGTATGCCTGCAGGAATGGTGTGACCTGTGACCCGAGGTGTGTCCTATGGAAGTAGACCTTCCGACACTAGTATGGCTCCTAGTACCATTGCCACTACCTAACATATGCCCACTGCCTGACCTCGTCTGTGACCGGGATAAGGTAGGATCTCGTCGCTCTGGCGGCACTGCCTGCTCATAAAGGGTCATGTACTGCCCCAATCTGGTGCTCACCCTGGCGAGCTCCTGAGCCATGTCTCCCATCAGTCATGTACATAAGGCCGCGAACTCTGTGCACCACTGGGCCGCATCCTGCTGCCGAATAACTGCCTGATCCCGCTCTACATGGGCTACCTTCAGCACTGACTGTAAAGACCTGACCTGTGCCAAGCTGACATCTAATCTCTGCTGAAGGTCGGCCACTCTCTGATCAGTTGTAGCATCTGGCGGCAACCCTGAAGTGGACAGTATCTCCTCCTCCCCATCCACCATCTGCCATCTAAGAAGTCTCTCGGCCTCACCTATGGCATCATCCTCCTCGTCATCATCATCATCTTGCCCTGCCACCTCCTCCTCCTGCCCTGCCACCTCCACCTCAATCTTTGGCATATCCTCATGCCTCTCTACCTCCGCCTCCTCTTGTCCCCTCACGTCCTCCACCTCTCCCCTCACCTCCACATCCTCCTCCTGTCTCTCCCCCTCCGCCTCCTCTTGTCCTCTCACCTCTGGCTCCTCCTCCTGTCTCCCCTCGCCCTCTCCCTCCTATCTGGGTTGCTCCTCACCCTCTCCCTCCTCAACAGCCTTGGGGATAGCATCTAACGCTACCCTCGCTAAGTGTTGTCGCACCCTGTGGCCTGGTACCTAGCCGTCTCGTCTCCACCTCCAGCTATCTCTGACATCATCCCCACCTCTGGCTCCACCCCTGCCTCTGTCATCACCGCCTCGGCCTCCATCTCCACCCCTGCCTCTGTCATCACCACCCTGGCCTCCATCCCCACCCTTCCCTCCATCTCCATCCCTGCCCTTGCCTCTACCTCTGCCCCTGCCTCCATCCCTGCCTCTGCCACCTCGTCTGACCCGTGGCACTCGCAGAATAACTGACCGCCTGTCAACTGGTGTTGGCCCGTCAGGATCTGTCAATGGCACGAGTCTGCGTGCCTACCACCATAGGTCATAAGTTGGTGTCCTACCCAGATCTGCTGCTCCTCCTCTCCAACCCCAGGCCTGGGCTACTAACCCATCTATTTGCTGTGTCGTGAAAGCCACTGGGATGGTCGGCCCCCATGCATACTCTCTGGAAGATCTGGCATACTCTGCCATCCCCACGGGCACATCCTACTACTCGCCAAATTGTCTCAATACACGCTGTGGTAGGTACATCTCAATGATCAAGGACGTCTGCACTGTCCTGCCAATAAGGTATCTGTACTATCTACAGAAGCTCAGATGATCTTCCTCATCATCTCAGGCCTCACAATCCCTGTACAGCCTCTAGATGAACGTCGCCATGGTATCGATCTGATGCCGCCACCATCCTGTCTCGCCCATATGGGTCTGCTGTAATGCGCTGGCATAATAATAAGAGTAAGGCATCCCCGCGGCAAGCTATGGTCTGTCAATGGGAGGGCGGAATATGGCAATGTGCTCCCATGCCCAAATCATCATAAGAGTGGTCCCACAAGAGATGCTCTCTCCTCTCCTGTATATCACATCATGAAGCTGGTGATATAGCATCCCTAGCAGGCAAGGACCCCACACATAAACTGTCCTATTTCGCCTCATGCCGACCAGGACGTCCCCCCAACCAATTGGAAATCCATGTCCTCGTCGATCAAGAACCAAAATGCTAGCAACCAGAGTCGCTAGGAATGCATCGAAGCGCCCATAGTGCTTTGCTAGGAAATCCCAATGGATCTCATAACCCTGAATGTCGAGTCCAGCACCCTGGTCCTGGTAATACGCACGAAAGGTCTGCTTGCCATGACACGGAACATAGACAATCCGCTCCCCTCGAATAGGAATCCAGAGAATACGGTAGACGTCCTCCAAGGTAATGGTAGCCTCACCTATCGGCAGGTGGAAGGAACAGGTCTCCGAATGCCATCACTCGCACAGTGCCGTCAACAAACCCTTGTTCGCCCGAATGGCAGGCATAAACGCAACATAGAATAAACTGAGTCTCATCAATCGCCGCCGCTCTCGCGGGCCTAGTTGATTAGCAAACCGAAAGGTGGTCGGTCTGCTCTCTCTCATGTAGATAGGGGCAAGCTACCTCTGCAAAAAGACGAACACTGCATTAGCACCTTTTTGGACAACTGTAATCACCAGGAAGGCATCTAAGCTCATGCAAACATCAAAGCAAGTGTATTAAGGAAACAGACAAATGCGTCGCAAAAAAGCAATTGCGTCACGAAAATACAACTGCATCGTTTGAAACATCAAATGCGTCCAGACATGTCAATTGCATTGCTATATGACATTTGCGTCACGAAATTATGCAGTTACGTTGCAACATTGTGAATACGGCACGACATTACACTTGCGACATTCAAACAAGCGATTGCGTGGCAACATTGCGATTGCGGCACTTTAGCGGTCAAATGTGACTCGGTAAGTCACTTGCGTCGCACGAATTATCAAATGCGGCGTGAACCGCCAGTGTGGCTCGTTTATTCTTTGCGCTTGCATCGTGATGCATCAAATGCGTTGAACGTGAAAGAAATTGCGGCTTACGCGAATGCATATGCATCGCAGCGCATTCGTTGACTACCCTAAAAAGCATGAAAAAACACGTAAAATGATAAAATGACAAAGTAAGTTTAGGGTACATACCGCCGGCTCTGAGCCCTCTGGCCGTCTGAAGGTCCTCACGATCTCTCTGTGGTGCTCTGACACTGGAATAGCCATCCTCGCTGCTGCGCCTTTCGCTTTGAGCTCTCAAGTTTTGCAAGGTAAATAGTGAAAGTGAATTGACTTTTACCCCTTTGTCAACCTATTTATAAGGTCAAAATGGCATTTTTTAACCAAAGTCAATATTGGAGGCTCATTTGAACACCTTTGACTTCCTCGTAAGTTGCTTTAAACATGTCAGAATCTGAAACCGACTGCACCATTGTTTTTCTGGTCATCAAATTGATTTATCGGGACCCTTTGCAAATTTTTCTAGCGCCGCCCCAAAATTTAAAAATTTCCTGAGGGGGCAAGGATGCTCCATACCTTCGCTGGGGCATATTCTTGACTTATTTTTCTTTGTCACAATGCGACAAGCGACATTATGACAAAGAGGGGAAAAATGTAGACACCTAAAATGACCTAGGCCTGCAAGCTTCATTTTACCCCTTTCGTCCTAGCATAATTAAGTCATTTAATTATGTCCTTGGTCCACATTCGACTATTGATTAAATAATTCATAATTATTTAATTAATTCATGTCATTTGTTCCTCCGATTATTAAATAAATAAATTTTATTTATTTATCTAATACGTCATTAATTATCTAAGTCTTCCTTTAATTAAATAAATTTCTTAATTTATTTAATTCCCCTTTGTCATTTATTTCTCCTTGATTAATTAAATAAATTTTATTTATTTAATTACGTCACTAATTAAGTCCCCTTCTTTCTAAAATTAAATAAATTCTTATTTATTTAATTTTTGTCCACTTTCCACTATAATTAAATAATTATTTTAATTATCTAGTTATTCCTTAGCCTCTTCTCTCATTAAATTAAATAAATTTAATTTAATTAATTTAAGTCCACTATCTGGAATTTTGAATTAAATTATTATTTAATTCAAAATAATTCTTTTTGTCACATTCCTCTATAATTAAATAATATCTTTATTATTTAATTGTTCAGTGGTCACCTAAATTAAATAATTTTTACTATTTAATTTCTCTAGCAACCTCTTTGTCTGTGTCAGTCTTATCTTCCAAATCAAATCTTATCTTCTGACATCTCATTTAATTTCAGCCCTTGATTGAATTATCTTATAATTCAATCTTAGCCCTTCATCTTTATCATTGCCCTAATTTTGACCTAACCCTAATTCATACTGCAACATTCAATCTTAACCATTGATTCTAGGGTATTTGTCATCTTCTCATCCTGGCCACACATTCAAAATTGCAATTTTTATAAAATGTGAATTTTGGTCTTATTTCCAGGCTGATGCTCATTTATGTCAACTTAGGTTATTTTGTCATCTACAACCATTGTCATCTTTTTAGGCTATTGTGAGGTCATTTCTTTTGTACAAATCCTTCAACACTTGCATAGGGCTTTGGCATTAGTCTAGGTGCTCATTTGAAATCTAAGGGCATCTTTATTTACTGCAAGCTAGGAGGTGTAACAAAGGTGAAGCATGGAGGATGAAGACTTAGGGTAATATTGTTCCTTTTTGTTTTCATGTTTATTTCCTTTGTACCTTGTTACTTCAATGGATTTTAATGTTATTGTGCTAACCCCTCTAACAAATCTGATTTTCCCTTGATTACAATCCTCATAAGCATTTTTATATCATTTTCATCATGAAGCTTAGCAAAGGATTGGGAAAGGGCTTCTTTCCATAGAAGCACCAATCCATTATGGGATAGAATTTGACTCTTGTTTTCTTATGCTTTCACTTAGCTTATTTTGATAACTTACTTTGTTTGCATAGATAACATGAGCAATTATTTCATAGGGATGATATATCTAATTTGCTTGATTTAACTAACAATACTCATGTTTGTTTGTCTTTTGAGCCAAAATGCAAATTTAGCATCAACAGAAAGAAACCTAAGTATCTAAATTTAAGTGATACAAAAATCATAAATTTATTTATAAAATAGTACATGGAATCATACCAAAATAAATTATTATGGTGCACCAAATGTCAAATATTCTTATATAACCACCATCAAAGAAGTAAGAAAGTTAGGTTAAGAAATAAATTCTTGATGTCTGCTAATTGATGATGTTTTATAAAAATTACAAAGGAATACCAAGAGGAAACAAATGTTATAGAAAATCTGAGTCACAAAGAAAAAATACAAGAGTCAATAAAGATAAGTATGATGGCATGTGTTGGTAGTATTATGATATTTTGGATAATGGCAATCCTTCTATATTTTTTCAATGTTTAATGACCATATCCATAGATTATATTATGTTTTTATTTCTCCATTTCTATTTTACACTATCTTTTTCTTATTATAATTTGGCCTTTTTACTATTTGTTTCTTGGTGTTCTTATAATGTATCTTCTTTCATATTTTCTTTCCCCCACTTGGGATTCCTTTTCCCTTCTTTCTCATTTAACATATTTTTATCTTATGTTCATTTTAATCTTTCTTTTCCTTGTTCTTCTATTTATTCATTCCTTAACAATTGGTTAACATTTCCTTATTGTTTCCTACTTTTCCTTACATATCCTTATGCTTGATATTTGTTTATGCTTTGCATTCTTATCTACTTATGATCTATAGTCCACACCTTATGATTCTTGTCACATTCTTATGCTTCTCACCATATTTTAACCATGTGTTTATTATATTTATAATATCTTTACATATATGGAAATTATAATTCGATCATCATATACTTAATGTGATCTTATGTTCTTATTCTTAATACTTGTGTCGTATTTTTTTTCATGTTTTCTTTTCATTTCCATATCATGCTTTTAAAACTATATTATTTCATTGAGGAAACCATTCCTATACCACTTAGTGCGTATTGTAATATCATAAGCTTCTAGAGCTATCCTACACGATTGTAGGAAACATTGCTTCCCCATTATATATTATCCTTTCATTTCCTTATCAATTTTATAGAGCTATTTTTTACATTGGGTGCATCACACCTCCCATGTTGATGTCGCATGCTCGATCATTTTCTTATATCCATCTTACTACTTTGGTGGCATCACACATTTCCCATCCTATTGCTCTCTTACATATTTATCATGTGCTTAGAGTTATTTTATCACTAGGGACATCATACCTTACCTATAACATTATGTTTCACATGCTTATCATATGGAAATAACAACACTAGGGTCATATGTATTTCTTCATCCTACCTATGATTACATGATCTTTATCTCAATTTTAGGCTAGCTAAATTTTCTTATTTTCCTATACTAGGGAAGATTTATGTGCCTTTACTATTATCTCCAATCCATATTATTTTTACACTCAATATGTCTTATTTTCTTATAACATTATGCACTTATGATATTTATTAATATAAATTATTTTATCATTGCTCCTACTTGCACTTACACTTCTTTTGCACTGCTTTTATTTTTATCCAATAGATGAAACCCATTATAGGGGCATATTTGCTTCATTTTATTAGGTTTAGATTATAGTTAGTGACTTATGCTACATAGAGACTCATTGTTATGCCTTGATGGGTCTTGACCATATTACATAATAACTCTTGAAGTACCATACCACTCTATTACTACCATAATGGCTAGAATATTACCATACCAATTTTTATATAGGTAAAACTTTCTAACCCTACTCTCCCTATCTAAATATTTCTTTCTCTCCCATAAATGTTTTCATAAACAGCTAAATCAACTTGAAATTATGTTTTAGAAATTGGAGCTTCAATGTTTATCAAAATCTCTCTGCATTAACAAGTAATGGTGATATGACTGGCGGCTACGGTGACACCAAGAGCAGGATTGAATTCACTCAAATTCTTCAAGTTTATGTATACATTGAAATTCTTCAAGGTTCATGTATAATATTGTATCTTGGTATTTTAATATAGTATTATTTGTAATGGCTGCTAGATTTTCAAATAAGATGGTCTATTAGCATGATATCTTCAACTTTAGAAATATAATAAAAATATAATTGTTATTTTATAGAAGTTAATATTTACATTTTCATGATTCTAAGGAAAATGTTGTTTATCACCGGTTCAACTTTTAAGGTAATTTTGGATCTTTCATTTGCAGATAGTTTACTAGAATCTATTTGATCTCATTGGTTGATATAAATGTATTATTGGAATTTTTATTTTTAGATTTAATGATGATTGATATAAATGTATTATTGGAGTTTATAGGAATTTTATAGAAATTGTTGGTAGGTAGTCTATTAAAATATAAATAAATTTATTTATTTTTCTTCATAAAAGATCTTATTTTTTCAAAATTTTAATTTTTTTTTAACATTGATTTTGTGTTCTTATATTTTGTTTTTTTATTATTTCTGATAGATACATAATAGTTATTTATTTTAGATTTTATAATACTATACATTTTTTAAAATATAATAAAAAAAGGAACTTGAATAGTGGAATACTTATTCATATTAATATAAGACATAGAAACACACAAAATTCAATGTTAAGAAAGTTTATCTATATCTTTAGCAGTATTTACATAAAAAAAATATTAGTTATTATAATTTAAAGACTAAGCAAACCTTTAAAAATAATAAAAATTCATTTTAAAATAAATTTAACATCAAAATATTGTAATAACAAAACTTTTTATTACAATACATTAAACTAACACTTGTATTTAGAGGAGGTCCAATGATTATGCCAATAGGAAACTATATGTATGTTAATATGTTAGAGAGTACATGTTTGTGCATGAGTGTGTATGGATGTCATGTGCTACAAATTCTAGTTGTATGTGGCTCGATTAAATAATTAATAATAAGTGCTAAATAATGGAATGAAATAAACTTAGACAAATCTAGATTTTTTCTTAAAGAAATTAAGTATTGCTTGAAGGTTTCTGGTTTTGATTGTGTGAATATTTTTGCATCAACATTTCTGATCACACTTGTCATCCTTGAGCTCTCATTTTCATCCTGATGACGGATCACAAAGTGTGATCCAAACCATTGATGCAAAAATATTCACACAATCAAATCCAAAAACCTTAAAGCAATTATCATTATGGATTGTAGGAAAGTTGTTAAATTGTTAAATTAAGTATTATTTGATTTTGAAATATTTGCATATAGATTTAAAACATAAAGCAATGCAAATGAAAAAAAAAAAGAGTTGTCATCAAATTGACAAAAAACAAAATAAAAATAAAATGTTCTCATCTAGCTGGAAAATCAATATTTATTTGGATTTTAAGTGATAAGTGAGATTTTGGAGCTTTTACCATTAAATGACCCAACAGTAGTTTGTAGATGTAGAACTTGTTTTAGACTAAAATTTCACACTATATGTCATCTATTAACTTCTATTAATTCTAAATTTAAAAATATGAATAACTCACATAATATTAAAATACTTTTATAAAGTTAATAAAATAGTTAATCAAAGTAACTTAAACATCCATATCAGGGATAAGGAATCTTCAGAGGAAATTGTGTTTGAGAGAATTCTTAGAATGATCAAGGAAAATTTTTCTATTGTCCCCTTTAGGGAAGATAAGATTGATACTGTGGCTTACTCCCCTTTTGATAACCTGATTGCTAGGGAATGGAGAATTAGTTGGGATATTTCCATTGCCCCTAATTCTACCAAAAATCTCCAGGTTGGAATTTGCTCGGGTTTTCCTATGGAAAGATGGGCTAAAGCCAACTTCGACGGGGCGGCCAAGGGAAACCCAGGAAAGGCTGGGTGTGGTGGGGTCTTAAGAGATTCGGCAGGTAACTTTATGGGTGCTATTGCCTCTCCCTTGGGAATCCAAACCAATCACGTGGCGGAAGCGGCAGGGGCTTATTACATAATTAACTTGGCTGCGGGAATTAAATGCAAAAATCTATGGCTTGAAGGTGACTCGAAAAATATTATTGATAGCCTTTATGGCAGATCACAGCCCGCATGGTCGATAAAAGATTGGATTGATAATTCTAAGGCCTTACTTAGTAACTTTGATAACATAAAAATAACTCATGCCTACCGTGAGGCGAACGCGGTTGCTGATTTTTTTGCCAATGAGGGAGTTAAGAGTGACACTTTCCTTACGTGGCATAAGAAGACCGAACTCCACTCCAATGTTCAAGCTCTTTTGGAGTTCGATATGGTGAATAGAAAAAAGGCGGCGTCATGTCATAATGAGAAAGGTATGATTCATGAATAGCAATATCCGAAGATTTAATGGGGTCGAGTGGATCCAGATGATTAATTATCTTCTTTGGCACGTATTGTGGGTCCTGAGAAACAAATGAACTTTCTGGAACAGGACTTCTGTCTGTAACAGTATTCGCATTAACCTATCTATTATGGGTGGGGAACTGAAGAGGGTGGAGCCTACCAGCTTTGAATCACACACCAAGAATGCTAAAGCTTGGAGTAAAATCAGAAAGGGTGGATTACTTCTGTTCATTGAGAAACTCCATGGCCCTAAGGAGGAGATTACTGACTTCTTTGAGAAGAATTGGAATGATGGGGAGGTTTTCCTGTTTGGGAGGAAAGTTCAAATTGATGAAGCCCTGATTGTGGAGGTCACGGGCATTCCGATGGAAGAGCACAAATTCTTCAGAAACAGGAAATTCTCGGATGAAGCTGTTTTGAAATTTCCCAAATCTGAAACGGAGAAACAAAATCTAGTCAAGATGTCGAATAGCTACTATGAAGTGGACACTATAAAAGCTCTATGGAGAAAAGTGCTAAGGGTTATCATGGAGTACATCACGCTCGACGGCCACTTCACAAGGGTCTATGGTTATCACTTCGTGCTGCTTAATCACTTCCGGCATAAGGTACGTGTCTCTATCCCCTTCTTCTTGCTCTGTTCTCTAAGAAATAGCTTTTCTGATCATAGAAGAAGCCCTAAAAGATACCCGATTCTTCACACGGGTCTTTTAAGACTTATTTTTGAGCACTTTCAGAATATGCCCGCCCTTCCTAACCCTCTTGCTCTGCTGGAGCTTGACGAAGATGATACTAAGCCTAGCTTGTCCGAAACCAAAGCTTCTCCCGACTGTGTCCAGAGCCCTTCGCCTCCTTTTCCCCCTCCTTCTGCTTCTGGCCACCCCCCTCAACCTTCTGGAGCTTGCTCTGTTTCGACCTCTGGCCACTCTAACCCTAATGCCAATTTGGCTCGCTCTAGCTCCCCGGTTAACAAGCTTGTTTCCTACCCCGATAACTCCCCTGCTGTTTCTGCTAAGACGGTTGGGGCCAACCTTGATGAACCTCATGCCCCCCAGAATATTCAACAAGAAAACTTGAGCCCCCTGAGAGGTGCGGAGTCGGTGTTTTTTGGGGTCAATCCTGAAAGTGACCCCCCTTTTGACTTTGTTGGTAATGCCAAAAGCTACTCCCAGGACCAGCTCAATTTTGCCAAATGGGTTTTTCATGAGATAAGTGAGCTGAAAACAAAAAATTTGTCTCTTCATAGCAAACTGGGGGAAATTGAAGTTAAAGTCGCAGGGCTTATTCAGCTCAAAGCGAAGAAGCACAACAATATGAAGGATATTCCTCAAAAGGACAACACTATTGAAAATGAACTTGAAAAAATCAAAGGAACCTTGAAAAAGATCGCTGAGCAAAATTGCAGAATTGCCAGACATAACTCTGTTATCATCAAGGCTATGTCTGAAAGACTGGAGAAAACCCATAAGAGAGCTCTGATTGTCGACCTTGATCAGGAGAAAGACCAGGACGAGGAAGCTGGCATATCTAAACGTACCAGATCTAGCACGAAAAAGAAAGTCCAGACTACCCCTAGTATGGCTCAGATCTTTATGGAGGGGGCTCAGGAAATGGCGGACTTGGAAGAGGTTGCGGATGAGCCCCTAAACTCTATGAATTAGTGGTGGTCAGGCCTTGCTTTTTCTGTTTGCTGGCTGTTTGTTGGCTTCTTTGAGGCTTTTTGTTGTTGCCTGCTGATGCTGGTTTTATTTTCTCTGGCAGTTTTTTTGTTTTTTGGACCGTTGTTTTGGTCTTCTCCTGTATTGTTACTTTGTGGTTTCGGGTCCCTGTAAAACCCGTTTATCCCCCTTTTATCAAAAACTTAAACATCCATATCTGTTTGCACTTTATGATGCGATTACAATTCTATACGAACACTACAAAGAGTGTTAAAGAGAAAATAAACCCCAGTACAACAAACAGAAGAAATGCAAACAAAATTCACAGCATACAGAATATTAAGACTGAATTACTTTGCACAAAGGAGAATATTAAAACAGCGTAAAACTTTATTAATGCCTCAAAAACAGAGCTGCCTGTGCTCTTACAGTCGTGCCTTTTTTTCTTCAAAACAGAGTTTTTTTCATTCTCCAAAATTAGACTATCATCTTTCTTTTTAACAAAACAGAGCTTTACACGAGAAGCTTCCACAATACGCCTGAAGAAAGAAGAGTCTAGAAACAAAAAGAACGAAGAATGTAGAAGAAGTAAGAAGGAAGGAAGGAAGGAAGGAGAAATGAATGCTATCGTTGGAACAGTTGAACTACAGTGGCAGGGGAGATTACTGATGTCCAGCTGAAGCACCGCGTCAGCCAACAAAGAGGACGAAAGTTTGGCCCTGGTCGATTACTTGTCTTGTTCAGAAGCTTGCGGAGGTTGGTCCGCACTCCAATTGTCGACTTCTTCAATAGAATTGAACTCACCGCCATTACTGATACCAGGCAATATTACAGCAGCCTTTTCCCTAGCCCTACGAAGTGATAAAATAAGGTTTTGAAGCGCAGCGGGGGGATTATCACTCGCCCTCATCAGTTCTTCGCTTACATCCGCCGGCGTAATCTGCGCCTCCTTCATCAAAACCTCAATCTCCTCAAACAGAGGATCGTCTTCCACACCAAGATAATTCCGAGCCAGAACTTTGAACGCAGAAAAAGTGCAGAAAGACAAATGAATATGCTTATCCATGCGCCCCGACCGAAGAAGCGCAGGGTCCAGCCGCTCAACATAATTCGTCGTAAAAACAATAATCCGCTCGCTGCCGCAGCACGACCACAAGCCATCTGTGAAATTCAAAACCCCGGAAAGAGTCACCCTGCTTTCTGGCGCCTCGCTCTCTTGTTTTCCGGCAGCGGGATCGGGCTCCTCCTTGTTCTCCTTCTTAGGCTTCTTTTTCCGGTCCGTCAGATCCAGCGAACAATCGATGTCCTCGATCACAATAACAGACTTGTTAGTGGTAGCAATCAAAAGCTTTCTGAGCTCAGTATTGCTCTTAACATCGGTCAACTCCAGGTCATAAATATCATACTCGAGAAAATTAGAAATAGCAGCAATCATACTCGACTTCCCAGTTCCGGGCGGGCCGTAGAGCAAATAGCCCCGTTTCCACGCACGGCCGACCTTCCTATAATACTTTTCCCTCTGTGAAAACTTTGTGAGGTCCTGCATGATGTCGTCCTTGAACTCGGGGTCAAGAGCCAGGGTTTTGAAAGTCGTCGGGTGATCGAAAACCATCGGCGTCCAGGACATCCCGTTACCGCCTTTGTTGGTGTAAATCTTCCGGTGCCGGTTTTTGAGCTCAAGTAGTTTGCCCTCTATCATAACGTGCGGCAGATAGGTATCAAATACCCTGGCTTTGTCCTTCTTGTGGAACTGGAGCTCGAAATACCGCTTTTCGTCGGAGATGGAATTCCAATAATGCCTGGGTTGTTTCAGCTCTCGGCTGTGGAAGCTCCACCAGACTTTGATGCCCTGAAATTCGTCCCTGACTTGCTGCTCTCTGTCCATGGTGAAGGAAAAAGCCCTACCATTTTTGGGCTTGTTGAGCTTCAGTCTATTGGCTGTTGATAAAGAACGCGTGCTTAAATAAGTCTGCACCGATTCGTAAACCTCGCTCACTCTCATGCCCTCGTTTTCTTCAATTATGATGGTGATATATGAAGACAGGAATTTTGCAAGCCTGCGGAGTAGCAGAATAAGGCGATCGTGCAACTCGGGTGGGAGGCATTCCCTTATCACTGTTCTGATAAAGAATATGCTCGTCATGAGCGCCCCGAGGCTCCACAACATCTCCATTGGTGCAGTGGGGTTGCCAGCCAAAACCCCACAACAAATTTAAAGAATTTTGGGAAACAAAAGCCCAAAAGATTCATTGTGAACAGCTTTAGAAAGAGGTCGGCACCGTCTCTGTGACCTGAGAAAAATGATTCTCCACTCGTTACACTTTTTTTATCCATCTTGTTGTCGTTACTGACGGATACCCACTCATTTCAGAATTATTCATTACTTTAAATCATCTTCGTTTCAAAAGTTACGAGATGACAAAAAAGAAAAGAACAGTAAAGTTACGAGATGGCGTGTCATCTGAAAATGAACACACTTAATTTTTACTAAAAGATTACGTTTATGAAGTGTCATCCGAAAATAAATACACTTACTTTTTATTTCACCAATTACCGTGTAATTAAATAAATAAGTGATCGAAAAGGATAAAAGTTATATATCTTGAACATCAAGTTTAAGATAAAGTTGGCTTTTAGCATGGATATAAAGTTATTAAATTAAATTAGCTTATAACTTGAGCATGAAGTTACGAAGTTCGCTTGGAACTTACATGTGAAGTTTCCAGACCTACTTGGCTTATATATATACTTGGCTTATGTATATACTTGTAACTTACACTTGAAGTCATCATACTTCATCATTTTTTTCAATATGATAATTACAATTTAAGAATTGTTTTATAGTTTTTTTTTTTTTTTTTTAAAGTATGTATTGGTTATATTTAGGTTTTTGAATATGATTATAAAATGATGTTTTATGTTTTGTTGTCAATAGAATGTCTTTTGGCACAATTAATATAATGATAGTAAGCTGTTATTAATATATTGATGATAACAAATTTAGTGTTAATTAATATTTGGATATTAAGTTATCAATTTATTATGTAATAATATGATGATAATATTTTATAAATATATTATATTATAATGATGAAATTTGCATTACTCATGCTATTTTTTTTATTTAGTTTTATTTATCATCTTTACCAGAATGTCTTAATGCAGTCATAAATTAAAATTTGATATTTTCTTATGTTAAATTTAGCTCAAAGTTTGATCCCTATCCATCTTCATTTCACCCCATGGTACTTATTCTCATGTGTTCACTATCCACCCATTCATGTTTATATCCATTAACACTTATTTCCAAACATTCACTCCCTATCTCAAGATCATCAGCTTTTCTTTGCATATCATTTCTAAGTGGGGTAAACCCAAAATCGTGAGTCCCAAGCTTGGGACATCACATTTTTTAATTCAAATGGAGGTAAAAAGTAAGAAACAAATTCATTTGAAGGTGATTCAAAAATAATCTTCATTCAAAGATGTAAAATTTTAAAAAGCCTTTGAATGAAGGTAATTTTCATAATGGTAGAAAAGCTACTAGTGCAATTCAAAGTTCAAGAGCCTTGACAAGCTATTGAACCAAGCAAAAATATGAACAAGAAAACAATACTAAATATTTTTTTATTAACTTGCAATCAAATGCATTTCAATAGGATTACACGATGATGCAAAGATGTTACAACTCAATTATTGCATTCCTTGGCCTTCAAACTTTACAAAAATAAATTCTTTTGAAAGGAAATATGTATCCACTCAACATAATTTCCACATAACCCAAATAAAGAAATCTATGCAAACAAGTATTTAGAATCCATATGCAAAAGAATAGACAATGTATACCATCAAAGATGACACAAGATATACCCTACGGAAACCCTCAAGAGGGAAAAACCTAGCCTCCAAAAGCATCCATCACTCATGTGTTATTCAAAAATATACATTACAATACATCTTCAAAGTTATCCATGGAATACCTTTGAAACATGAAGCCCTCAACAAACAATCCATATGAACAAGAATTTAACTACACATCCCATCCCATGCTTCAATCCTCACAAATGCTAACAAGATATACTCTCAACTAGCCAACTTTAGACAACTGCCCATGTGTTTTCGTTTATAGAAACAATCTCACACAAAACCACCAAGTGGTATTGCATAAAACCATGTGACCAATACCATGAGATTAAAAATCAATTAACTCCTCATTTAATATTGGTATTGTACCATAGAAAAAATGCAACTTGCTCAATTTGGGGAATAAATAATGATAAATTGAACTTAATGAGGCCTTGATTCAATGTTGTGAGGTGTTTTACACATCCACACTAGGTCTTGGACCCTTGTAAATTGAATAAAATGCATTTATCGATGTCTTGTGAAGGTGTTGTGAAGTGTTGTAAAATATTTCTACACTTTTCTAGACTCTCAATATAATTCATTTAAAAATGATATTTTCATCACTTATCAAGTCCTATTTTCAAGTGTTGTAAAGTCTTGTAACAAGATTTCATGCTTTTCTAGGCTTGCTTTCACTATTTACACCTTTCTTATGCTTTATATGACCCCTTTATGCACTCATAAGACTTAATTAAGTATATTTTTTAATATAAACATGTCAAACAATAGTAAATGGAACTTAATTCCCAACACCCACTTACAAGCCTAGAGTGGGACCCATTCACCATGGGTGGTGAATGAGTCCCTCTTGGCTCAAAATTCAATATAATTCAAATTTTCTTTCAGGTTTTTATTCAAAAATACCTTATGTCGGCCTGTGATAAGGTATTATTGGGTTATTAGAGCATAATTGTCTATAAATAAGTGTCTTTCTTCTGATTTTAACCCCCATTCAATCTCTTAACTTATTCACAACTCATTCATAATCTATCTTCTCTATCAAGTCAAGCAAGCTAGGGTTTCATCATTACAAGTCACCAAGATAGCTTCCAAAGACATTAAAGGCTAGGTTCTTCATATTTTGATGTAGACATTCAAGATTAATCTTCATGGCAAGGTATTAACTTCATTGGTTCATGCTTCATTACATTATTTCATCATTTTGGTTTGATTGCATGCCCTAACATCCAACATTTCCCCTTCTTGTCTTGTGTGTTTGTAGATTTAGACATCTTGGAGGCCTAGAAATCATTGAATATTACATTTCAAAGTTATTCAAGTCAACTCTTCATTGGACAAGTCAAAATACCCACAAAAATTCACTTTCAAGCTCGAATCCAATAGTTTCAAAATCAGACACCTGGAGAAGCAGAAAGTGTAGATCAAAGGCTCCTGTTTCCACCTTTGAATATTTAGAAATTTAAAAGTGGACTCATTCTCCATGGGTGATGGATGAGACTCACTTCTAGGTATCTTTTTGGTTTTCTGCATTTTTAGACACCCATTTGTTTGAAATGGGCTCTGGTTCAGTTTTCGAGAACTGAGACTAATTCACCCAGAATGGAGAATGAGTCCCACCAAGCCTAAAAATTAGGATCAACAGCATTTCAAATGTCATTTCCAATATTCATCAGTCTCATAGGTGCACACATTCTAAATTATATTTTTTTGTTCAGTTTCATTTGCATTTGTGATCATCTTTATGAGTCTTTTGCATACCTCACTATGTTTTCAAACATTGCATGGTTCATTATTTTGGCATTCATAATCACTCAATTTCATATCTTATTTGTATTTAGGAATAATTCCATCATACATACATTATATTGAGTGAACCGCCTAGATTTTAGGTGTGGGATCTATCTCTTTTCATTAGGTGAAAGACCCTAATTGAGCAAAAGAGAGTCATAGCATTTCACAACCCTAAAATCTTTGGTTCAAATACAAAGTTTTCTCAATACTAAATATTATTCCCATGTGCAATCCCATATTAAATATTTAAACAAATGTTACATACAACACATAAGATGGCCCCAAAAATGCTAGACCCATGTGATGCATGCATCCCTGTATTCCCTTGACGCACCACATAATAAATAAATATTACATTAATAATATTATGCAAGATGGACAACACACATTTTCCTAGAATTCTCCCACTTTTTGTATACATTGTATAAGGGGTAAACAAGTAAACTCAAATATGAGCAAAGAAACAATCACTCTAGCCATATATACCATCAAGGAATGAAAGTGCTCCATGTGCTCCTTCAAAATACCTATAACAAGAATCAAGGCGACCACCACCTCAAGCATGAATGCTCTCATCCTCCATTATGTCAATGCAAAAATATAAGAAACCATTCAAAGAGATTCCACATTATTTCTCACAAATATAGCATAAGTCTTACCTCCAACTAGTATCCCAATAAACAAAAACTCAATCCAAAGGTAACAAGTATGTATCAATAACTGTCAAGATATAATCACCATAGCTAAAAATAGCATCCACAATAAATTATAACACATCCAACTATCCATACTTCAAAGGTATACAAATCATAACAAGTGAACCTCATGCCATCAATATATACAACCCATAACATGCAATCAAGAGCTCCAAGTGTCAAACCTTTCATATAATGAGCATACACATATACGAGCTCCCATTACACAAGGTAATGTAAGGGTCAAATAAAAATACTATGTATCACTTTTTGGACAAGATGGACATTTATATCAACATTTTTAATTGAATCTTCACCTTGTAAGGCCTATAGTAGCTAAACCATTAAGAATTTGAAGATGATGTGAACTGGTGATTTGTGGAAATTTTTGTGTAGATTCTAAATATATAATTTTAATTTTTTTTTAAATAAATCATGAATATTTAAGCAAGTCCTTTAATAACAAGTTTTAGACAGTAAACAATATTTTCAGAAAATAATGTTTATGTTGTTAAACATAACTTTTTTTTCTAGAAAGGATAAAAAATAAATTTTTAAAATATAGATTCTTATCAATATCTAGGGAAAAGATATTTTTTCATAATTTTTTGTCACATATTTTTTTTAATTAATTTTTTAAGTCACTATAACTATAATTTCGACATAGGTGTATGTCATCAAACATAACTTGTGTATGTATCGAAACTCAATTTTTTTTTATGAAATAAGGACATCAATACCTAGGGAAAAGGTAATTTTTGAAAAAAAATTACAATGGTTTACTATTTTTCCACCTATGTAGAATGAAGAACTTGATGTTCGATGAAAAATCTATGTTCATTAAAAATTAAAAATTAAATACAAGATAAAATGAAAGCATATCAAAACTATACTTGTTCGAAAGATCATTTCAAGGGATAGGATTTTACAAAATATAATTTCCAAATGAATTTATTTAATCCCTCAAAAAGGTAAAAAACATTTTTTTTTCCAAAATTTTGATAGGTGTGAAGAAGACTCCATTGTGGGTATGATTTAAGACTAGAGGGGTTCTATCCAAGGGGGTTTTTATGAAAGGGGGTCATATCTAATCATCTTAAATTAAAACTCTTTACATGGAACTTCTCAAAGCTTAAATAATTAGTTTTTCTAAAAAAATGTAATTTCAAGCAAAAATCAGGATGTCCCAAAAGTCAGACACACTATTGCAGCAAAACCTATCAAATCTAAAAATGATCAAGGAATCCAAGATCCATCAATAGTAGGAAACAAAAGTGTAACCAACATCATGTAATACCAAGGAACATCCACAAAGATATGAAAATCATGTAAACCAATATGTTATATAATACAACTCTCACCACAAGTATCCAAAGCTCTCCCAAGTTCTTCACACTCAATAAAGGAAAGACATAAAGGAAAATTCATTTCATGAAAAAAGAATAATGAAAAAAACATGATCACAAACATAGTGATCATCATAGCTCCAACCAAGATCTCAAAACCAATGTCATGTGAATGCAAACAAACAAGAATAAGAACAAGACCAAAGAGAGAACATGAAAATCAAAACCTGTAGCATGTCCTTCTACACAAACCTCTAAATGCTAAGTTGTGATAAGTATTATATCCTCCATAAAACCTCGAAGATAATAGTACTATCCACATCTAACCATAACCAAGATGTATGCATCTCAAAATAAAGGAATATCAAACATAATTCATCCCTAAACCAAGAGAATAATCCCAATAACATCTCCTAAACTCAACATCAACTAATAATCTCATAATGCATAAGGAGATAAACATTCTAACACTCCTCAAATGAACCCTCCAAAATTAATTGTCTATAGCTCAAGATCCATATGCATGAGAAGATAAAGCATAAAACATAATGCATTTGAAAGTAACAATGGGAAATACCTCTCATACGATAAACCACCGAGCAGACCAAGAGTAGGAATGGGAATGTTCCTCCAAGATATCCAAGTCATCATGACTCATCTAAGAATAATCTCCTCATAGGTCCATGTTGAGCTTACATCCAACCAAGGTGTAGGCTCCTCGGACTTCTAGCTAAAACCTCATCAATGAGTAACCATCTCAACACATGTCTCTAATCCCAATAGACCTCCTAGCCTCACCTATGTCTCCAAGTATCCATGAGTACTTGTGACCAATAGATCCATGCCAAAATCTAAATATGATAAATTACCATCATGAAGCTCACAAGTAAATGATCAAAGTGTCCAATACCAAGAGAACCAACCAAGATCAAAGTCAAATTTTCAACCTCGAGAATCAAGAACAAATCATGACATAATGATATCACATCTCCTCAAAAGAAGATCATATTCTCCAATGAACATATCATATACATGTATCATGCCAACACTCTAAACTAGCAATCAAGAGTACATCATGACATATTACATAACCATCATATCAAAACAAGGATCACATGTCAAAAGACAAATCATGAGACCTCAATCAAAGAGAAAAGGGTCCTCCATGGCTAACCAAGATGTCAATATCTCCAAATGACATGAAGATAACCATCTTTTATCAATGAAACCCAAGATTTCAAAGAAACCACACTACATAGAATAAATAGAATCCAAGAGTCCATCCATGAAACTGATAAACACTACAAAAGATCATCCACTGTCAAATGGCGAGTATGCATCTTTGCCACAAGATCCCACTGAAATATGATACCAAGCTCTTCATGGAAACATGAGAACCATCCTCTAAATGAATATCCTACATGGCCCCAACTCAATCAAATAACTCTACACCAATCTCCCAAAGGAAAGAGTATAAACCATGATCTCTAAACCAAGAAGATACAGTGTTGTCAAACCATCACTATGGCAAACTCCCACTGAATCATGTAATCAAGCTATCCATGACATTGTGATAACAATATCCTTAATGAATATCAACTATAACCATGATCCTCAAGCCAAGAAGATACACCACCACACCATGTCATTGCCACAAGATCCTAATTAATCATGTAACCAAGCTATCGATGACATCATGATAACAATATCCTCCATGAAAATCAAATAAATCCATAATGCTATAGCCAAGAATATACACCACCACAAACCAAATAGGAACCAATCTAACACCACCAAAAAATCACTTGCATAAATAATCATTTAGTGAAAAAGTCCCTAAAGAATAGGGAACATCTATGACACCATGATCACCACCAAATGTACCAGCAACACAATCCAACCATGTCAAACATGTTTTCATCACATAGTCAACACCATAGGTCCCTCATCATAATTACACCTAGTAATACCATCTCTCCTCCTCAACTTGACAATGAAAACATCAAAACAAGTGACTAAATCAAGCCACTTGAAACTAAATTTACAACAATACTAAAGCATCTATGGGAATAGACAACCCACATCCAAGTAATAAATGTAGCTTAAAATCATTTAAACAACCTAAAACACTGCACAAATCATAGATGCAATAATGCAAGCCAATAATATATGGATAACCATGTCAAATGAGAGTAATTAGAGATGTAAATGTGAGTATATAATGAATCCAACATCAAATCACTAAGATCTGAATAGCCATAAGCTCACAAATTCAACATAGTCAAATTAACCCATAAACAACATAGATGGAAAAAATAGTAAATAAATCATACCAAAACATCTCCAAACCTAATCCATTGTGTAGTATTTTTAACAAGCTTTTTGTAGACTATAAGAAGTCCAAAATCTAACTCTGTATGCACAAAATATGACCTCTCCAAGTTCAAAGGGAACATCTGACTTCTAGCAAGAAAATAATTATCAAAACTATAAAATCTATAAATATAATTGATACCACAACATATTGCTCAAAACCAACTTGTCAACAAGTATAAGTCAAAAAATGGATAGTCTGAGAAAAAGTTATGCCCCATAGAAAAAAGTTGCACAATCTGATGAGTAAGGGATGTTGGAGTGGCCCTTTGGTAGCCCATTGGTGGTGGCAGCCCCACCTGGACAATACCACCCAGACTTAGCCAAAAATTAAATTCTGGTTTAATTTTTAATAATTATTATTTTTGGCAAACTTTAATTATTTTGGGCAGATATTTAATTTTTATTAATGGTAGCTAAAATTTATATTGGTGGAATTTATTTTGGCCAACCATCTCAATGGGATATGTAGGCTAGAGTTGGTAGCCTACCGATGGTGCCCAACTGGTAGTGCATGGCTTTCCAATCCATGTTAACTAACAGTCGATGCAGTTATCAACTGCATAGGTCGTAGGTGATCAGGGGTTTGTGTACCCCCTACCTTTATTATATATTTTTTATAATTTTTTATTTAAATTAAAATCAATTGGGATTTTTAAATTTTTATTTAACCTACAAGAAATTTTTAATTTATTTTCCTATAGATGACATATTGAAGGTTGTATGGCCATACAACAAGGGGCAATTTTTTATTTTTTTTTCATAATGGCCAAAATACGCCAAATTTAATGTCAATCTTCATATCTTGGACCTCATGGACCCAATGGTGAGGTCTATTTTGTCCCAAAAGGTCATCTACAACATTTAACCTATAAAACCCTCATGATGAACATCCATAAAAATCCTATTTCTAACAAAGATTCATAAACACATATCTGCAAAAGATAACCACAAATCTACAACCCTAAAAGCCCAAATCTATAAAAAACACCTACACAAAATGATCTTTTGAAATAAGAGCATATGCATCAAAACAAAAAAAATCAGATGATTGCTTCTTCCCACAACTCTTGCTACAACTTGGAATTACTGAGCATGCTCCCTATCTCTTTAGAAGAGTCATATTCATGCATTTAGCAACACTATTTTGTTGAGGAGTGTAAACAGTGATTTATGCCTTTCGATCCTAGCTTCCTTACAATAATTTTCAAATTACAAATATGTGAACTCGCCTCCATTATATATTCTTAAACACTTGATTGATTTTCCAGTTTTCTTTTCAACTAATATTCTAAACTACTTAAATACACTAAGCACATCACCTTTACTTTTAAGAATATAGACCCACACCTTTCTAGAGTAGTCATCTATAAATGTCACAAAATATGATGATCATCCAAAGGAAACTATAGGGGATGACCCCAAACATCTAAATGAATGTAATCTAGAATAGGTACCTTACTTGTTTGACTACCTACTTTAAACTTCTATCTAGATTGCTTACAATAAACATAAAGCTTGTAGAAATTCAAATTCAAAGATTTTAGATTTGGAAGTAACTTATGGTTCAACAATACCTTCAATCCTTTCCCGCTCATATGATCTAATCGCTAATGCCATAAATGAGTAGATTCAATTTTCTTCCTCAAATAACACTGTTGCTTCATATATTACCATACTCCCTTCTAGCTTGTAAAGGTTTCTAATATTTGTAGCCTTCATGACCACCAAAATAACCATGGACACTTTCATTGATCCACCTTGACTTGTAAATTTATAGCCTCTAGAATCCAAAACTCCCAAGGAAATTAAATTATTTTTTAGTTTCGGTACATGTCTTACATGTATTAATGTCCTCACAATACCATCAAACATTGTAATCTTAATGCTCCCAATCCCAACAATCTTTCAAGAAACATTATTTCCCATAGGAACAAAATCGCCATTAATAGCTTGGTAAGGAATTTCAAATAGATAAAACTTCATCAATCATACCTAAACTTGTCTCAACTATATTTTCTTCCTTTTTGGATTCATCATTGTCTTTTTCCTCTTCCAACAATCTCTCTTGAGATGCCTTAATTTATTGTAATATAACATTTTCCCTTACCCATTTTTCCTTTTGACTTAGATCAAGATGTACTCTTGAATCTTCCCCATTTTTTTTTTATTGACCCCTAACCAACATTGCTTCTGATGTGGAGGATTTTATGTTAGATTTCCTCCACACCACTTCAAACAACAAAGCTCCCACAACATAATAAAATTTAAGTGTATCAGTTGTGCTAAAGCTAATAGAAGTGACTAAGTAATTCTAGGATTTAGGAAATAAAAGCAATAACATAACTACCTTATATTCATCTATGACTTTTACACGCATACTAGCTAATTGACATATAAGAATACTAAAAATATTTAAATGATCAACAATTTTTATATGTTCTTTCATTCACAAATAATACAACTATCCCTTCAGGTAGATATAATTTGTCAAGAAATATGTCATATAAAGACTCTCCATTTTACTCCATAAGCCTGTTGCCATTTCCTCTTCAACGACATTGAAAAGAACATCATTTTCTAAACACAACCAATATTTTTGAAGAGCTCTTGTACCAAGATCCTCCCAATCTTCATCAGTCATCTTTACAGATTTCTTTGACTTTCCTACCAATGCTTTTTGCAATCCTTGTTGTACTAACAAATCACACATCTTGATCTTCCATAGCTCAAATTATTCTTCCCATTAAATTTCTCCACCTCGAACCTTGCATTTGAAACCTTTTCCATTTGATGCTACAAAAAAAACATTGAATCCTAACACAAATATTGCAAAATAATTGCTCTAATACCACTTGCTGTGGAAATGAAAGTTTTAAACCCACAAACTTAAAATATTGTAGCATAAATTAGTTGCAAAGAAATAGAGAATAAAATTAAATAAAATTATAGAATTATAGACAAGAGACAAATTTATGTGGTAAAACCTTGACAATATGTCAAGAAAACATCTATGGGGCAAAGTATCAATATTCTTATTTCTTAGAGAGAATAATTACAAACTTCTCATAGATGTTGCTCTTCAATTACAATTCATTACAATAATTTAGCCTTCAAGGAAGCAAAATATATATAATATCTTCAACCTATGTCAAACTTAGAAAAGACCGTCTTTGTTTTTATTGCTTTGTTTTATCCTTTTTGGTTTTTAAATCTTTATCTTTTTCAAAGATAATATTTTTCTTTCTTTGTTTCCTTTATCTTTTCCAAAGATAAATTTCTAGTTTCTTTCTAATTTATTGTATGTATATCCAACAACAGGCTCATAATGGTAAAGATAGAACTCTCATAGTAGATTGCTTTACACAATTAGAATGTACCTAGTAGAAATCTATGGGAAATAGATTGAAATTTCCTCAAGGGGATTTAAAATAAATTACAATGCAAAATAAAAATCACTCAAACATGTCACAAATGATGGGAAAGTTTCCTCTAGTTAGAGGGTGAGAATCCCATATTAGTATAGTCTATTTGTTTCCCTACCAACATTACCATAAGTTTTAGGGTTGTGCCTTGAAAACCTTCTCTAGATTTTAGTTGTTGTCAAGTGGTGTAGTACAAGTTTCTAATTGCAAGAATTTTAAGTCAAATGGTATATGGTACTAACAGTATTCCTACAACATTTACCTTTATTTGTATTTTCAAGTTTCTCTTTTAGATTAAAATTTTGATTGGGTTTTGTCCACTTGATCGTTTGAGGTTTAGTATATTGTGTTTGTTTTTCAAAACTAGGTAAGTTGCTAACTATGCCTTCTACAATTCTCTTAGTTACCACCTGAAATACAAAATCATATATTGCTCTATGACTATGCCTTAGGTAAACAATGATTTTGCAATAACTCTATGGTTTTGAGTTGACCACATTCTGCTTTGTGCTTGTGCTCAACATGTTCTTCATTAGGGTGTCTTAAGAACAAGACTATGTTTTCAAGTTTAGGGGAATGTTGGTAGGTTTTTCATCTCAATGGTTTGGACCTTATAGATACTACTAAGCCAAATAGGCATGGGCATGACAAATAGTTGTGTCTTATAGTACAGAAATGTGACTTACCAACATAAATGCCATGAAATTGAAAAATGAGACAAGTGACCTATAGATGAGATGAGACAAAAAATATTATGCACTATAGAGTAGAGAAGACATTGGGTTGAGTAAATTATATGACTAAACAGAGAGTTATGGAAATATATGTATTCATATGCATGAATGTATATGATTTTTCAATAACTCTATGGTTTTGAGTTGACCACATTTTGCATTTTGTTCAAGCTCAACATGGTCTCCATTAGGGCGTCTCAAGAACAAGATTATGTTTTCAAGTTTAGGGGAATGTTGGTAGGTTTTTCATCTCAATGGTTTGGACCTTATAGATACTAATGAGCCAAATAGGCATGGGCATGACAAATAGTTGTGTCTTATAGTACAAAAATGTGACTTGCCAACATATATGTCATGAAATTGAAAAATGAGACAAGCAACCTATAGATGAGATGAGACAAAAAAGATTATGCACTATAGAGTAGAGATAGATAAGATATTCGGTTAAATAAATGATGTGAATAAAGAGAGAGAGTTAGGGAAATCTATGTGTTCATATGCATGAATGTATATGATTGCTCTAAGATATTCCCTTCATAAAAATTTTAGTTATCCAAATAATATGGTAGGCATACTTCTTTCTAAGTGGTAGTTTTGTAATTGGCGTCAAAGATCCTGCAAGTGGTATAAAAAATACCTACATGTTTTTATAGGTTTTGAATTTTTTGTTCAGTCCTTTTAGTCTTATTTTCAGTAAATATAGCTATACATTGTCACCAACTTGAAAATGATGTAGTACCCTATGTTGGTCATGATGCTACTTTTACATGACATTGATCATTTGCAAAATGTCATATAACTATTGTTGAATATGCTAAATCTATTAAAAACACTTTATTTCAATGATTTTTACATGAAGGCATTCCATATTTGAACTGAGTAGTTTAAATTTGGCCATCGATGGTTCAAACTATCTTAGAAAGGATACGAGTCAATGGAAATAATGTTGTCTATTCATTTTTATCGTTGAAAATTTTCCACCGATTTTATAACAAAGGGGTCCAAGATTTGTGGTGTGAAAGGGAAGTTCATCCCATCTCTATCCATCTCTCCCCCCTGACTCCCTCCCTATCCCCCTATCTATCTCTCTATCTCTACCTCTTTCCTCCCACATATCTCTTTCTCTATTTCTCTTCCCATATATCTCTATCTTTCCTTCTTCTATTTCCCCCTATTTCTCTCTCCCTCTTTCCATCTCTATATTACTATCTCTACTTCTCTCTATTTGTGTGTCTCTCCATCTCTATCTCTATCTTCCTCTCTATCTATATCTCCTTACCTGCCCCTCCCCTCTATCACTCCCTCTTTATATCCTTATCTCTCTCTCTCTCTACCTCTCTCCCTATTGCAAACATAACATGAACCAGGTGGTTATGGAGCTTGATTATCTTCCTAATTCACAGGTCTTTTTTCAGTCATGTTTAGATCTCTATAAGTGGATGTATGGTTGATTTGAAGCTATCACTTCTCCATTGAGACCTTTGTTGCACAAACAACATTATCTTCTAAATGACCTGCCAATTGACCTTGTGTACTATACAAATGTATGCAAAAGAATAGACCAAAATTTTCACTAATGGACCTTCCATCCTTCTTCGACATACCCATTGCACTCCAAGGTGCAATGGCTAGTTCATTGTTGTTTTATTTTTTTTTTGCTGTCACTCAAAATAAAACTGATAAAAAATTAATTAATTTTACTTGTATGCGTAGTAGAATTGGCTGAGCCACTTCCGTCGAAATTAACAAATCACCAAGTTAAAAAGCCAGAAGCAATTTTCTACACACCCGGCATGCCGTTTACAGGACAATTTTCTCTATATTGTGAAGAAAACTAGAGTTTAAAACCATACAATAATAAGAAAAACAGAATTTGATGATTAAGCTGCATAAATAGGGCTTTTATCCTGGAAATTACTTTTCATGGTTGGAGTTCTCCTTCTCATGGACGATAATAAGCAAGCACAGAGTAAAACCATATCAACAAACAAAAACATAGGATATTGAGTTTAAACATATCAGAATCTACCTCCCTCGTTTTCTAAACATATTCCTATTATTCTGAAACTTCTGAATTTAAACAGGAATCTTCATCTATAACAGCAGCCGGAGGAGATTCATTTGCAACTGAATCGGCTTCTACATTTTCATTCTCCGGGGAAATATCATTTTTCACTTCGGCCTTTTCCTTCGCCCGGCGCAGAGCCTGAATCAGCTTTTCCAGAGCAGTGGTGGGATCGTCACTCGCCCTCATCAATCCCTCGCTTACATCCGCCGGGGTGATCTGCGCCTCCTTCATCAAAACCTCAACTTGCTCAAACAGAGGATGATCCTCAACGCCAAGATAATTTCTGCGTTTAAAGTTCTTGCCCGAAGAAGCGCAGGGTCCAGCCTATCAACATGATTCGTCGTAAAAATAATAATCCTCTCACTGCCGCAGCACGACCACAAACCGTCTGTAAAATTCAAAAGCCCGGACAAAGTAACCTTGCTTTCCTCACTGCCGCTTTCATCTTTCACAGGGTTTTTCTCGTCCTTGCTCTGTTTCTTCGCCTTCTTTTCCCTGTCGGACAAATCCAGCGAGCAGTAGATGTCCTCAATCACAAAAACAGACTTATTCGTAGTCCCAATCAGAAGCTTCCTGAGCTCGGTGTTACTCTTAACCTCGGTTAACTCCAGATCATAAATGTCATACTCGAGAAAATTTGAAATAGCAGCAATCATACTCGATTTTCCGGTGCCAGGCGGGCCATAGAGCAAATACCCCCGTTTCCACGCACGGCCGACCTCCTTATAATAATTTTCTCCCTGAGAAAATTTTGTGAGGTCCTGCATTATGCTATCCTTTACCTTGGGGTCAAGAGCCAGGTTTTCGAACGTCGCAGGGTGCTCGGAAACCACCGACGTCCAAACGCGGTTTCTGTCCTGGTACAAGTGCGACTTACCGCCTTTGTTGGTGTAAATCTTCCGGTGGCGGTTTTTCAGCTCCATGATTTTGTCCTCCTCAATTACGTGAGGCAGATAGGATTCAAATATCTTGGCTTTGTCCTTCTTGTGGAATGTGAGCTAGAAGTAGCGCTTTTCATCGGAGACTTTATACCAGGAGAAGAGAGGCTGCTTTAACTCTCTGCTACGGAAAGTCCACCAGGCTTTGACGCCATGAAATTCGTCTATGATTTGTTGGCTTTTGTCCATGGTGAAGGTAAAAGCCCTGTCATTTTTTGGCTTGCTAAGCTTCAATCTGGTGGCGGCGGAAGCAGATAGCATGCTCAAATAAATCTGCACCGATTCGTAAAGGTCGCTGACCTTGATGCCTTCGTTCTTCTCAATCACTAGAGTGATGTAGGAAGACAGAGATCGCAAAAGCCTGCGCAATAGATCTATGAAATATTGATTGAGTTCAGGAGGGAGGAACTTTCTGGCAATTCTTTGCATGAAAAGTATGGCTGCCATGAACGTCCCGATATTCGACCACATCTCCATTGCCCTTATTTTGGGTTGCCTTCCGACAAGGCCTCGCAGTAAAGAAACTTATAGCAAGGGAAAATTCATTAAATAAATCATGAAGACGTCATGGCGGCGTCTATTGAAACATCAAGCTTAATGGCGTGAGAATATTCAATTGGAATTCCACTACTTATTCTCCTTCCGCACTTTCAGGAGGTGCCTTCCTCCTAAGAAAAGCCAAATTGCGAAATTCATATTTTATGTATTCCGACTATTGACTACAGTAGGACGAATGTGTGAATCGCCCTGCCCTCGCTAAAGCTCATCCCTGCTATAGCATGAACCATAGAAATTGGTAAATAATTACATTATTATTTGGATTTTATAATTTTTATTATATATTTAAAGTTGACTTTTTAAGTTGTTGAAAAGTTATTATTTACAATATTTGACTTATTTGTTTTCTTGCATGTTTTTAATTTTATTTAAATATAAAATATATCAAAGTTTATGCAAATATATATTTATTAAAAATATAATTTTTAAAATTAGATATTGTAAAAATAATGTTATAAGTATGTGGAAGTTCGAAGTTTTCAAAATATCATTTATAAACAAAAATAAATTTGTTAATGTATGCAATATTAGTTTCACATCTAACTATTTTCTTTAATATTCGAGGTATAAGTCTATTGTAAAATATAAGTAAAATTAGAAGAAGGGTAATAAGGTCTAATGGTAAATTTGCTTTGTTTAATTGAAGAAAATTTGACTATTAAATAGTTGACAACCTTTCGAAATTCTATGACAAAAAAAAAAGGTCTCAATTTTTCTCACCATTTTTTTTTATTGTAATTGTGTTAATACCCCAAATCTTGTGTTATTCATACTATCTCTAGCTTTTCATATGCTTTCATCAAAGGTTGAGGGTTTGTGTATATTTTTGTATTGTATTGTGATAATGGGTGTCATTCACAAGCTGAATTGTTGACTCATTGTCACAATAATATTTTTACTATCCTCCTTTTTACCAAAGTCTGATGAATTTCTTGAGTTAGTGCAACATGAGTTGGTCTAATGGCTCAAAATACTTTGTGGTTGAGTGAACTAGTTGTTTTGATATATTATAAAAGTAATTTAGTAGGGTACAAACTAATTTGAGGCCTAGTATAGCTCTTTCACAAGCACAATATGAATTTGCATGTCATGGGCAAGGGAAAAAATATATATTAGAGACTACTTGAAATTAGATTCCTCTAGTTTATTGTATAAATACTTGTCTAGAGTAGCTCAAAAAATTATTATGCAAGATGGTATGAATGAAATCAAAACATAAAAAGTTTATTCTAAAATATTTTTTTTTAGATTTTGATATTTCCCCTTATATGACTTGCTATTTGATGGGCTTGGAGATAGTTGTAGCCATATATACAATTGTATATGCATGCATATAAAATTACATACATAAACCAATTGAATGCTATGAGTTATATTTTCACTATATTTATGCATATCATTACAACTTCAAATATGAGAGGTTTCTTATCTACAACTATATAGATGGAGGTTTTTTTGTTGATTTATATATATGTATGAGGGTTTTTTCATTGAGGCTTTTTAGGTGATTTTTCTTAGTTGATATAAAACTATAACTATTTATATAGTTTTATACGAAAATATACAAGTTTATAAATATGTTATAAACCACTCTTCTTATAGTTCTATAAATTTAAATTAATTAATTTATTGTTGTTATACCTATACTCATATACATTTTTGTATGCAAATGTAGAGTTGTAGATGCATGTATATAGCTAAGTATACATCTATATAACTATGTCTACCTTCATATATCTCTTTTTTTCCTATATATATATTTGTATATGTGTGTGTATAAATATAGTTTCCTATATATACACATATAAGATTGAAAATAAACTATATAGTTGTGTTTGTTAACATAGTAACATCATATACAGACGTAAGAATGGAGAGACAATATCTATTTGTTCTTTTTAATATAGTAGCATCATTGGGAAAAATTTCTCCATATTCTTAACTACCATAAAATTAATGCTTGTAGGTTTGAAAAATGGATCATTAGTTTCTACTGCATAGGAGACACCAACTAGTCAATGTAGATATAGTTTGTAATGAGTTTCTATGGTTGTGATCCACTAAAATGTAATTATAAATTTATTCTATTATTTTTCTTTATTGTTAATATACTATACTATGCAAAAGAAATATTGTTCAAGATTATTTTACAAATTCAAACTCACTATTTTTTATTAAAAAAGTAGGGGAAGGGCATTCAACTCACATAGAACAAAAATAACATAGAAACAACAAAGTAGTGGGAAACATACCAAGAAAGTTTAGGGCTTAAACCTAACAAATTTGCCCTAAGTGCTTGACAATGGGGTCCATCTTGGGAAGACATTTCTTCCTCCATTGTACAAATTTCCAAGAAGATTCATCAACCAAATTTGTATCCTTTACACAAGAAGGAAAATATTCCCCCTTAGATTTTCTAACTAATGGAACAAAACCAATAGAAGAGCAAGGTGGAGGAGAAACAACCTTGTTCAAAAAATAAGCACGAGGAACAACAAGAGAAATAAAAATTTGAGCAATAATTTTATCAATCATCTTAGAAGGAGGAGGAAACAGAAGAGGTGAGTGAAGTTCCAAATCCTCACTAACAACAAAAAAATATTTGGGGTACACAATAAGGTGTTCAGGGAGAGAATTCTTCCACCAAGTGGAAGAATATGCTTTAAGGGAGTTGTAGAGACAGTCATAGGTCAAGTGCCCAAGTGCACAACTCCTGCAATGAAATGGTATTCCATGATAATCCACAAGTTGGGACCAAGACTAGCCATTAAAACTTGAAGCACAACCTCACCAGATAATTTTTTTGATAATTCAACCTCCATCAAAATACATGCATAGGAGGTGTGGGTAAATTTCATAGAAGAAAGATCCACTTTCAAGAACCTACCAATAGCATTACCAACAACCTCATAAGTAGAGGAACACCAAAACTATAAGAGGAGATAGGGTAATCTTATCCAAACAGGTAGAATATCAATGGATTCCTTCAAAGGATTAAAGGAAGGAGTCCAAGGCCAATCAAAAGAGGACTACAATCCTATTCCCAAAAACCATTATCTAAAACAACTTGTCTATCCCTGAAAGAATCAAAATAACAAAAAAAAGCCCTAGTGGAAGGGTAAATTTTGATCTTACCCTCCACTAACGGAATCTAATGCATTAAGATCCAATGAAGAAGGTTAGGAAGAGAAGGCTACAATTGATATAATCTATAGATCAAAACCCTTTCAAGAGATTAAATAAATATATTCGGTTACTTCCTACCCAAGAGAAATCATATGGGAAGCCTTAGCACAGGGAGAGGACCTTAAAGCAATTGACTATTAATGAACAATATATTTTTTTCAACTTGCAAAACTATTATTTGTATTTTGTATAGTTCATAATTTATCAAATAAAATAAATTTTGGTTTTCAATTGAGTAAACAATTGTTTTAGAATCTTGAGATGGAAAGAAAATTTTGAAAAACTTCAATTTCATTTTTTGTTAATTGATTAGTTGATTTTTTGTAGAAAAATTGTAAGTTGAAAAATATAGTGTCTTTTTCAACTTGCAAAAGTATTGTAATATGGTATGTATTTTGTGTTTATTTGATCATTTATCAACAAAAATCAAATTGAATTTTTCAACATAGTCACAATTGATTAGGATTTGTAAGTTGAAAAACTATAAGATTCAAACCAACTAATCAATAAAAAATATATTTTTTGAACCTACATTTGTTACATGTAAAAGTTATCATTTAGAATTTGAATCCTTCAATTTCATTTTTTATGCATTAACTACTTGATTTTTCATGAAAGAAATATAGGTTGAAAAAAGTGAAGCATTTTGCGACTTATAAAAGTATGTTTTAGATTCCTAGAGAGTAAAATAGATAATTTATTATTTTAGTAAATGTCTTTTTCTATTTAGTTGATAACAAATATAGGTTGAAAAAGTATTATTCGAGATTCCTAAACTTTTTTAAAAAGGTAACTTTTTACTTTTTTATTCTTTTATTCTATTTTGGTTGATCATTTATCAAAAATGACACTAAAAAAACATGATCTATGTTTCAAATTAATGAACATTTATTTAGGATTTGTCACTTGTAAAATAATTTTTAACAAAGTGATCAATGGATCATTTATTAGAAAATAAATTTGACAATCACATAGTATTCTATCTTGCTAAATATTTATGTTGTTCATTATTTAACTGACAAAAAGGAAAGTTGAAAAACATAATGTTGTATTGAACTAAAGATAATCTATTCTCTTTCTAAGGTTATGATTTCTATATTGCACAAATGAGGGGGCACTCAATTCATGACTTATTTTTATTATGTAACAAGTTTTTTCCTAATTTAGGTCTATTTCAAAATCTACATTCCTTAGAACCTCAAAATCTCTAATTTTGTTTAGATCTTTAGTTTAACATTACTCTATTTACCATTCATAAAGGCAATCATATATATCATAGTAGGGTGTCTAAATTTTTCAAGTATCATTTTCCCTATTTAATTGTTCATATTTTTATGTTTTGGAAGACAAAAAGCATTAAAGATAATTAGTTAAATGTGTTATCATTTTCCCCTTTATTCTATGTAATTTATATATAAATAAGACAATTAACTATTTCATTGTTATTTTTAGTTTATATGATGTTTTAGAACAATGATATTTATAAACATACATTAGTTGCAAAACACACTATATTTTTATTTCACTAACAAGCCCCAACTTTTACTTGTGATTATAATAAAAAATAGACACTGTTTGCATAAACAATTATAATTTTCTTTGAAAACACTTAGGAATGTTTGTTTGGCTCTTTTGTTTATCTATAGACTTTTGTTTCTTGAAATTAAAAAACAGAGATAATCACAAAAATATATTTTAATTCATAGGTGAGTCGTGGTCATGTTGTCATTATTCATTAATGTAAAAGGGAAGGTCGTGAATATATCAAATAGAAATCTATAGTAAAGGCCACACAAACAAAGTGTGGAAATATGATTGATATATCCAATAGCAAGTAATGGTATATATACACTTGTTCGATATCTCCACTACCATTCATCTTTTTCTCTATTTTTTATACTTAAAATGAATAAAAGGCTTTTTTTTTTTAAAAAATCTTATTTACCATAATTAACTGTATCTTAAAAATTAAAATAATATATGATGAAGTGCTAACTGTCTAAAATCATGATAATATCTAATGGCATACTGAAGCATGTCCTAAGAATCCCCTTAGGCATGTCTACAATGGATTCCCTCGACTCTGCAACTACGCAATTATTTTCTTTAATTTCCCTTTTGTAAGCAAACTTCCAATGTCATGTCACTCAATAACACTTAGACTTTGCAAATGGGATAGATTAATGACATGGCATGATGAATGAACAGTGCTCAAATGCACCTATGTTCATGGATTTCCTATGAGTGTACAATTTAAGCTATTGAATTCCCTCTTTTTTCTTTGTTTAGTAGTGGGTGAGATTTTCATTTGTTTTAGCAGTGAGTTGTTATTGCTTGAGTGGTATTGTTAAACATGGGGTGTAGCAAAGTGTGGTTCAGGAGGGACCTAAGATTTGAAGACAATCCAGCTGCAAGCGGGGTGGACGTGTAGTGTCAGTGTAGATACAGTGCCCTAATAAGGAAGTCCAATTTCATCCAAGCGGAGTTTTCAGATGGTAGTTAGAGATGAACCTCATGCATTTGGATCAATCTGTCAGGACCTTGGGTTTCTGCTCACTATTAGTGCTACTAATACCCTTTCTCCTCTGCTCAACTTGGTTCACTCCACTAGTGCTACTCAACTCTTGTAAAATTGTCTCAATGGTGAGTTCAGTTCAGAAGTTCCTCAAAGCAGTTCCTCACACAATTTGGAGGCAGTTTTGGGTGTCAAAATGATCCATATTATACAGTTCGTCCGGAAGAGACGCGTGAAGATTGATTTATTTTTAAAACGAGAGAAAATTAAATTCTTGAAAAGTAACGGGCTACCTATCGGCCAAAATATTTCCCCTATCTCTGCAAGTAACCGTTCTTAGTACCTACCAATTTCGTTAGTTACCATGGCAGCAAGTGTGTGTTTAGAGGCACTGCTTATCATGGGCAGAGAGCGGAAGGAAACCTCGTCTGCTTGCAATGCAAACCAGATCGGCCAGACCACTTCCTGTTTGCATTCCAATTTGAGCCTGCTAAAATGGCCAACCAAAACATGCAAAGGGTCGAACCAGAGCAAGATCACGAAAGAGGACCAGAACAAGAAAAAGAGCAAGATCAAGAAACAGAACCAGCCAAACGAGGGGAGAGGAAGGCCAGAAGGAAGCGGACAAGGGTGAGGACGAGGACAAGGGAAAGAAGCAGAAAATGAAGGCAACGAAGGGGAGGAGGATCAAGCGGTAGCGGGAGGAAGAGGAAGAGGAAAAAGAGGCGGCGACGAAGGAGGAGGGAAAATAGATGTTGCCATCATAGAAACAGAGCCTGGATCAAATGAATGGAGAGCTAAATGCTACCAGGCTCACAGAGAAAAACACCATGTGTTTCTAAACAAAACAGCGGCCGTCGTTTCCTTCGACATCTCTCACATAATCGCAATACAAAGAGGCTTCTGCATGACAGGCGGGTGAAAGCGGGGTTGCTATCTAGAAAACGTGAGGCACTGTACAGGCGTCATTTTAAATGCCATGGATAAAAATCTACACAGACTCGTTGATGTCACTGTAGGAAGCCTCTCGACTTAATAAAAAAAGATGGGGCGGAATAAAAGTCTACACATATTTAGAATGAATCTCAATTTTAAAACCGGAGAGTCATGGGGACGCTGTTAAATGTCAACATGTGCTTCTTAAGGGATGGCACTCCCACAGAGAATTGAGAAAGAGTGTTGAGCTTATGGGAAACGTATGAATTAATTTAACTGGTTTCTATTTTTTATTGTTGCTTTATAAGTAGAATGTAAGTAGATAGCAACTCTGTAATTAAGAATGGTCCTGAGTCTACCCTCTGTCTAGACTGGCAAGAAAACCCAAATCCATAATCCCCAGTTTGTTAAAGCCTGCCCTACTTCTAAGCCTAGAAGCTTTACTCCTAAAACCAAAGGTGTTGGAAAGAATCTATCTGTCAAAAACCTTGTTTCGTATTCTGAAGATTCTCTTGATTCTAAGGATTCTGGCACTAACAATAATTTGTCCTTTGCTATCTCGTCGATGGACAGAGATGTTAGAATTGGATCCCCCAGAGACTCTGACCCTACTAAAAGTTACTTCAATCTTGATAGGGAACCCTCTGCTGATTTCCTGGGCATAGCTAGGAATAATGTTGTGGACCATTTCAAAATGTCGAAATGGGTCTTTCATGAAATTAATGACCTAAAAATAAAAAATTGGGCCCTCCCAGAGTAAATTGGAAGAAATGGGAGCTAAGGTTTATGCATTATGCAAGAAGGATGTAGAGCGTAAAGATTACATTGCTAGTAAAGAGATCCAAGACAATGCGTGTAAGGACAGAAAGATTGAAATAGACTTGGAAAAAATGAAAAATACTATGAAGATAATTGTTGAACAGAACAATAGGATGGCAAGACATAATTCCATCATTATCAATGCTATGACTAAAAAATTGGATAAAGCTCAACAAGGGTTCTTGGTTGTTGATTTGGAAGAGGCGAAAGATAAAAACCAAGAAGAAGACATTGAGATTTCAAAGAGAACCAGGGCTAATCTGAAAATAAAGGCACCCCCCACGCCACAAATGATTCAAACTTTCAAGAAGGGTATATAGGATATGCAGAACCTGGAGGTAGAGACTGAGTCTGTTCTGAAGACTCTGGGTTAGTTGCTGCTAGTTTTTTGGCTTGTGTTTCAGCTGGTTTTCTATTGACCTTCTTGGCCTTTTTTGGCTAGTTACTGCTTTATCTAATTTTTTCTTTTATTGCAGCTTGTTTATTCTGCTGGACTTTTTTATCCTTCTCTTTCTTTTGTTGTAAATTTGGTGATTTCAGATCCCTGTAAAACCCATTTTTTCCTTTATCAAAAACTATGTAATTAAAAAGCACTTATCCAATCAGTATATTGTTTTTTTTGCTGTCACTCAAAATAAAAATGATAAGAATTTAATTAACTTTACTTGTATACGGAGTAGAATTGGCTAAGCCACTTCCATCGAAATTAACAAATCACAAAGTTAAAGCGAGAGGCAATTTTCTACAGAGCTGGCATGTTGTTTACAGGACAATTTTCTCT
>VDFB02075321.1:380773895-380833501 GCA_007258455.2 Sequoia sempervirens | reverse complement strand
TATTGTCAAAACAACCATTGCAGTGTTGGTTTCATAGTAGACTATTGTAAAAATCGTCGGCTTCGGCTCCATGGTCAGTTTCATAGCATATTGGAGGGTTTTAAAACTATTGTTCTCCACAATCTGTAAGTCATTTTACATGGGCGTTTTGCATAAATGATTTATTTATTGTTTATGTTAAAACTGTTGTTCTCTAGAATCTGTAAGTCATTTTACATGGGTGCTGCAATGTTGGAAAGTAAAGTCTGAAATGTGCAAGAAAATATATTGATTAAGTTGCATTGTCGAAAGAGCCATTGTGGTGTTGGTTTGATAGCAGACTATTCTAAAAATCATCGGCTTCATATCTATGGTTTGTTTGATAGGAGACTATTGTAAAAATTGATGGCTTCAACTCTATTTTATAGGAGACTAGAGGGTTTTAAAACTATTATTTTGCATAATTTGTAAGTCGTTTTACATGGGTGTTTTGCATAAATGATTTATTTATTGTTTATGTTAAAATTGTTGTTGTCTAGAATCTATAAGTCATTTTACATGGGTGTTTAGTGTTATGGTTTTGTATGGATGGAGAAATTGCACTTAAATCTTCTTTCTTTTGTAAAAAAATATGGTTAAGGTTAGTAATTTTTTTGCCCTCGTTTATTGTTTTTTGTTATCTTTTTGCATCTTTGGCCTTATACCCATTATCATAGGAGAAATTGTAGTTGAATCTTGTTTCTTTGGTCAAAAAATATGGTTAGGGTTAGTAATTTTATCGCCCTTCATTTTTTGTTTTAGTTATCTATCTACATCTTTGTCGTTACAGCCATTAACTTAGGACCAATTATAGATTAACATAGGAGTGATTGCATATATATGTGGCTTTATACCCATTACCACAAGAGCAATTGTAGTTAAATCTTGTTTCTTTGGTCAAAAAATATGGTTAGGGTTAGTAATTCTATTGCCCTCTATTTATTGTTTTAGTTATCTTTGTGCACCTTTTTCATTACACCCATTAACATAGGACCAATTGCAGATTAACATAGGAGTGATTGGGATCTAATTAAAGATAACATTCCACCTTTTTAAGGACACAATGGGCAGGACTGTGGAGCACGAGTGGGAAAAGCATAATTTCAAATCTCTAAACAATGGAGCAAGCCGTGGAGCAAGATCTAAGGAATCCCAAGTTGAATCGGCGCATTTTCTGAGTGCAGAGAAAGGTAAGGTTGAATCTAATGAGAAGGACACCAAAAAAAATCTAGGTGGACCCGGGAGGAAAGATAAATCTGGGAGGGTCCCCTGAAGGACAACAAGGTAGAAAAGGAAGAATTTCCAATGAAGTGGTAGGGACCGCTGATAGGGAAGGAGCAAAGCATAAACCTTGGTCTTCGCTGTTTGGTGTTAAACCAAATGGTAAATTGATTTTCCCTCCAGTGAGTAATCATTCTGACCCAGTGAAAGGTAAGTTTTCCAACTATGTGCCTGATCCTATTATTGATCATAATATTGCTTTGATGGAAAAAGTCCTGGTTGGAAAGTTTATGGGCCCTAGACCAAATGTTGAGGTGGTTAGAGAATTTTCCAAAAATAAGTGGAGAAATAATGGCCAAGTTACGGTGGCTACTCTTCCTAGAGGTTTCTTTTCCTTTAAGTTTACCTGCAAGGAGGATATTTTGGCTATGAGGAGTGGTGGACCCTGGGTCATTAGAAAATCCTCCCTGGCCCTAAAGAAGTGGACCTCTCACCTAGACCTCTCTGACTCTATCTTTGAGAATGTTCTAGTTTGGGCTAGACTACTGGGTCTCCCTCTAGAATACTGGAATGAGGACATTTTCAATGGAATTTCTAGTTCTTTTGGAGAACTTCTTTCTATTGACCCTATGATAGCAGCTAGAAAGCAATTGGTGTTTGCTCGAGTCTGTGTGGGAGTTTCACAGAGTGCTGACCTTCCTTCTTCAATAGATATTCAATCTAAGTTGGGAACCTCGACGCAAACTATAGATTTTGAATCCATTCCCTTTGCCTGGTTCAAATGTAGAAAAATGGGGCATTGGGCTAAGAAATGCCCATTAAATGCCAGTAAAGAAAAAGAAAATCACTAGTCCAACCCTAAGACTATCTAGAGAATGAAAAATGATGGGGAAGGACAAGCAAGCAATACTAGTGAGGAGGCTAGTAGGAAAAATGAAACTCAGAGGAATACCTCTAACAATATTGATGAAACAAAATCTAAGGATCCTAATGCGCAAAATAATCACAAAACAAGGGAAGAAAATAATGATGGTCCTAAGGAAGATGATGAAAAAACATTGGAAGATACAGAGGAAGGTAAAAGGGATGAGGACTTTGTTTCCTCTACTCTTAAGATCTCACTAGAAGGCAAAGAAAATGGGTTTCTTGGATTGAAGGACATTCTATCCAAGGTCTGTCTTTGGATATTGGCATTCCAATCCTGAATACGACCTCTGTTGAATGCTCCCCTTTGAGTGCACCTCTTAATCTTGGGGAAAATACAACCCCGGATTTTGTTAAGGACACCTTTGAGGATCTGAGCCAGAATATTGAACTTTCGAGTGAAAATATGAATCAGCCTAAGAATGGCCTAATGGATACCCTCCCTTGGGAGAAAAGAAGAATGTATGACAAGGAATGGGAATCTAGCAGAGAGATGGAGAGCCAAGAAGATACTAACTTGGAAGAAGTCCTCTCATTCTAAGAAAAAGGAGAAAAGAAAACATCAGAATACTCTGAGAGGAGTTGTTACCAGAAAAAGAGCAGAGGCGGATTATGGAGCTACTAAGCTTGACTAAGGCAGAAGATCAGGAAAATGGCAGAGAGAGAATGAAAGCTTTTAGGATATAGCAGATGGTGTTCAAAAGACCATTTCAGAGATTCTCCAATCCCTTGGTAAGATATGAAGATTATGTCCTGGAATATAAGAGGGCTCAATAGCCTTCACAAGAGGGATGTTTTGCACAATTTTTTTAGGGATCATAAACCTGATATTCTCCTCATCCAAGAAACTAAAATTTCCAAAGAAAAGGCGGAGAAGATCAAAATGTTTCATAATTGTGGGATTCAAGGAAATGGTTTAGATGGTGCTTCAAGAGGCATTGCTACCTTTTGGAACCAAAACCTCATTAAAGGGGAACCTTTGTTGGAGAACAACAATCATGTGGCTACTAAATTCACACATATCAAAGATAACTTTAGCTAGATTTAGTCGAACATCTATGCTCCCAATGGGAAAAGAGCTAGAAAGTCTTTGTGGAATGAGCTCTCTGCTTTCCGTAGGATTTTTGATAATGACTATTAGATAGTTATGGGTGACTTTAATACTCCCCTTCTGAATGAGGAGAAAGTTGGAGGCTCTTAGGTGAATTAGGAGAGTAAGTTTGATCTTTTCAATTTCATCAACAACAAGGAGCTGATTGATATGGACTTGCAAGGGGCTTAGTATACATGGTCGAATAGAAGAATTGGTAAGGAACTTATTCAAGTTAGGTTAGATAGAACTTTAATTTCTCATCAGTGGATTTTAAGCTATTTTTCTCTCTTAAAGCTCTTTATAGAGTTGGGTCGAATCACTTTCCCATAAGTTTTGTGGCAGGCCCTATAAAGGTGAAGAAAAACTCACCCTTTAGATTTGAAAGAATGTGGCTATCCCATCCCCTTATCTTTGATGAAATTAGGAAATGGTGGAATATTGATGTTCTAGGCACTGCTATGTTTAGAATTGCTAAAAAAATGAGAGAATTCAAACACAATTTAAGAAGATGGAAAAAAGAATCCTTCAGAAACATTTTTGGTATTAAATTTGAACTTCAAATGGAGCTTGTAGAGATCTAGGACAAAATCTAGAAAGAAGGATAAATTGAAAATAATAAGGATAGAGAAGATAAGTTGCTGGTGAAATTGCATGACATAATAGAAAAAGAGGAGTTCTGGAGGAAGAGATTGAGAGTTTCATGGCTCTTTACTAGAGACAGAAATACAAGGTACTTCCATTTATCTACTTCTAAACACAGGGCCACCAATAGAATCACTTCCATAGAAGTTAATGGTACTAGATTTGAGGAAGAGGAAGACATCAAAAATCAAGTTCTCCTCTTCTATAATAACCTTCTTTTGGTGAATGGGGAAATCAATCAAAATGACCAAGACTTTTTATTAGAGGCCATCCCCAAGGTTCTTGTTAGGGAAGACAATGAAAATCTTGTGGCCATCCCCTCTATGGAGGAAATTAGGAAATTAGTCTTTTCTTTTGAAGGAAAAAAGGCCCCTGGGCCTGATGGATTTCCAATGTTCTTTTTTCAATGGTTTTGAGATATTGTGGAAAATGATGTTGTGAATGTTGTTAAGGAATTATTTGGTTTTAGAAGGCTCCTTAAGGAACTGAATGCTACTTTTGTGGTCCTTATTCCTAAGAAACCAAGGGCAATGGAGTTTGAGGCATTCAGACCCATTAGTCTTTACAATTCTCTCTATAAAATTATAACAAAGCTCTTGACTTTAAGGATCCTTTCTATCATTCCTTCATTGATTTCCCCTCAGCTAAATGGTTTTGTTTCTAGAAGGAAAATCTTAGATTCCATAGTCACAATCCATGAGAATATTCATTCACTTGTGGAATCTAAAACTGAAGGGTTTCTTCTTAAGTTGGACATTTCCAAGCGTATGACCATGTTGATTGGGATTTTTTATTCAAAATTATAAGAGGGTTTGGTTTCAGTAGCAGAGTCATTCAGTTGGTGAATTAGTTGGTTACCACGGTCTCCACATCTATTATTGTGAATGGATCTCCCTCTAGATTCTTTCAAAACTCAAGAGGTTTAAGACAGGGTGACCCTATCTCACCTATTCTTTTTACTATAATGGTTGAAATCCTGGGAAGGAATCTTAAGAGATTGATTAAACAAAAGTCTCTTGCAGGTCTTAGTCCTTCTTCCATGAAACTGATTTGTTCTCACCAACAGTTTTTTGATGACACAATGTTGATGGGAAGATATTCTATGAATGAGGCTAAGAATTTGAAAAAAAAATTGGTTATGTATGAGAAGGTGATGGGCCAGATGGTCAATAAACATAAGAGTTTTAGCTTTTTATTCAATACCCCTGAGCATAGACAGGACAAGATTGCAAGAATCCTTGATTGCAAGGTGGAATCTTTACCTTCTTCTTATCTTAGACTTATGTTCTACCTTAAACCTCTAGACTCCTTTTGGTGCTCTTTGGTTGACAGGTTCATAAAGAAGTTGGCAGGTTGGAAAGGAGCTCTTTAAGCCAAGATGGAAAAATTTAGGTTCTTAAATCTTCTCTTCAAAACCTCCCAATTTATGCTTTAAGCCTCTTCAAAATCCCTACTAAATACATAGAGGCCATTGAAAAGATCCAGAAAAGATTCCTTTGGTCTGGAGTGGAGGAAAGAAAGAGAATGCCTCTTATAGAGTGGGATTTGGTTTGTAGACCGAAAACCTTTGGGGGTTTAGGTCTCAAAAAAATAAGAATTAATAATAATACTCTCCTAGCCAAACAAATATGGAGATCTTTCTCATCAGATGGAGAATGGAAAGACATTTTAAGAAGTAAATATATGGATGACCGTATGTCCCTCAAAGCTCTGCTAGATTCTCTTGTCCTCCCTCGTGGCTTAGCTTGCTGGAATGATATGATTGCTAGTAGAAAAATTATGGAATCAAGGATAGGATGGCACATTAGAAGTGGCAATCAAGCTAGATTTTGGGAGGATAAATGGCTCTTTAAGGAACCCCTTATTAGTATTGAAAGATTAAATAGATGGGTATCTAAGCAATGTAAAGCTGCTTTCAGGGAACTTGTCAAATATTACTAGCATGAAGGAGACTGGGTGAACTTGTGTGTGATTAGTCAAGAGTTGGCTCAGCTTCAATCCTCCTTAAAGGTTGTCAGTTTGGGACAGACTCAGCAGAATGACACTCTTGTCTAGATGGACAACCCTTTGGGTAACTACTTTGTCTCTTCAGTTGTCTCTTTGTTGTCCCTTTGTCAAGCCCCCCCTCCCTTCTAGTCTAAAGTTTGGATTAAACACTTGACTCCAAAAGTCAATATCTTCTTTTAGATCATGCTTCAGAATAAGGTTCTCACAGTGGACAATCTTTGTAAATGGGGATTTCAAATCCCCAACAGATGCTACCTCTACAAGAGTGAGGCAGAGTTAGCCAACCATTTGTTTCTCCACTATCCATTTTTTTCCTTAATCTAGAGAAAATTATTAGCTATCTGAAATATCTCTTGGGTGTTCCCCCAAAAAATTGAAGAATTCTTTTTACAATGGAAAGCCCCTTCTCAAAATCCCTTCATTCGAAGGTTATGGTCTTTCTTATTCCCTTCTGTTGCTTGGGGAGTGTGGAAAGAATGTAATAATAGTAGAGCCTAAAATCTATGAGGTGCACACTAGGAATGACAAGGTTTGGGAGTAGATTGAAAGAGGTGGGTTGGTTCCATTTCTGGAAAAACTTCATGGGCCCAATTTTATGGCCACATACTACTTCGAGAAGAACTAGAACAATAGTGAAATAATTCTCTTTGGAAGAAAGGTGAAGTTGGATGAGAAAATTATAGGGGAGATTACTAGAATGTCCACTGAGGGCATGAAGTTTTATCACGACAGAAGGTTTTCTGACGAGGAAGTCATCATATTTCCTAAGAAGGACAAGGAGAAATTGAAACTAGTTAAAATTTCTAACAGCTATTTCAAAATTGACACCATCAAGGCATTGTGGAGAAAGGTACTTTGTGTTATAATGGAGTATATCACATTGGACGGGAGATTTACCAGAGTGTATGGGCATCATTTTTCCATTCTTAACCACTTCCACCATAAGGTTTGGATTTCTCTGCCTCACTACCTATTATGTTCGTTGAGTAATAGCCTTAAGGACCATAAAAAATCTCCCAGGAGATACCCTATTCTTCATCCTAGTCTTATTAGGTTAATGTATGAACACTATCAAAGCATTTCAGCTTTATCTAAACCTATTGCCTCCATGGCGTCTGAGGACTATGACACAAATAGTTGGGGTTTGAATATTTAGCCTAACCAGGAGAGAATTGTTGAAGCCCACCCGTCCTCTAAGATGTCTGGTAAGAGAACCCAGACTAAAAAACCCCAGCTTGCTTAAGCTAACCCTGAGACCTACCCCAACTATTTTGTCCCCTTAAAAAATCATGTTCTTAAGGGCTCCCCTGCCAACAAGTTGGTTTCCTACTCTACATAATTCTTGGAAGACAAAGCCGAGAACCCTAAAGCTAGTAGAAATTTTGTGCCCTCCCCTCCTGCCTCTTTCAGATTTGAAGGTACCAGATTTTCTAGCTCCCCCAACCCGGGTGATGTTAACATCATATTAGATTGGGTTTAGTCTGGTGACATTCTAGCCTCTACTAGAAATGACATCAGTGACATTTTCAGGGTCTTGAAATGGGCCTATCAAGAAATTAATTATCTTAATCAAAGAAATAGGGCTCTGTATAGTAAATCAGAGGAGCTGAAATTGAAGTTGGTCGCTCTCAGCAATGAAGAAGAGAAACAGAATAAGAACATTATTGGAAAGAAAGGAGGTGACATTGAGGAAAAGTACAAGTCTCTGGAAGAGGAAATGGTTAAAATTAAAAATAACTTGAAAACAGTTGTGGAACAAAACCATAAAATGGCTAGGCACAATGCCATTATTATCAATGCTATGTCCGAAAAGCTGGAAAAAATGCAACAGGGTTCGCTAGTTGTTGATTTGGAAGAGAACAAGGAAAGCAAGAACAAGGACCAAGGTATTTCGAAAAGGACTCATGCCAATCTCAAAAGGAAACGCCTCCCACTACACATATGGTTTATATCTTAAAGAGGGGGGTTCAAGATATGAACAAGCTGGAAGCTGAGATTGCAGATTTATTAAAGACACAAATTTAGTTGTTGCTAGCTTTTTGTCTAGTTTTTTTGGTTTTGTGGCCTTCGCTGGCCTTTTTGGTGGCTATGGTATTTTACTGTTGTTATTTTTACAACCTTTCTGACTTTTTCTGACTTTGGTGTCTTTAATGATTCTATCTTTATTTTGTAAACTTCGTGGTTTCAAGTCCTTGTAAAACCTATTTTTTCCTCTTTCAAAAACATAGGAGTGATTGCATATGTATATATATGCAGAGGGTTAGTATGAAAGAAGAAACATGTTGGAGATAAAATTAGTTTGGTGGGTGTTAAGTGTTATTCTTTCTAATATCTCTTTTATATGTTCAATTTATTTGTTTGAAGTTTCTGACAGGATTTTCTGTCAGCCCAACCATCAATAGGATTTTTCCTATGATAGCTCTTTTATAATTTCTCTATTTGTCTAGAATATTTAGTGCCAAGCAATGTAGCTTAAATTTTTTATTGAGTGTGTGGCATTATAGGCATCTTGTATAGGTTATTGCTACTCATTGGCTTTATGAGTTGTATTTAATATGGGTTTGGTGCCAAAGAATGTAGCTCAATTTTTGAATTGGCAATCCAACTCTTACATAGATTTCTTGTGTTGTATGAATATGTTTAGTGTGGGTTTTTGATCATCTATGATTTACCTATGATTCTTAAGTGTTTTTCTAATAGATGTTTTACAATTTTCCTTTTTTTTCTATAAGATTTAGTAGCAAATTATGTAGCTTGAATTTTGAATTGAGAAGCCAACTATTACATAGAATTTTTTGTTACACCTTTTCTAGATAGTGATAGAATTTTAGGTAAGTAGGAATATGTTGCAAACTCAAATCTATACATTCATTTGACTTGAACTGGGTTCTTTAATTTGAATATTCTTTGTAAGTAGTCTCACATACATAGATGTCCATATCTAAAAAAATTTGGTGAAGGGAAATTGGAAAAAACCTATTAGGAAAACACTTAACAATCACAGGAAAATGATATATGATAGAAAACCCACATTAAATAAACTTTAAAATATGGAGAATAAAATAGGAAAACTACGATAATGAACAGTTTGGTATGGGGAACAGAACAAAAGAATATCATGAAGAATAGTTTTTAATGGGGAAGTTTAAACAATTGAGAAAAAAACAATATCATGAAACATAATGGTACAAGACAAAAAGAGAAATTGGAAAAGAGCTATTAAGAAAACACTTAAGAATCATAGTTGGCTTGTCAATTCAAAATTTGAGCTACATTATTCCCCACTAAATATTATAGACAAAATAGGGAAATTGTAAAGCAACTATGGGGAACTGAAAAAAAGAATATCATGAAGAACAATTTGTTGTGGGGAAGTTGAAATGGATGAGGAAGAAACAATATAATGAAACATATTGATATAAGACAATGCCATCCCATGTAATTAGCAAGCTTGACCCCTTACATAAATAGACTCAGGAAATTTGTTCCAGGGAGCTTCAAGAAGATTAGGAAAAAAAGAATAGCATGAAATATATTGATACAAGATTCGAGCTATGTTCTTTTTTAATAAATATTGAGGACAAATAGAGAAATTGTAGAAGAGGTGTTAGAATAACAATTATTTTCTACAATTTGTTTTACATGGGTATTTTGCATAAATGATTTGTCTATAGTATTTAATGCCAAGCAATGTAGCTTGAATTTATAATTAAGCCTATGGCGCTATACACATTTTTCAAAGATTGTTGCATTATATAATTGTTGTCATAGCCTAAAGAAAATAGGTATCGTGATAAAGAACTAGGTTTAAATAATTGTTTTGGCAAGCTGAAAAGATATGTGTATAAGTGTGGAGGGAAAAATAGTTTGGTGGCTTTTAAGTATTATTCTAATATAGCTCTTTTATCTGTTCAACTTTATATTTTTAATTTGAGAAAAAAAGAATATCATGAAACATATTGGTATAAGACAACAAGAGAAATTAGAAAAGAGCTATTAGGAAAACACTTATAAATCATAGGAAAATGATAGATATTCTAGAACCCACATTAAACAAAAGTTTAAAATATGGAGAATAGAACAGGAAAACTACAATAAAGAATAGTTTATTATGGGGAACTATAAAAAATAATATGATGAAGAAGAGTTTGTTGTGGGGAAGTTGAAACAAATGAGGAGCAAAGAATATAATGAAACATATTGATATAAGACACCACCAACCCACGTAATTACCAAGCTCCACCTCTTACATAAACAAACCAAAGAAGTTTGTTTCAAGGAGCTTCAAGCTAATTAGGAAAAAAAGAATATCATGAAACATATTGATACAAGATTTGAGCTATGTTCTTTGTTAATAAATATTGAAGAGAAATAGAGAAATTGTATAAGAGGTGTTAGAATGACAATTATTTGCTACAAGTCTGAACCGTAGATTTTTGGCACCCCAGGACTTTCTATCTCTTCTAGGGTTGTTCACCTAGAAGGAGAAAGATGGGCTAAAAATGCTAAAGGGTTCATTTTTCTACGGTACATTTAGCCCCCACTTTAGTGAGAGGGTGAACTTTCTTCAAACTCACACTAAAGTATCTATGAACATCGAGAAGAGGGTTCAAATGCACTTACGTTAGTAAGATGGAATAAAAATGATCAAGAGGGATGATCAAACCCCCAGGATGAAGATCCCATGGAAAACTAAACATAAAAAAAAAGGAACACACAAGTGAAAGAGAGAATCGGATGAAGCTTCAATCATCTGTCCAACTAGTTGTGGATTAGATCTAGGATAATTGTGAGAAAAAGAGAATGCATACTCACTTTGGGGTGACAAAACTAATGGTGGTCTGCTAGGTGAGAAGGCCCAAAAGGTTAAGTACATATGCTAGTTGGTATGCACTCACAAACACAAAGGTGGCTATGGGGAAATTCATACTGCTAGATGGGCTTCCCACTCAACCATATCAAAGTTATACCTCCTGATAACTTTAACGAGGTACCACAAAGGAAAATGGTGGTTCTTGCTTCATGAGACAAACAAAGATTTGTATGCTTAGAACTCATGAACAAAAAAGAAGGTACCACAGGCATGCAAGTTACGTTATGCAAGGTGGAAAAATGTAGAATGTAAAAATATAAAATATAAACTATAAAAAAAAATGTTCAAAGGAGTCTTGTTAAGTTCATGTAAGGTCTACCACTTAGGAAACATTGTGTCTAATGTCTCCAAGAGAGGACCAATCAAAGAATAAAATATTCACAACTTAGGGGATGTAGTGCATCACATCATGCCACCAAGAGGAATGTAATATGCTTAGATAGATCACACTTATGAAGGACATCACACCCAATGTCATCCACAAAGTGACAAACGCATCATATGAACATCAAGATTACACTAGGAACCAAGAATGTGAATGAATTATGGTAATGTATGCCCCCCACTTTAAAGGAATTGCTACACACCGTTCTGTGAGCAATTACTTTAAAGTAGCGAAGGAAAGATGCAAAAAGAAAATAAGACATGAGAGCCAACTTGGAAAGCTCTATTCCAAGTCATATGTTTCAAAGTTAGGTTGCGCCATGTACATGAAAAGGAAAATAAAAGGAAAAGAGGTTGCCCCCAAAAAAGAACATACCAAACACATAACGGTTCTATGGATTTGGGGTAAGTATGTTTGTTGCTGCAATGTTTGATTAAAGAGCTCAAAACTGTCATCATTCCCCAAAGCACATAGAATTGGAAGAATGACACAAAGAGAGTGAAAAAAAAAAGAAAAATAAAGTCCATTTTGGGTCAAAATGGAAGAGACATTGTGGTCTCAACACTTTGTGTCATCCCCAAAAGGAAAACACAAGCGAAAAGAAAGAAAAGGAAAAGGAAAATAATTTTTTTTTTGGGTCAACATGAAGGAGACATTTCAGTCTCAATGCCTTGCGTCATCCCCAAAAGGAAAAACACAAGTAAAAGACAAAAAGAGAAAGGAGCTTTTGGGTAAACATGGAAGAGACATAGGGCATCTCAACACTTTGTGTCATCCCCAAAAGGAAAACACAGAAAAAAGTGAAAAAGACAAAGCACGACATATAGAAGAATAGAGGTACAAATAGAAGAAGTGTGCAAAGAGAGGGATCATCAAATGCACATTACGGGAGAACACGATACACACATGAAAGAAAAATGAAAAGGAGAAATTAATGTAAATGTAAGTCAACCATTAACTAAGTTATTGGTTTCTCAATCTTAAACAACTAAACGGAAAAGGAATAACATAGTTAAGAGATAAAGGAAAATGCATTACAAGGACAAGGCTAATAACTTCTTGCCCCCCAAAAAGTGTAAAGACAAGAATGAGCCAAGGTGGGTGATTTGAAAGGATCATGTAATAGTGAGAATAGAAAATTCTACAACTATGGCATGATAAAAGGAATTGGTTTATGTTAAGGTATGATGGGGAAACAATCTATAGTAGTGAAGTGGTACTTGTCCAGTATCTCCTTCAATTTCCAACATTCTTTGGTTCGATGTCCAAGAATGCGATGATATTTACAGACTAGTATATTAGAATCTTTTGGACGAATGACCAACCTATTCATAGGTGGTAAAAGTATAAGACCTTTGTTTAAAATTAGTTGAAGTCTCCTTTCACATTTAGGTGGAGGATGTGTAGGAAACTTGAGTTTCTTCAATTTGTAAGGTCGTTCTCATTTGCTAGATTCTCCTATTTCATGAATGGAAGGAGGAAGAGGACCCATGGGGATCCTAGCATCTATGTTATTAGAATCAGGTAATGGTTGTTCACGTGGAAGGAGAATATTTAAGTCAAGAGGAGAATTAAAGATCATTGTAACATCATCCCAAAGTCTCTAATATTCAAAAGGAGGTCTATCATGAGGAGAAGGATCTTGATATCCTAATCCTGTGGTATTTTCTTCTGTTGGTTTTTGCTCAAGAAGTTTATGAATTTCATGTTCATGTGTTGTGTCACAACCTTGTTTACTTAGGATAGTGAAGCCTTTTCCATATTTTTCTTCAAGGTTAATGGGAGTGTTTGTGACTTTGTGATCATAAAATTGTTGTGTGTTGTTTAGAGGAACTAGGTCCACTTGAGGGAGGATTCTTAGGTCCTTCATTGATTTCAGGATGTAAGTATGTAAAGTGATCAAGAGGTGCAACAGTAGGAAGATCTTGTGACTTCATGGATGGATAGAAGGTTGCATTAGCTTCTAGGTTATCAAGGAATTCATTGTAAAACTTGTTCATGCTATCATCATCTTCTCCAATGATGTCTACTTCATGAGGAGGACAATCATGAGGAGTTGAAGGAGCATGTGGCAGTTCAATGTCATTAGGGTCATAGCCAAAGGCACAATTGGACATGTCTACCAAGGATTTTAGGGAATTCCAAAACTTATTAAAAGAAAATTCCATGATGTAAGTAAACTAAGATACAATAAATGACTAAAAATAGAGATTTTGGTAAAGAAAATAGAAAACTGTAATGCAGGAAAATGCCAGAAAGATGCCAGAAATGTTGTTTAAAAAGTGCAAGGGGACTAATTCACCCAAGGTGGCGAATGAGTCCCAGTATGAGATTTTTTTATGTTTTTCAGAAATTTTAAAATGATTCTAATGCTTTTCAGATGACAATTAAGGATGCAAAATGTAGATTTGCAATTTTTTTGATGATATGCAATGCAAAAATGAAATCTATACAAAGTTTTCACTAATGCAATATGAGAAGTCCTAGAATGCAAAAAAAAAACAATGCCCTAATTGAATGTTAATGCAAGTGTGATCTAGGATGCAAAATGTAAAGGAAATCAGAAAGGAAAAGTGTTCAAAATGTAGGTTCACCAAAATGAACCGTAGATTTTTGGCACCCTAGGACTTTCTAGCTCTTCTAGGGTTTTTCACCTAGAAGGAGAAAGATGGGCCAAAAATAATTTCTAGGGTTCAATTTTCTACAGTGCAAAGTCATTTTACATGGGTATGTTGCATAAATGATTTCTCTATAATATTTAATGGCAAGCAATGTAGCTCGAATTTACAATTAAGTATGTGGCATTATATGCATTTTTTAGAGATTTTTGCATCATATAATTGTTGTCATGGCATAAAGAAAATAGGTATGGTGATAAATAACTGGGATTAAATAATTGATTTGGAAAGTTGAAAAGATATATGTATAAGCATGGAGAAAAAAAAAATTGGCTTTTAAGTGTTATTCTAATAGCTCTTTATCTATTCAACTTTATATTTTTAGCTGATAGGCTATTTGTTTGAAGTTTCCACTTGGATTTCATTAGCTCTACCATGAATAGGATTTGTTGTCTAATAGCTCTTTTACAATTTCTCTGTTTTCTTATAATATTTAGTGCCATGCAATGTAGCTCAAATTTATGTCTATATATATGTATTGAATTCCCCATTTCATATTTTAAAAAATACATATCTAGGAAAAAATATATACTGATATATATAGACCAAGACCATTGTGGCCCATTTGAGAATGCAACAATAATTTAAATATGCACATGTATATCTGAACAACTATGTATGCTATCTTTATTTGTATTTAGGTATACTTTTATTTTAAAAGAGTAAAAAATAGCATCTCTAAATATTATTTAGCTTCTGAGAAAATTCCTGCAATACAACCATAGCCTTAAATGATATAACATTGAGATGTTGTTAATAACAAAGAATTTAATGGTGCAGTATGTGTAACATGTTCATAAGAAATCTGTAAAATTGATTGCACCTTGGTAGTGAATGTCCCTATTGAAACTAAATACATTCAAAAACATCAAACACAGTGTAGCTTGTATTGGCTTAGTCCCGCCATCTTGATTGTCATTGTCTAGCATCACAAGCAACTATTTCCCATTCCACTTTTGTGTTCAAAGGTGGCCAGGAGTCCCCCTATGGTGTATATATTTTAATAAGCTTTGAAGTTAAAAACATGATGTTGGTTTGCATAACTCTTTCCCTTTGCTTGCTCTTCGCTTTGTGTGTTGTGCAACTCCCACATAATGCTAATACTATGCATCTTTTGTGTTATACCCATTAACATAGGAGCAATTGTAGATTAATAACTCCTCCCCTTGAAGTTTATGAAGACAACAAACATCTAGGATGGATTTTCCCTCAATTGACAGGCTGAGAAGGCTACGAATTCAAACCTTTTGTTCCCTATAGTAATTCCTTAGTTCAGAGTGGACAATATCCTATAGGAAACAAAATGTTTGAATTCATACCCTTATTAACTAGACAATTGATGGGAAATTCAATCTCGATGTTTTCTCTTCATAAATTTCAAGGGGAGTTACATAGTGAGGAAAAAGTATGGTATACATATCTATTTAGATATAGCAGTGTGTATATAAATAGATATATACATGTTTACACACACACACACACACACACACACACACACACACACACACACATATATATATATCTAGTTATATGTGTGTGTTTTTAAATGTGAAAATAAAGGGGAGATTCAATGCATATATGTACTTAATCATCTCTATTTTTATTCTTGTATAGCCTATTATTTCAATAAGAAAGGGTAAAAGGACCAACTAGCAACATGTACAAATATTTGCATATAGCTATATAAAGAAATATATAGTAAAATAAGAAAAACCTGCATGGATACATATATAAGCAACCTCAAAGATAAACAGATACATATAGGGGTATATCCATATATATTTATCATTTTTATTCTTGTTGATGTATCCCCTGGTGTTTTGACAGTATTAAAAGCCCATGTCTATTCTTGTTCTTGTATCCCATGTTGTTTGATCCATTTTAGAAGTGGAATGGTTATAGATCGATATTTCTAAGTTATCTACCAATTGCCACTGGGATGTTGTAATACATTAATCTTTTGTTTTTATTGTGAAATAGAGCTATCAATTAGTCAACTCAAATCGTAATATTTTATCCCTGGAAAATTTTCCCAGAATTGTCTATGGAATTAGGCTTTGTGGATGGGTCTCTAGAGCCCCCAATATTGATTTGTTCACATCTGCCACTGTTCCCGTTGTGGAGTCCGGCTCTAAGGGCGTAAACCACTAGCCTTCAGATCTTGATTCTGTAAGTATAAATTATCTTTTTGTTATACCTGTTGCAAATTTGGTGTTATTGTTTCCAATTTCCTTTGCTTTAAGGTCTATACAAACATGGGTGAACCTGACAAAGCATATAGATGTGCAAGGAGATACACATTGATATTTTCTAGCATATAAAAACATCCCTTTCATGTATATGTATATGTATACATATGTATATATATATGTGTCTGTGTGTGTGTGTATATGTGTATGTATATGTATATGTATATGTATATGCATGTGTATCCATATGGATATGCATATGTATATGTATATGTATATGTATATGTATATGTATATGTATATGTATATGCATATGTGTATATATATGTATATGTATATGTATATGTACATGACGGGTGGGCAGTGGTGACTTGACCCAGTTTTTTTATGGCGACATGGAGCTTTGTAATTATGTGGGTTGGTGGTGGTGGAGTTGGTGGCCTTGGTATGCAAAAGCTTGATGGTGAGTGTTTTCTCACACAAGGGTTAATGCATCCCGTCATTGTTGTATGTGTATATGTATATATATATGTGCATATACATATATGTTTATATATATGTATGTGTATGTGTATGTAGAAGATAAATGGAAAGTGTTTTCTTGCATGAGGGTTAATGCATCCTGTCACTGTTGTCTAATGGCGGTAGTTGAAGTAAATGCAATATTCAATGTTGTAATGTGGGAAAGTATACTTTGATTAAGTTGTATTGTTGAAAGAGTATAATATGATAGATCAGATAAGACAACAATAGATTTCCCCCTACTTTGTTATTATGTGATGTGTGATGGAATTCCATGAAATTCTACATGGGAATTCCATAATGTTCTTGGTCAGGGGTTTTGCTAGAGTCCATGAGCCTCCATGATAGAAAAAAAAAAGTGGTGGGGAGGATACCAGCCACATTGGGTTGTGTGGTTTTAGTTTTAATGGCATATATTTGTTCTTGCGTAGATACATTCCTACACAAATCCTTATATACACTTTGTTTCCACATTTATATCTTACAGCTAGTTGCATACATCCAATATTGTATTCTTCTAAACGGGGGATATAACAATAGTGAAATAGTGGAAATGGTTAATACAAAAAACTATAAAATCCTTTTGTATATATTTTTATATATTCCAATGTTCAAACTATGTTATTTGTTTTGTGATTATCCATAGATATACATTTATATACACATAGATACACATATATATTTTGTTACATGTATATGTGTAATTACTACTTTAAATATATCTATGGTTATACATGTATATTCATATATGCTAATATGGTTAAGCTTGTATGTATACTCGTAGGCTATGCAAGTACATTCAAATTCCACAGCCTAATCAATTGTTGAATTTAAAAAGGGTAAAAAATATCAACGAAACCATTTGTACTATAGCCAACATAGAGAGAAAATTTGTGTGAAGCACCATATAAAATACATGGAACAAAGGCTAACTGCACCATGTACAACTATGGCTCTATTTGTTGTCAATATTCCCTCATAATGCCCATTGGCAATGGTAGATGCCATCCCTTATATACAATCTCAGAGTGATCCCCCTACTGGATGAACACAACAACAACACTTGAAAGAAATATTCAATGATTGCTACCTTTCTATAGTAAAGTGGCTTTGGCACCACATAGATGCACTTTCAAACCTTTATGTTTGTTAGATATGTAGAGAAAGCTACATAGGGATGCACACTCATATGTCGGGGTCAACAACGACATGTGTAAAATGTTATTCTAAAAAAGGCATCCACCGCTTTAGCTCTACAAATGGATGGACCCAGGCCCACAACTATTGTTGCTAAAAATGCTAACACAAGTTGAAGAAATGCTTATTGCTAGGGTGGCTCTAGTTTTACAAGTGTCCCACGCTAGAGGAGGTCAATTTAAATATAGTGGTCATAGGATAAGCTTTCCTCAAGATATCTCGAGCATAGCAAAAATTTTGTCGTGCCAATTGCAAGACCTTGACGTTGTGATCATACGAAGAACCACTATTCAAGGTGGTAATTAGGATTGCTATGTTAATAAACATCATGTCATGGATGCATTGAAATAAAAAATTCAATATGGAAAATATTAAAATGATGTTGAGGCTCTTAATATGTTACCTGATGTTGATGTTGATGTCTCCAATTTCTTGCATTGAATAGAGCATGTTTCCAAAGAAGACCTAATGCCATCAACCAGCTCAACAAATGTTGCTCAAGATGAAAATGGATCTTCAAAATTTTCATCATGTATCCCTTTCTTGCCAAATGCTAGACGAGAGCTCCAAGCAATCAAACAAGTATTACAAATTGGAAAAAAAAGAGAAAAATATTTTGTGTTGACCTGAAATTAGATCTTCTCTTGTTAATGAATACATCATTGAAGGTTTATTTACAATGGCATTTCCAACATTGTTTCCAACTAGAGCAGCACTTCCCCTCCAACTGAGGAATATTCGAATTCACTTGCATGAATATTCCCTTCACTTAATGAGATATTTTGACCACAAATTTGGAAAACATGTTAGGTTTAGGTATTTCCTCTACAACTTGATAATGAGACATCGCAACCAACAAAACTATTTTTGTCTTTGTTAGAGTAGATCTAGAAGAAAAAATCCCCAGCTCGTTGTCTACTTTGTGTGAACATCTTCAAGTTGCTTTTGATGGCCACATATAACATCTTTATATCTGCATCATAGATTCTCAAGTACCTGTGAAGAGGTGATTGAAAATATTTTGCATGCAAAATATTATTGGTATAGATATGAATGCTAGCATCGTGGCTCTACACACGTGCATGGTTTTTTATGGCTTCCAGAAGCCCCCAACATGGATACTCCTAATTGGTCAAATCACCATGATCTTACCATGGCAAGGAAATTTTTTGATAGATATGTTTCAGCTTGGAATCCATGTTTCCTTGCACAAAGATTGCTCAAAATGTATCATTGTTTTGAAGAAAATTTGTGTTTTCTTTCCACAAGCTAGATTATTTCCAGTGATTCAACCATAGATTATGAAGAGTTGATAAATATAGTTAAAAGGAACAGAAAATGCTCTGAATATACTTTTTTAAGGAAAAAAGGAGAGCAATTACAATGTCAATATAAAGCACCTTGGCAGCAACAACTTACCTCTACATTGACATCTAATGTTGAGTCTAACAAATCCTACAAGCCAGCAATAAATGATGATTTCCTAAATATTCATAGCCCACCCATGCTTGCAATCTGGCATGCTAATGTTGACTACCATCTAGTTGTTTCTAGGAAAATCATTTTAAATTATATTTCTCAATATATGTAGCTAAATCTGAGAAGAAATCAGAAAATTATCTTGATATGTTGAAAAGACTCGCAAATAAAAATATAGTTGAGGATAGAGCACTGCTTGCATATCAAAATTTCATGATGAATATTCTTGTGGAGCATGAAATCTCTGCACAAGAGATGTGCCATATGTTACAAAAATTGCCTCTTCTCACTTCAAGCCGACAATATGTTCATTTGAATGTTGTAAAAAAAGCATGGTTTCATATAGATAAAGATGATGTTGATGAAGACCTAACAATAAATTATATTCATTGCTATATGCAAAGTCCTTCAGAGCTAGCTGGTGTATCCCTAATTGACTTGGTCCACTTATATACACATTTAGAACAGTGCAAAAAGGCTAAATGGAAACCAAGACACTAGCCTGCAATTGTCCTTATGTACCCATTGTTCAAGACTATTCCTGTTGAAGATACAAAAATATTTGAGACATTTTGTTGGACTGAACTTATGTTATACAGACCTTTCTGAAACATATAGACAGATATAGGTCTTGCCAAACAAGACATCATACAAAATTGGAAAGTTTTACAAATAGCTAGTTATCATCCTTGGCATGTTAATAGACTTCCTATTGCATCCATAATTGAAGAAGAACATGGCAATGATGCTAATGATTTAAACCATCAATTTTCTATGGATGAATATGAATGGGAAGTTTTCTCTCGGCTTGGTGCAACTACTAAATTCAGTATGAATTAGCTCTAGCTCTTGGGTAGGTGGGACTTTGATATGAACCATTCATGGAATACAAACCATGTGCTTAAATAGCTTCATAATATTGTTTTGCAGTTCATCCCATCAGCCAAGGCACAACATGAGCAAGCTACGATACAATTTTTTCTTGTAAATACATCATCCCATTAGCTTTCACCAAAACAACAATTGGCTCTTCAAATCATCTAGTCCCATCGCATGTAGCCTTTCCCCAAATACCCTCTCTGCATGATCATTCAAGGGATAGCTGGCACTGGAAAAATCATTTTTGATAAATTATATTAGACAACAAATAAAAATGTCTACTACTAGATCTAGCAGCTCATTGCTCACATTGGCCCCCACAGGTGTTGTTGCATACAACATATGCACCTCCACAATCCATAAAACCCTCCTAATTCCCATAAAGGATATGAATCCTTTGCAAGGTCAAGCATTGACAATATTCCAAGAACAATTTAAATATATTCAATATATTTTGATCAATGAAATAAGTTTTCTAGGCCCGAAGTTACTGCTGAAAATATATAGTTGATTGCGCCAAGCATTCCCTAATAACCAGAGGGATCCATTTGGCGGTGTTTCCATCATCCTTGTTTGTGATCTTTCCCATTTGCCACCTATCACATGGATACCCCTATTTATGCTTCACAACCATCAATTGTATCCTTATGACATACTTTCACAGTCTCGACCACATTAGACACTATTTTTTTCCAAAAACCATATAGCCCTTCGTAGAAAAAGTTTTGGGAAATCCTTCTCCATATAAGAAATGGCGAGGCTCTCCACAATAATTGGGAAGAGCTTATGAAACAAACAAATAAAATTCTCTCAGCCAAATAAAAAGAACAATTTGATGTTGCTACACATTTGTTTTCCACAAATGACTAAGTCATATTCCACAACAAAAAAATGGCCAAATAGTTAACCCTACCCATAGCCATTAGCATTGCTCGAGTAGCACAACAAAAAGCATCTGATCATGGAGATGATGACCAATTTCTCCCAGAACTACTACTTTGTGTTGGTGAACAGGTGATGCTGACAATAAATTTATGGATTCAAGTTGGCCTAGTTAATGGATCCCTTGATCTTGTTACAACTATTATGTACAATGCACATTGTAAACCACCAAATCCACTTGAATATGTTGTTGTTCACTTCCAAAATTACATTGGTCCACCATGGGACCCATAAAACCCAAAAGACATCCCCATCCCAACTATAACTTGGGGCAGTCGAACACAAATCCCACTCACCATGGCATGGGGAATCACAATGCATAAAGCAAAAGGCTTAACATTAGACAGAGCAATGATAAACATAGGAAGCAAAGAGAGGAAAGGGTTGACTTTTAAAACTATCTCTCATGTTAAATCAATTGAAAGACTCTGCATTGATCCAAAATTCTCATTTGAAAGATACTTCAGACTTAGCAACAACAAATACATTGCTCAATGTCATAGCGAAGAGGTGAGTTTAGAACAACTCTAGCCCCTGCCAAATGCTTCCACCCCCAGCTCATGCACCGACTTATAGAAAAGGCTCCAGAATAATTATTCTTTCATTTGGTCCAAACTATATACCATCCTCTTTTCAAGGATTTCTAAGTTAAATTTTACAGAAACATACCATGTAATAATCTATGCAAAATGGGTATAATGCCAAACATGGATAGAGATACTAGTTAGGAAACAATAAGCAGAGGAAAAAACATGTACAAGCCAATGGCATGTTTTGATTATTTGATTCTATTAAAGTATATATTCAACTATTCCACAAACTTTTTCAACAATATTTTGTGTATTTCATTGATTGCTTTTAAATTATGAACCTATGCTTTGTTTCCCATTTTTTATGCCTTTATACTCTGTGTTTGACTGACACATTAAATTTCCCCCATTTATTCAATGCTTTGCATCCTCTTTAGTGTTACACATTAAAGATAATTTTGTTCCTGTTTATTATCTTATGTACCTTCAACAATACAGTTTTTGTTAAATTTAGTATGCAAATATGCACCCATAAACATTAATCTGCTAACTTCTCATTTTAACATTTTGTTGTGTCATACTTTTTGTATATGGAATTCAAAAGAATGTACTCTTATGTACATTCCACCTATCCATGTTTTTCCAAGTGTTTTTAAATTCCATGATGTCAATTCTTTATCAACATACCTACAATTCTCTTTCAACCAATTTTAACATGTAGCACTCTAAACATATAGTTGCAACTGTTACAAATTGATACATATGCAGATACAAACAACTTCAAGTGTCAAAGATGCATAGAGATTGCAACCAACAATAAGTAGAGCCCAAAATTTCTATAAGTCAATAATGTGTTTTGAACATTCCAATATATTAAACTATATATGCACATACTCTAGAAACATTCTCAAAATAAAATATGTTCCATTTGACTAATTAGTTTAAAATTTTACAACCATATTGTGTTTTCTATTTTCTCTACCTATATACCCTGAGTTTTGACATTTGTGCTTCATGCTTTGCTTCCACAGATTCTTATGTCATCTTGTTATCTTTTCTATTAGCTTTATTTCATTTAAATAGCTGCAAATGTTTATCTACAAAATTCTTTTTTTTGTCATTTCACTATTTCACTCTTCCTATATATTGCATTCAGAAAATATAGTCTTGTCTAGATTTCTTTTTTTTTTTCTCAATTATGATAAAACTCTATGCTATTTGCAATGGGTTGCTCAGGCTGCTTACAAAAATGGTGGAGTTTGTTGTTCATGTGGTTTTCCGATCGTGGAATTGGTTGCCTTGTTCAATGAAAACAATATGGAAGGTTTTCTGTCCCATCAGGGTTGATACATCCTAGCATTGTTTCTTGATGCCACGCAAGTGAGTACATGTAATATTCTTTGTTCTAATATAAGGATGTCTATTGTTTTGCTTCCATTGTGAAATGACGCATTGTGGTGTTGGTTTCATACTAGGCTACTCAACAAATCTACCATCCACCTCCATTAGATACAAGATTGGAGAGATTCCCAACTACTTGGGTCCACAGCCTACAACATTACGACTTCTATTGTTGCTATAAGTCATTTTGCAATGCCTTTTTATCGTTCCATACACATCTAACTAGAGAAATATATTTTAATATGTTCAAACAAAATGTTTCTTTGTAGAAATATCATGTTGGGCTCAATGCAAACATAGATGGAGAACAAGATATGAAGCCCAAGTGTCAGACAATTGGTACTTGAGAGATGACCATAGTTGTAAGCATAAACAAGGTTTTTTTTATAGATTTATATTTTCCTAATCTATACATTCAACCCTTTTCTTCCTCCATGGCTAGATAGCCTCCATATATTTGTTGCTATATATATACATTCACACATGGATTATTACATGCAATTGACTACAATAAACATAGTCTATTGTACACATTACATTTTTTCATGTTCATATAGTTTCCTTTTTAGCTAATAAAATAAAATATCTAGATGCACCAAGAAATTCTAACCATGTCTAGTCTTATGGAAACCCTGGTGGAAATTTCAAACAAATAGTCGATAGTTAAATGCCAACTATTACATAGATTTTTTGTTTTGTATTAATATGTTTCATGATATTCTCTTTCTCTCATCTCTTTGAAGTTACTTGTAACAAGGTCTTTACTGTTGTAGTTTACTTGCTCTATTCTTTATCAACCATAAGATTGACCTCTACCTTTTGAGTAGTTTCTTTTTTTTTGGCCCATGTATGCTTTGTGCCCTCTGCCTATTGTTCATTGTTATCTGTGTTCATCCTTAGTGCTATATGCATTTTGTACATCAGAATCTTTGTCTAGGAAACTCCATATCTATGGTTTGTAGCTTATACTCTCCATATGTTAAACTTCCATATAAAATCTATTTTAGATTTTTGCCACTTGAGAGATTCTAAAAAAGCTGTTACAAAAACACTTGAGAATCACAGGTAAATGATAGATGGTCAAAAAACCCACATCAAATACAAGTTTAAGAGAGGTAGAAAAACATACACAGGCCAAAAAAATTGGAAATAGGCGAATGGTTCCTATTCAAGTATCCCATTTACATGTGATTCTAAAGTGTTATTCTAATACATCTTGCAACTGTTACATAGGTTGCTTGTCTTGTACCAATATGTTTGATGATACTCTTTTTCCCTCATCTATTTCAAGCTCCTTATAACAAACTATTAATTCTCATGGTTATTTTATTTGGATGCAACATCTTATATGTGTTCTATCAATATGTTCCATGATATTTATTTCCCCTCATCTGTTTGGAGTTATGCATGACAAATTGTTCTTCACAGTACTCTTCTTTCGAGATCCCCATAACAAACTGTTCATTGTCATAGTTTTCCTCTTTTATGCTACATATTTTAAAATTTTATTTAATGTGCCTTCTCTCTATAATATTTAGTATCACATAAGTGTCATTCTAATACATGTTATATAAGTGGAAAGACACGTAATAATCACAAGAAAAGCGTAGATGGTTAGAAACCCACATTAAATAGACCTTAACACCATGGAGTATAGAACAGGTGATCTACAATAATGAATATTTTGTTATGAGCAAGTGGATATTGATACAACACAAGAATCTATGTAACAGTTGGCTCCTCAAATCAAAATTCAAGCTACATTATTTGGCACTGAATATTATAGATAAAATAGGGGAATTGTAAAAGAACTATTAGAAAAACACTTAAGAATCATAGGTAGATGGCACATGATCGAAAACCCACATTGAACATATTAATACAAGATAACCAATCTATGTAACAGTTGAGTTGTCAATTGAAAATTTGAGCTATGTTCTTTGGTAGTCAACCCGCATTAAATAGAAGTGGTAAAGCTAATGGGCTCCAATACCCTGCACAAAATGGGTATTAACACCACAGACTTAATTGAAAATTTGAGGTGCATTACTTGCAACTAAATATTATAACCGAATAGAGAAATTGTAAAAGAGCTATTAGAATAACACTTAGCAACCACTAAACTATTTTTATCTCCAAAATGTTTATGCTTTCATACTAGCCCTCTGCATATATATATATATATATATATATATGCAATTACTCATATGTTAATCTGCAATTGCTCCTATGTTAGTGGGTATAATGCCAAAGGTTCATAGAGATAACTACAAACAATAAATGAAGGGTGAAAAAATTACTAACCCTGACCATATTTTTTGACAAAATAAAGAAGATTTAGCTGTAATTTCTCCATCTATACAGAGGAAAAATCTCTTTCAAGTCTCCAAAATGGGTATAATGTCAAAGATACAAACATATAACAAGGAATAATAAGTAGAGAGCCAAAGAAATGAACAATAAATTAGTCACTCTAACATCTCTTATACAATTTCTCTGCTTGTCTTTAATATTTATTGCCAAAGGATGTACCTCGAATCTTGTATCAATATGTTATATGATTTATTTTTTCTCATCTATTTCAACTAGAGAGCCATCCACAAACCTTCATTCTGCACACTATAAAGACTAATTAATGACTATAAAGGTGCATAAAGATGCACAGAGATAACTAAAATAGTAAACCAAGGGAAAAAAATTACAACAATTTCTCATTTTAACTGCAATTTGTCCATCCAAAACACAATGATAATCTATTTAAAATCTACAAAATGGGTGTAATGCCAAAGATAGAAACATATAAGAAGAATACATGAACAATAAATTAATCGTCTATGCAAAATACCCATGCAAAATGACTTTATTTACATTTCATGCCTTAGATGTGTATGCAAAAATATGTTTGCAAAACATGGGCACATATAACAACCAATAGCTAGTGACGTTTTTTATTATAGTCTTCTCTAGAACGAAGACCAAAATGGCTCTTTCAACAATACAACTTAATCAATATATTTTCTTGCACATTTTGGAGCACATCTCTGTTGAAACCCTCTAATGAGAATTCAACCAAAAATAATATATGTATATGTGTATATATGTATATGTATATGCATATGTATATGTAGATGTATATGTATATGTATATGTATATGTATGTATATGTGTATATATGTATATTTATATGTATATGTGTATGTATATGTATGTATATGTATATGTATATGTATGCATATGGATATGTATATGTATATGTATATGTCTAACCTCTTTTATTGTAGATCTATATGATTTCCTTTATAATGTTGCACAAATACAATAGGCATCCAAACAAAATAGTGCACTCTAAATTGTCTATTTCAAATTGCTTAATGCTCCAACAACTCAATCCAATGCTACTTGCAGTCTTTAAACACTATCTACAGTACATGTAAGTACAAAAATTTTCCATTATCAATAAATAAATTTGGTGAACCAATTGTAAATATTATTGATTATTTCTAGTTTTAGATTGTTTATATTGATTTTACCCATATAGTTACTATTTTTTATGGTTCGTTCCTGATCTTGCTTACCCATCCACTAACATACATGTCTCTTCTATTTTCAGGTACTAGGCTAAAGCATACAAAAGCACACCAAAATCATGGTGCTTGATTTTTACAAAGTTACTGCAATAAGAAAACACATCAATATGAAAACACTAGATTTTGCTCAACTTTGATATTGTGTGATGTATAATGGAACTCCACAAAATTTCTCATGGATGCTTCATACTTTTCTTGCTTGGAGGTTTGGCTAGAGTCCCTGAGGCTCCATGATGCCAATATGGTAGGGTGGATAATGAGCATGGATTTTGTGTTTTGGATTTTAAGGCCATATATTTCTTCTTACATAGATACATGTGTACACAAATTCTTACATACACTTGGCTTCAAAAACATTGTTTATAACGTGTTTCTTATGTCATAGCAAGTGGTAGGGAACCACTTGAGACTTTCGTCATGTGATGACAAAGAAAAGCATATCTTTTATTCATTTATTCTAAGAATACAAAAAAAATTGTATTGCCTCATCACACTCTTCTCTTCATGAGGTCTATTTTTTGTTCCTGGTCAAAAATGGTGTCACTGAGTCTTCAATTGCACTATGAAGTAATTTATTAAAAATTGATATTTGTATTATGAATTTCCTTGTAATTGACTACTTTTCAATCCTTTATACTTGTCCCTAGATTTTATTTTACTGCTACTAACCCAAAAAACACATGCATACTAAAACTTTAATTTAAAAAATTATCCACGAAATAGTAATTATAAAAAGTATCCAATATTAAACATCTTTTTTCTTCAAAAATATATGATACCTAAAGTTATCGATTGCCTTTGTTAAACAATACTTTTAAATGCAATATTAGTAATTAAAGGCATGGGTAATAACTCTTTAAAAAGTCTACCTTATATTTTTATGCATATGTATCTTAACATAATTAAATAATAATTAATTAATTGATTGAATAACCTAGACAAAAAGCTAAAATATACATGTGCATCAAGGGCTAATAAATATAAAACTAGAATAGAGATAAAAATTATCTCATACCTTAAATTTTGGCGCGAAACTATTGTTGTTAGAAAAAAAAAAAATTAATTTAAATTTAATTTAAATTTTTTAGTTATCATTTTTAAAGAATAAATTTATCAAAAACTTGTATGTGTTGACAATTAATTTTCAATATTCCTAAAATTATTAAGTACAATCAATTTTGGGTTGCAAAAAGATTTGGGAGGAGGACTACATGCTTTTCAAAATCAACCTGCACGAAGTCAAGCTAGCGAAGAGGAAAGGATAAAAATTTGTACCATGTTTGCAAAAAAAGGTTTGTCTTGAAAGTCCCAATGTTCGTTACTCATTTAAAATTGTGCAGGACTTCAATGCTTGTGTTTATATTGCAATGAAATTTTAACTATTGTAAGTAAAATTATTCAATATTACATATTAATAAAATAAAAATTATTGATGATTACTTTCTTAAAATTAAAATTAATGAATACATTGTAACTAATTAGATTCATTCAACACGGCCTATGGTTTTATTTTACATTTTCATTAATCAATTTTCAACTAATGGTTTTCTATGTGGATATGCATAGATCGATTTCTCCTCTTCCTGGAAAAGGTTCGTACTCTCCAACCCCTAGCCAATGAGATATGAACTAACCTCACGTTACGTCCTTCTGACTAATTAACATGATTTATGTTTTTCGACTCAATCAAATAATTGTAAATATTATAAGATTTTTCTATTTCTCTTCCCTCTCCACAAAAAAATTTCCTCCTTCTTGCCCACTAGATAGCCTTACGCGGTGCACCCCTATTGGTTGATTGTTGCATGCTTGTGCATGCAACTACTAGTTTATATATCTTGTGCTTTTTATGTGTGGTATTTGTTTTCTTTGTTCTTTAATTATATTTGTGTCATGTTCATATTGGTATTATGTTACCTGTCATGTGTCTACATTGTGTATCCTTCATGTTTGTGATGTTGCATTGCACCTCTTGTTTGTGTTTTTCTTTATCCTTATATTGTCTTTCCATAGGATCTTGAGTGTGGGGCTAGTGCTTCCCCTAGATTCGATGTTGTCCTATCTCTTCAATGTTTGGATAAATGAACCCTTCTTGGCTTATGCTTACTTTAGTGTGAGTTTGAGCATAATTTCATACTCTCACTAAACTGGGGGCTAAATGTAGCATAAAAAATTTGCACCCTTGACAATTTCACACTAGGTTTAGCTCCCCCTTATGGTCTTGGACCTAATTATACATTTAATTTTCCCATTTCATGATAATATTTGAAAAATAAAAAGTGGAACTAAAATTAAAGATATAATATTTAATACCAATGTTTAAGGCCCTGAAAAGGATGGGTCTAGACTAGGGCACCTAGTACCCTTGTCTAACCCATTTTGGCTAAATTTAAAACATGTCAATGTCAAAATTTTAATATTTAAAGATCTAAAACCATTATTTGGTTATTAGTGTTTGATTTTCAAGAAATTAAAGAATTACATATAAATGCAAGTCATTTTTAACATTTTAATCCTAACAAGCTAACAACCTCAAGAAGAAAATTTAGCATTTTTAATTGAGTAATTGAGAAGTCAAGAGTAGAATTACAACATCATTATTTCAATCAAGCATCATGTTAGCAATGCATCATATTTTCATGTGAGTTTGTTCATGTTTCATTTTTATTTGTTTTGTGAGTATTAACACTTGTAGGACTCTAAATCAAGTATCATTTTCTCTTTCAAGGTGATCAATACAATGGATTTAGTCCCTCAAGGTATAGAGATCTGAGTGATGAGTTGTAACAATTATCAATATATCACATTTTTATCACTTAGCTCTCTTTTTATATCATCATAGCCATTGTGGAGGTAGAAATACCAAAACAAGGTTTGACTTAGGCGAGCCCCTATATAGCACAACCTCCCTTCCCCCTCTTTCACATGTGAAATTTATAGATATAAAGTGGATTGAAGGAGGTTTGAAGATATAATTCCTTACTCAAGAATTCAAACCATAGAATTCAACAAATCAAGAAAAGTGGATTTCATCAGCGAAAAACAAAGTTTTGACACAGAGTTCAGGAGAAAAGATCCCATTGACTAAGAGCAACAGGAAACTCAAGTTCAATTTTGAGTAATTTCTTCCTAGTCTAGGGCACCTAGTGCTCAGGTTCAATTATTTTAGACCCAAATTTATATGCCATTTTATTTTTTGTCTACCATCTATTGTCTTGAATTCTATTTCTATTTATCAATTATGTACTTTCTTGAAATCATCTTAGTTTGTTGCATTTTCATAGTTAACCTAGGAACATCTTTACATCATCAAATTAATCAATTAATCAAGATAAAATCACACATAATTACTCTCAAAAGGAAAAGGATTAAAACCCTATTCAAACATTTTGGCTCTTCCATTAAGGTTTCTATCCAAGTGGGTGTTGAAGATCACTTTTAATCCAAGCCCCCATTGTGATATTGGAAAGAGTGTGGTTTAGGCCCTAGATCCCTTTTTCCAACATCATAGATTCGTGATCTAGGTTCCATCTGATTCACATAGCAATCACTAAAAACCAAGTTTCTTATTGTTGGATTTGATGGTGAACCAATAGCTTCTAGAAATCACTTGAAATAAATTACTTGTCACAAAAAAGATCAAAGAAAGATAGACTGTGAAAAGTGTATTCATCCTATGCAATGAGACAAAAAGGCCTATAATCATCTCAATCTAATAAAAAAAATTCCTAAATTTAGCTTAAGTGTATAAAGTAAAAGGGACCTAATAACTAATTTATGATTAACTAATTGAACCGAAGATTTTTGGGGATAGGAGCTCTCTTACACTTCTAGGGTTTTTCCTAAAAGGAGAAAAGTATCCCAAAAACCTAAGTGGTTCACTCAATACTAATGAAAATATGCTTGAAATATGTCTAAATAGAATGTCCTAGATGCAAAGAACTGATAAAAGAAATGGATTATTAATGAAAAACTAAGAAAATGCACTTTGTTTGAAAACATATTGTGAGATGTAGAAAGATAGATTGAATGCAATATAAATCAAGATAAAGAATCCAAATAGAAAGAGTGCACCTAGAAACTAATGGAGGCTGGTGTTAAGATTGTAAATGTCTCTAAAATTTTGGAAAATCTAATTTTCTGGCCAACTGGGACACTTATGTGAAGCTGAGCGACTTAGTCCCAGATCAGGGTTTCTGCCCATAAAGCAGTTTCAGGGAAATGGGTACTGGAATCTACAAAATTATCTAGAAAATACCTCTAATGGGACTCATACACCACTAGTGGTGACTTAGTCCACTTTTAGATTTCAAAAAATTTGAAAGTGCAACCTATAACTCCCGATCTACACTTTGTTCTTTGACTGAAATCCAAATTCAAATCTATGAAAATCACCTACAAAACATAATATAATTTGGTTTCTAATGGGGGGTTTGCCTCGATAAAACCCCTAGTTGGAATTTAAACCTTAAAATAGATAATGAAATATGTTATAAAACCCTAGCCCTAAGTGCATCTAAGAATAGGAAATCTGAAGCAAGATGCAACCCTATTCTAGCATGCAAGAATAAGATGCATAAATGAAACTAAAATGATGCAAGACTCATTCCAAGAGACCCTAAATTAAATTAGAAATTAATCTTAATAACATACAAACCTTCCTTAGGCCGAAGATAGAGAGAAAATGGAAGATGGAATCACTTAGAAAACAAGTCCTTAGGCTTGGCTTGATGGCTAGTTGCATCTCCCCAACCTAGAATTCTTCATGATTCTCCATAGGAATCCATGATCAACCCTTGACAATGCAATATATTGGACAAAAAATGAGCTTGAAGACCTACAAAAAAACCATAGCTTGCTGCCCTAAATCTTCAACCTTGTTGTTAATAGACTTATGAATCTTCTTGTGAAAGATATTCAACATTTGACTCTTGAATTTGTTTGTTGAAATGACTAAATGTTGTGAAAAATGACCTAAAAACTTATATTTATAGGCATTCATACCTAATTATTCATTATTTAGACCTCATAGGCTGACATCCATTAGAAATTTGAATTAATTCGATGATTTTCTTGCTAAAAATTAAAAAATCCCCCAAAAGGGACTAAGTCGCCACCTTGGGCGACTTAGTTCCACCAGACATTTTTGAGGTGGGTTTTCTTAAATTTGAGTAATTTGAATGTTATTTGTCAGGATTTGTACTATTTTTGAGTGGAATAAGCCTAAAGGTCCAAAATAATGAGTCTTAGGGGCCTATAAATGGTAAGTTTAAGGAATGATTTATACAAGGATTCCAAAATAGTTCCAAATTAAGCATGAAATTGCCTCTTTCTTCAAGAGTACATTTTTTTACACTGGACTAATTATTAGGTGTTCACTTATTTACTCCAACACCCATCCTTAAGATCAACTTAGGGAGAAGCTTAAAACCTAATAAATAATGCAATGATGGATTCATGAATGGGTCCCGACTACAAGTCATAATGATTCACCCATGAACAAACAAATGAAAACTCTTATAAATGAAGAAAATGTGAAAACTTCATGGGAAAAACTCCTCTCCAAAAGAGAGAGAAAAGAAATAAAGTTATACATGTGACAAAATAATGTAGGACTTAAGATGTCCCCCCAAATGCTAATTCACTCACATAAGTACAATAAATATCCCCCTATAGGAGAGAAAATAAGATATGATGAATCCCCCCATAAGGAATTATCTCCTCCATGAAAAGTGAATGCATGAAGAAGTATGTTGAAGGTGATCCAAAATCAACAAAAAATGTTCCTCCCCTTAAATATAAGCACATCTAATAGCGAATATAAAATAAAATTTCTTAAAAGAAGTGGTCTCACGATGAGTGCCTTCAAGAACTTCTCAAGGGTCCACATGTTTGAATCAAAAGAAGCCAAATTAGATGAAGAATAAACAAAAAACTCTGAAGATACATGTAGAACAACCTCCAAAGGAAATGATGAAGTGATAATAGGTGGGTTGTAGCTATCATCAAAGAGGAAATGAATATCCTCAATCACATCCCCAATATCTACAATGTATGAATCAATAAATAATGTTGCAACGAAGTCTAAAAAGAAGTCATGCCACAAAGTTGAAATTGAAAGACTAGAAACACATTATTTTTTATTAAATTAAGTTGATCTCTAAATTATTCATTTTTTCTTTACCTTACCATTCATTTTTCCTTCCCATTTATTATTTAGTTTTAGTAAAATTTACCAAATCTATTTTATACAGTGTCAATTTTTTGCTATAATTTTTTAAATCCATATGATAAATTTCCAACTATAAATATTACACTTGAATTCTATAGGATGTTAAAATTTTTTTTCATTCTCCATTGGATCAATTAATGGTTATTTTACACACAATCAATCTAAAAATTATTTGTAAGATCCCTTTAAAAGCCTATTTTCTTTTTTGGCTGGTTGAAGCTCAATTTTGACAACTCCTCCAAACTGAACCCAGGTCAAGTAGGTGGGGGTGGGGTCATCCATGACCACAAGGGGAAATTAATTCTAGCCTATGAAATCAAATTGGGGGTCCAATCTTCTAGTTTTTATGAGGTAGTGGTAGCCTTCCATGATATTCAAATTTCCATGCAAGTTGGGTTCTCTAATTTGGTTATAGAAGGGGACTCTAGGAACATGATTCTTATGCTGACTAGGAAAGCGTCTCCCTGCTAGACTCTCCAGGGAGCCCATGGAATTGGCCTTCAATCTCATGATTTCCCTTAGGAATTGCATTGTTAATCACATGTATAGGAGCGACAATAAAGTTGTTGATGCCTTAGCAAATCTTGGAGCTTTTACTCCAAATTTAGTAAAATGGGATAGTATCCTCTATATCCCAAGTCAGGTGCTCGAATTAATTCAAACTGATGCTCAATTACTATCCAAATGAGATTGAGTTGGATACGATTTCATCTCATATTGATAGTTTCCACGCTCTTCAATTATGCAAACTTAAGCCTGCTAATCAATCTGTGCATATTTACATTTATTTGTGGCTCTAGGTTTCATATGGCCATTTTTATTGCTAATGTTTCCTCTCTCTAAATCTTGTGTTTTTAGCGATGGGTGGGGATTTGGTTCAAGATGAACCTACCAATTGTGATGGCTAGAAGCAAGAAAAGGAGGTTTGGGCCATTCTAGAATGGGGCAAGTTCACTTCGTATGTGGAGGGGATGAAAGGGAATAACCCCAAGATTATTTTGGATTTCACCAATTCTTGGGTGGGTGGAACTATTATTGTTGGAGGGACCTCTTTCATGGTGACTCTTCAACTTACTGTGGAGGTTATGGGGCTATCCTTGGAAGGGATTTGCATTCCTCATGAATCAAAAATTCATTACCAGGATGACATGAAACAGTTCCTAAAAGAGGGTGAGAGGGTGAACAGGTTGCAGAATGGCTTTAACTGTGTGGACCTACCTCGCATCTAGAACACAATTATTGAAATCCTCATGAGGTATGTCACTCTTGAAGGATGTTTCCACCACTTCCACACCCATATTTTCCCTATGCTTAATCATCTTCGGTATAATTTCAAGATGAATTTCCCCTTTTGGCTCATGTCTTTGCTTGAGCAATCTTTTAGAAGTGTCTAGGATAAATGCAAGAAATTACCCACACCAAAGCCTTATTTATCGTTTATGAAAATTTCATTATGCACTGCTTCCCTCCCCTACCTCTATGTATAAGAACACTTTGACCATCCATAACCCCACCAATCCCCCTATGGACCTCAACCACTTTGTCCCTTCTTGCCATTCACTATAGCACCTAGGCCTGGGATAAAGCCCTTGTGAATGATAAAATCCCTCCATCCTCATCAAATGCACCCCTCTATTGGAACCCATGCCTATTTCTACTTTTGGGTCAGGGGAGTCTGACAACTCAAATGATTATGATTCAAGGAATCCCACCCCGGCCAACTCTCATGTGCACTCTTGGGCTCATGACCATATCTCGGATGTTCCTAACATCCCCCCCATTTCTAACACTAACCCACAAAATTCTCTCAACTTGTGTGTTAATTTGGAGGAAACTAAAACTAAACCTAGGTCAATTTGTACCCCTAATGCCTCCCTAGGAAAAAAATTCAATGAAATCTCAAATACAATTAACATTTAGAAGGATTTCATGAAGTGGCTCTTGGTCCAACTGGTCACGACTAAAGAAAGAGTTCAAATTCTAGAGGGCAAGGTTCTAGAGCAGTAGGTCATGTGGCCTAGGGAGGTAGAGAACGAGGAGCGTTACGACATGATTGCTTCTCTGGCCAATTCTTTCAAGAAGTGAGAGAGGTGGGAAAGGGAGCTAGAAGATTTATGGGACATCATTGGTCCAAAGGAAGAAAGGAAGAATTTATTGATCGAGATTGATGACATCCATTAGAACCAGGAGAAGACTTTGCAATGCCTCAGGGTCATCACCGATTACAGTAAAGAAATTGTGAAGAACACTACCCTCACTTTTCAAGTATTTCAAGATGAATTAAGGAAGTGCTAGGGGAAGCAGGTTACAGATGGTGTGGAGGATGGTCATATGTAGAAGAAGGCTACAAAGGTGGACACCTCGGCTCATGATGTCACGATGAATACCTAGATCATTGATAGGTTTAGGGTTGGATTAAGACAATCACTGCCTCGATGCTCTGGGTCTCACCTTGATGAATCCCCTTGGTGTCACTCTCCACCACTCAACCTATAGGTTCTTTACTATCTAGGTTCCCCTAGTTTTTCTTTCCAACCCTGCTATCATTTCTAGTTTGCAACTACCAAGCCAATTCTCAGTGTTATGACTCCATTCTTCTTAAGCCTTTCATGCATCCAAAAGAATAATCCTCCCTCAATACCTAAATGGATCTTGCAGGGGTGAGGGAATGCTTTCCAAAACTCCAAAATAGTCTCCTATGGTTCCTAAAACCTCACTTAGACTCCATCTTTCCAGTGCTTGCATGAAGCCTATTCCATAGGTTTAGAAGGCTAGTAGCCCTTGAGCAAATTAGGCCTCCAATTTTAAGAGAACTGAGGATTACTCACAAATTTCTAAATAACCACCCAAACTCTCTTCAAGACTATTGATTCACTTGATCACCACCTTAAGATTTTAATAGTCTTAATCCCTAACTGTCTGTACAGTGCCTAGTCTTGAACATGGACAACAAACTAGGGTTTTAAAGCTTTTAAAAGTTGTTTTAAGACTGTCAGAAAAATCTCCTAGAAAATGGATTGAAAAATCCTCTCCCTGATCACCATGCATATTCAAGACCCCTTCCTAAATCCTCAAGAAAAAAAATTTCAAAAAGCTTCTTTCCCCTGCAAATAATCCATGTTGTCCTATAGCCTTTCCTAGCCGGGCTTTCACTATCTCACCTAGGGTAAGGCCTTTCTCTTAACTCCTGCAACCAAAAACAAACTAACTCCTACCATATTTACAAGCATGGAGGTAGGGCACATTTCCCAAAAGTCCGTACAAATTGTACAGAGGGAATGTGCTCTAAGCCTCCATCTTTTCAACACCGCTTGATTCAGGCCATAAAACACAAAATATCAAAGTATTTACAAATGCAAGTTAAAAACACACTACAAAAACAAAAATAAAGGCTTCCCAAGATTTTATAAGCCTCACACTACATGCTACATATTAAAATCACAGAATCACGCCATTAAAGATCAGTTTCAACACAAAAATACAGGGAAACTATCTTTTCAATGTTGTTTTCTTCAATTTATGAAAACACAGTCTGTACAAAAAATTTCTAACCTTGCACAAAGGTCAAGGCCCCATTTAAATATGCCTCCCAAACAGTTAAGCTTCTTGGGTCGAGGCTTAGATGACATAAAAATGTATTTTTGTAAAACCCAATGTGTTTTCAAGCACTTAGGCAATTTTTACAATTTAGCCAAAATGAAGAGTTAAAACTACTTAACTCTTGTTAACCTCCTTCCAACTAAGAAAAACCATCCCTAGGTCACCACTAATGGTCTACATGACCTTATGAGGAAATACAAATAACATCATCCAGATCAACCAAATGCCAAAAAGGCACAACAAAACAAAAACTCACTTCCAAAAGCTCCTGATTACCTAGGTGCTCCTAATTACCTAGGTGCTCCTGCACCAATCATTCAACAAGGGCCTATGAAATTTGAAAAGAAGCTCTAGTTTCTATCTTAGGAATGGAATGTGATCACTGGTCTCAAGTTTTTGGGAGACTTGTAGGTGTCATGTGGTTCAGTGTTGGTCTCAGCTTTCTGGGTTTTTTGGTTGTTTTATTGCTAGTCGAACTATTTAAGCTTTAGTCTCTATTTTACTTTTTTTGGATTTCTCACTTCTCATGAGTTCCTCATTTTCCTCTATGGCTATTTTGTAATGGAAGCTATCCCTTCCAGTTTTAATCTAATCAAAACAATCTATTTTCTATTTATCCTTTATTTTCCCCTTTCATGCAAGATGTCCATTTTTTTTTATCACTTTTTAAGTTGGATTTATTAATATTATTATTCCCACAACCCTATGACTCATTTTTATTATCATATCTAGCATTATCATGTACCTCATTATGATATTCATCTAGGTTATTCCTTTGTTCATTAATAAATGGTATAAATATCAATTTTATTGGTCAATCTAACAATGTTGGACTATATGAATTTTTAAAGTATGATATTATGTTTTTAAATTTTGATAAGAACCATTTACCACTTCCAATAAAGTTTCCATTTCTCAACATCTCTCATGAATTATAAAATATTCAAAATTTTCTATATTTAAGTTCACCATCAAATACTCAACACTAATATTTTTAGTATCATCTACAACAATGAAATGAAACTGAAAAAGTAATGAAATGAAAGAAAGGAGGTTCACCACAATGAGATCAAAATGATGAACCTAATTTCACTTGTAATTTCATTCAATTATGAGGGTTATAATGCATAAAAGAGAATTATAAATCAAACCTAACCAATATAGCAATCAAAAAGGCAGGTTTTAAGAGGGTAAAATGTTGTGTACCTACTGCAAAAAGTGTTTTTTTGATCCTCATTGAGGACTCATTTTCCCTATGGCGAATGGGTCTTGGATAGGGTTATAGAAAATAAATTTCTAGGTTCTAATCTTCAGTGTTTGCAATCCCAGATCCTAGTCAGAGACTGTGAAAAACCCGAAAATAAATTCTATAGCTCAGTTTTTCATGATTCTACAAGAAAGGCGACAACTTTGAAAACTTTGCAACTTTCTCCAATTTTTCTCTCCAAATTCTCTTCAACCTAAAACCTACAATCAAACATCAAAGGAGAGAATTTTTTTTATTTTTAGGGAATAGGGGTTTTACTTGGTCAAACCTCGTTTTGGTTATTAAACCTTGAAATGAAACAATGCATAAAGGAATGATGAATGAACAACAATATGCAACTCACCACACATTAATTGAATCTTGGAGTGCAAATCAACAATCTTGCATGAATTGGCCTCAATGAATTTTCATCTTGATCATGAACTTGATTAGAAACAACACCTTGAATAGGATCTCCAATGCTACATTAGCTCAACAACATGCATGATGCACTATGTCGTTGACATGATGATATGATCCTTGATTGTTGAAATATTCCCTCAATAATATTCCCTTGAATGCCTTAGAAATTCTCTTGAATGTTCTATCAATGCTCTTATAAAAATATTCTCATGATAACTTCAATTTTCTAGGATTGCATAGATGAAACATAGTGAAATAACCTTTTATTTATACATAGCTTAAGATTAAATTCCCAAAATTCAAATAACACAAGCTGACATCAAATTTAGGCTTTGAAATTATTAAAATACCATCAAAAACATATCCCAAGGTGTGTCCTAGGTCTAAGTCATGACCCATTTGCCATGTGGAAAATGGGTCCTAGCTCACTTAGCTAGGACACACTCCACACAATGTGAAAGATCATGTAAAAATAGGGTCCTAAGACCTAGTGAGGACCCATTCACTAGGTGGTGAATGGGTCCTGGGTCATTAACCTAGGACACACACCTTCAAAAATTAAGTGTTGTGTAATATCATTTATGAATTTTGAGATTTATCCCTTGGAATCTATAATTAATTAGGCTTGGATTTGAATTAAAGGGGCCAATTAACCTCAATTAACCTCAATTAATTAATAAATCCCCAAATTAGCGTGAAAGTGTAAGGATACACTTTACAACACCAAAATAAGGCACAATTAAGTCCATTTAGTTTTAAATGGGCCTTAAACTTAATCTAATTGTGTAAAACACATTACAAAACTAAAATAAGACAACATTAGGCTCATTTTAATATTAATTGTTTCCTAACTAAGGAAAAAGGGATACTTTTTTTGTTACTACATTTTTCCCCCACTTTAGTGAGAGTATGATCCCATGTCAAACTCACACTAAAGTAGACATTCAAGACACTTATGTATGTAGCAATGACGAAGATACACAATCATACAACATCAAAGACCGAAAAGAGATTAAGCCTAGATTGTCCAGTGTGATGTGGAACACATCTAGACTATTAATTTTGTTTTGTCATGCGCTCACTCTAGCGTAGTGGAACCTCAAACCGTCCACTAGGTAAGTATCCCTCTAGAAAGATGACTTAATGAGAAATCCATGCCTCTATGTAGGCTCTCACTATACTTACCATACCAAATCTATCCCTCTAGTAACTCTGATAGAGCGCCACTCACATTCATGTCTCATGCTAAACATGTTATGTTATGCTAAGCACCTATGCACATGGTAAGGCTCCATAGGAAAATAAGGTCTATAATGCTAGGTGGCCTTGAATCTAGGGTTTCGAGCTTCACAAGGTCAACAAGTTGTGTTATGCCAAACACTTATGAACATTATGTATATAGGTATTTTTTAAATGTATTTCACTTTGAACATCTGTGTAAGATCTTCTTCTTAGGGATCATCATCCCTAATGTCTCTAAAAGAGGAAAAATAAAGATTAAAAGATTCACAACTTAGGGTATGACATCAAACCCAATAACACCACCAAGAAAATGATGCATCACAAGAAGAAAAAAATTGCACCATGAAATATGCAAAATGTCGAAAGATATTATTGATGTATGCCCCCACTTAAAGAAATTTCTAACACCATTGTTGTGAACAATTTCTTTAAAGTAGCCAATTTTTACTCCTAATACATGAGATATTCCTCAAAAAACCCTATGCCAAGTCATATGTTTCCAAAATAAAGCTATGCCACAAAAAAGGAGGGAGGGGTTGCCCCTCAAAATACATAAGGGATCTATGGATTTGGGGTCAATATATCTTTACTATAGTGTCATCATAAAGCTCATAGATTTCATCATTCCCAAAATACTCATAGAACTAGAAGAATGACACATAGAGAATGAAAACAAAGAAAAATCCTTTCAAGTCAACATGGAAGAGACCTAAATGTCTTGATGCCTTGCGTCATCCCGAAAAGGAAAACACAAGACGAGCAAAAAATGTAAAATGTTTATGACATAGAGAAGAATGCAGACACATATAGAGGAATGCACAAAAAGAGACAGATACATCAAATGAAATAGCACAGGGGGTTCACATTGCACACATACAATCGCATAAAGAAACATGAAAATGAAACAATGCAAAATACTAGTAAGGAACATATGAGTCAGCCTATAGTAGGTTGTCTACATCCCAATCTTGATGGATATATGCAAATATATTTTTAGGATATTTTTCATTCAAGTTCATAGAAGATGAAAACAATGAATTCAACTTATTATGTGCTTGTTCATTAATATTTGCAATATCAATGTCATCATCTAGATTAAGCAGAATAGGAGGCCAATCGATAATGTCTCTTGAAGGTTCTTGTTTATGTTGTGGTGAGGGTATAGAATCATCATGCATTGCTTCATGCAAGTTAGGATTTTGATTTATGATTTTGTTCTATTCTTCCTAGTTTTCTAACATACGAGCAATAACATGTCATCTACACCTATGCTCTCCAGCATTTTGATTTTGTTTCAACATGTTATCAATTTGCATTTATATAAGAGAGGGTTTTTCAATCATAGGTTTCTTCTCTTTCATTAGGGGAGGAACAGAAGTAACCATAGGGTAAACCCACAAAAGTGGTTTACAATTTGAATGAGGAAGGAAAACTTGCAAAAAATGACCCCATGCAAGAAAATTTCATTCTTGGGGTTCGAATGAACCAAAGGAGGGTTTGCTCGAACCTAGGTTCGAGCGAACCCATTTAATGCATCCCACTAAAAAACACAAATGTGAACCCCTTTTTAAAGGGGGTTCAAATGAACATTGGTTCACTCAAAACCCTAGGGGTTCACTCAAACCCCCCCTAGTTCAAATGAACCCCCCTTTTCCTTAATTCCTACTCTTTACCACCAAAAAAATTAAAAAAAATTCCCTTCGAAGCTCCAGTTAAGGATGAAAATGGAGGAGACTTCACAAACCCAACTAGAATCAAGTAGTCCTCGGAACAAGCTATCCAATGACTATAATTTTATAATTTTAATATGTTTTGGTTTTATTATCTATTCTTTTTAGTTTTATTAAACATAGGTTTTTCACCGAAAATGAAGCTCTTTGTTCTGCACATGTGGAAAAATAGAAGATTATAAAAAAAAATTTAAAAATATGAGTGCAATAGATATTGAAGTCCTTTATCCAACAAAAAAAAAATTGAATTTCAATACATACAAAAAACGTTACACGTTATACGGTCCACCTATGTATGAATTGTAATTGGTTTGACTTCGAAACTTGATTAAAGAAAAAATATTCAATAAAATAATATCTAACCAAGTGGAAGCACTATATATCAGAGTTACAAATCTAAATTCAAAATAATTAGAATTTTATCCTTCATGGAAAAAATTTATGCATTATACAATGAGCGTCACTCCTTAAAAATGTTATTTTTCGAAAAAAAACTAGTTTTTGAGGGAGATGGAAAAAGAGGTGCAATTTGATTCCAAAAAATTTTGAAAAAAATATTATTATAATCTACAAACAAAATGTAATGAAACTTTAGTTTGCATCATCTTCAAATTCCTCATGGTTTAGCCACTACAGGTGCCCGAAAGTGAAGATTTAGTTAGAAAAAATTATTTCAGTGTCTAGTTTGGCCAAAAATTGTAAACCACTATTGTGGGATCACCCCATAAAAGGTTGTTCAACCACTTTCCCCTTGGGTTTGTAAAATTGTTTGATTTTAGGAGGGACAACAAGATTGATTTTATTGTCTCATGGTCTCATATTATAGGAAATGGTAGGAGGATTTTTTATAGGCTACTCTTGGATATTTAGAAGGGGTTTTGGTTCAATCATAGTTTTGTGAAGGATAGGTTGCTCAATCATAGGTTGTGGTATGTTTCCAAGGGATAATTTTTCTATACACTTTGCCTTAAAAATTTTATATGATTTGAAAAATTAGTCCTCATGAGGTCTAATAGGTTCAATAGGCTCAAGCCAAAAGAAATCCAATGAAAAGTTCCCTCTGGAAGAGACAAGATTAAAGCCACTATGGTGCACAATAAATATTTCATTACCAAAGGGAAACTTTAGACATTTATGAATAGATGATGGGACGACATTCATGGAGTGAATCCATGGATAACCTAACTTCACACAAAATTGGTCCAATGACAGAATGATGGTGAATGAGAAACTTAATATTTTCAGTTCAAAATTTAATGGGAGATTTATCAAGCCCATCACAGGACAAGAAAAACCATTATGAATTTTCATCCATGCTTTTGATTTATCCTATATGTATCTTGATAGAGTTCGTGCACAAATAGGAATTCTTCAGTTATCACATTCTCTACACAGACAGGATCAAATTTTAATATCTCATTAGTAGGCTTGCCATTGATTCTTCTATCTATGTAAAGAGGGCCATCGGGTGCATGCTTAAGTATGTATTTTTGTGAGAAATCAATATCAAGAGACATTTTGGTTGAGCCCTTACGAGTTTTAGCTTTGATAAATTCCACCACTCTATCCAGTTTGTTCCCATTATCATCTTTTGTAGTTTCATCACCTGTGTCAACATTCATCACATCATTCTTTGTTTCAATAGCTTTGACAAATGTAATAGTTTTTTTTGACATGGGATTTGTAAAGATTTGTAGGTTTTGGTTAGGAGGAGCTATAGACTTATAACCTTGATCGTTCACACCTCCAATTAGAAGATGATTAGAATCAATGAGGTCTTCCAAAATATTTTTGAGGAACTTACAATATTATGTATCATGTCCATTTTTCAGTGATAATGGCAATAATAATTTGTTCTATACCCTATAGGTAATGGTTTTGACACCTAGAAAATGTGGTTCATTTCTATGTTTTGGGAGATGGAACCAACCAATTTCCTATTAGTTTCACTCAAGGAAACCTTAGAGATCTCAATCAAGGGATGGAATGATGGAAATATATCTACAATAAGGTGTCCAAGGATGTGATTAAAGACTAAAAAGGGGGTTCACCACCAAGCTAGGGCTTGGAAAGACAAGAAATGTAAATGATATGCAAGATTTAAGTAAATGACCCAGAAATGAATTCAAATCAAGACAATAAACTGAGAAAGTACAAAGATGCACCTAGAAACTATAGAAGCTCATAATAAGGCCTAAAATCTTGAAAATTTTGGTTTTATTGCTCACTGGGACTCATACACTAGGCTAGGCGATTTAGTCCCAGATTAAGGTTTTTGGGTAGAGATCAAAAATTGGCAATGATAAGTCTGAATCCTCTAAAACCCAAAAATCTGCTATACCAGGACTCATACACCACAAGTGGCATATTAGTCTCATTGTACTTTTTTGAAAAGTTAAGGTTTACATCTATTCTTCTATTTCTTCTCTTGCTTCTAGACTTCATTTCCAAATCTAGAACTATTAAGAAGTTTGCAAAATATAATATTGTATTGATTTGCTTATGGTGGGTTTGCCTCAATCAATCCCCTTCCTTTAGGCTAAAAATAAAATGATAATGGAGGATAGAATCACTTAGGAAACAAGTAAATAGGCTTGGTTTGATGGCTAGTTTCATCCCTCCAACCTAGAAACAATCATGATTCTCCATAGGCAACCATCATTGATCCTTGATAATGCTATATCTTGAATAAAATTGAGCTTGAAGACTTGCGAAAACACTATTATGTTGCTCGAAGACTTCAACTTTGCTTGCTACTTTTCTCTTGAATTCTCTTGTGAAATAATTCTTGAGTGCTCAAGTTGGTATTATGCATGCTTAGGCTTTCTTAGGTGAAATAAAGATGTGAAGCCTTGTTTATATAGGCACTTCATCTAATTTACCATTTATTAGGTCTTAAATGTCGACATCAACCAAAAATTTGAATTGAAAACCTTAATTTCCCTCTCAAACCCTAAAAAGGGGCCACCAGGGACTCATACACCACTTGTGGCATATGGGTCCCACCTAGGGGGACTCATACGCCCAAGGTGGCATATGAGTCCCACCCTAGTTTTTCGAGGTGAGCAAATGTTGGGTTGTTAGAAAATTGAATTCCTTTGTTGATTTTATTAGGATTTTAGTCAAAATAGGCCTTGAGATCTGAAATGAAGGGTCTTAGGGGCCTAATAATGATGGTTTAAAGGGCCATAAATGTAAGGGTGATAAAATAGGTCCAAAATAAGTGTGAAATTTTATCGTCTCCAAGCAGGGAGTAAAATTTTCTACACTATATATAGCCCCCACTTTTGTGCCCATATGACTCTATGTGCATATGCAAGCTAAAGGAATTCAAACAATAAACTTCATGTCATAAAAGGATACTCATATAGATTCATTCATAAACATGAGGGAATGAAGCCACAATGTTAGGATCAACATCCTACAAGACCAATTCATTAGTTTCTCAAAAGATCCTCTTATCTAACTTCTCACATTTGAGGGTAGATGTATGCCCCCCTTGATTACACTTGCTTTATGGGAGGGAATTAAGCTAGCAGTCTAACTACATCAAATTGTATAAGTTATATCATAGGGTATTTCCAAGTACCATACCACATTATGATAGATATTTGATGAGAAGAGTAGAATCACAAATCCAATGCAACAAACGACATCAAAATCGAAGTTCTCTAGCCCCAATATGCTAGTTTTAATGAAAAAGCACTTTTACCCCTAATATGCAAATGACCTAATTTAAACATATATAAGAGTAAAAAGTGAAGCTAATTGTAACCATTTTTTCTTTTACCTTCTTGTATTTGATTTTGGTGGAGAGTGAGCAAGAATGTCAAGCGTACGACCATATGTGCCTCTGAGACTAGACAACCTATGCAAGGAGGTGGCTTGAGGTGATTTACATCATCCTATGAGTGAATTCTTTTGTTCCTTGGCTTTGTTTTTGCATATTTATTTTATGTTTTTTATGCATTTCTAGATGGATATAGGACCTTAGAAGAAAAATTTGCAAAGTGTTCCTTTTTTTCGCAAAGTGTCCCACTTTTTCAGGAAGTATCCCGAAAAAGGAATAAAGTGTCTAGGACCCTTAGAAAAGTACCCTAGAGCAACTTTAGCACACTTTTTGACTATTGATGTATAGATTTAATATTTTTATAATGATTATAGGTGATATTTTTTCTTTTTTTTGTTATATTCCTCTATGATCATAACAATGTCTTAATGACAGACTATTTTGTCACTTGCGAGACCTCATCATAACACTATCAGAGGAGCATAGAAAAACCTTGTAGGCCAGTAGAATATATTGGGTGTACCTCATACAATTGATGAGATACCATGATGCCATGCTCATGAAATTAGTAAAGATATGGGATGCAGACACCTACACCGTTTGTCTACCGATCGATGAGATGATGATCACCTTGGAGGACATGCATCACATTCTTCAAGTTCCCATTTGAGGTGAGACATTTCATTTCATAGAGGAGTGTACATATGGGAAGATATGAGTGGATGTATGGTACTACCTTGGAGGACCAATTCGAGATAAGATCGTGGGGCCACGTGTCGAGCTATAGTGGTTGCTCTATGCATGATTGCCACTTGTGAGATAAATTATTATATTCACCGTAGCACTAGTACTAGTCCCAGATGGCCAGGGAGCACACCTAAATGGAGGCCTAGTTCATATGATATGGGAGATGGAAATTGGCGGACCATCTATGCATGGGGTTCCAACATGCTTACACATTTCTACTATGATTTAGGATGATTCATGTATCACAAGGTTGAGATCATGGTGCATTGTACACTTCTACAGGTTTGGTTCCTAGAGCATATCACATGCACCAAGTCGACAAGATTTTCATCTATATGTGCCTTGGTTTATCCATGCTCATTTAGCTATCCATTGAGATAGGTGTGGTATCATGGAGATTTTCACTTTTGGAGAGTCTGATTTGAGTGCCTGGATTAGGAGGAGATCCTTTGGAGACCTTACTAGTTGATACCACAATGGCCAAATGAGACCCGACAATTGAGGAGGATGCAAAGGGATAGGTTTCTACTAGGGAGGCACAATTACATAGTAAGACCATTTTAATACAATTGTGTCATGAGATAGTTTGGACAGGTACAGGGGCCACTAGTAGCACGACCATTTTTTTTGAAAAATAAGGTGTTTTCTTAGCTTAATACTCTGTAAAACTTTAATATTGTTGATCTAAGTAAGCTTTTTCTTTGTTACGTATATTCTATGTGGGTGATTATCTTGATTGATCCATTTTATTGTTGTAGAATGTAGATAGAAGTTAATAGAAGAACTAGATAGGATATTAGAAATATTACACAAGATATAATTTGGAGAAACCCTTTCAGGAAAAACTCCACCAAGAATTATTCTATTATTCAATCTCTGAAATACAATAGCTTCAATTCTTGCTTGAGAATGCTTCTTCTGTCTTTATCAATCTTCTTCACACCTGCAAATAACAATTATGAAAACTCTCTTAAGCTTGAACGAGATATAGAGGCAATAAGCAATCTTGTAATCTCCAAAGGATGACAATTACAATGCCCAAGCTCAAGCCCTAGAAAATGTATGCCATATTGCTTCAAGTTGATAGGCCAAAAAGTGGCGATATAATGGGTATGTGTAGGGTATATGGATGATGACATTTTTTTACCCAAAATTGATGAAACAAAAAGGGTTTTTAAAGGAGATTCTAAGATTCCACCAATATAAATTATGCTTTATTTTTAATTTAATAAATAATTATTATTCATTTTCTATTTGAATTAGGACTAAAGTCTTGATTGATAGGTTGACTGAAAAACATCTATAGCTTTCAAACGGTATCACATTTTTTGAATTTGAAATATGTGCCACATTCTATGTTTCACATACTATAGGATTAAAAAAAAATGAATTTCATGAAGTTTTGACCAAGTTAAGGTGGTCAAACATACAATTTTTTATATTTTTTAAAAGTTGTAATAAAAAATTCATAATTAATTATTTACTTAGAAAAAAATTACAAAAAATATGCATCACATCTAGACATAGTCCTCTACTTATTTCTAAAATATTATAAAAAATATTATCATTTTATTGTGGTTAGGGTGGTCAAATAGACACCTACTTCTTATTTTTCCCCTAAATTTAAGTACTACTGCATTGAAATTTCAAATTTTCACCAAATAGATTTTTTTTTTTAAATAAACCTAGTAGTTTAGAAACTACATTCAATTTTCTACAGATTCTATTCTTACATATTTTTGAAATAATATAGATAACTTATTCAAATTTTTACGTCAAGTTGCCTAACTCTGATTTTTCTAAATTTTTTGCCACTTAAAGGCCTATTTTTTCCATGATGATCTTGCACATACCCTATATATATATAATGTAATAGTTATAATTTAAGATGTGGAAATAGAGAGTGAAAATGGGGTTGTGGAAGGGAAAGAGAGGTTGAGGGTTAAAAAATGGGGGTATCTATTTCACCAAATTTGTTTGGATAGCATAATTAAAGAATACATCATCACCCCATTAATTGTACTTAATCAATTGAACTTCAATTCTTTCAATTTTTATATATTTTGTCTTCCATCATTTTTATTTTCCTTTAAAAAAATTAATTCTAAAATTTGGTAATTATAAAAAAGATAATACTTTAAATATCACTTAAATAAAGAAGGAAAAAATCATGGGATTGTTAAGCCCAAAAATATATCTTAAACTTTTTGAATTGTGCATGCTAAAATAAATTATTTCACTTATTATATGGAATGTGCTATTAATGTTAAGATTTTGTGTATGAAAGGGGGCTAATGTATCTTGGAACTCCTAATAGGAAAGATCTTGTTTCAAGTAGGAGGTATATGTTGTAGCTTCCAATGGTTAAGATTCTTTGTCTTATCAGTTTTAAACTATTTTATTTACTCTTGATTTATTTTATTTTATTGTACAATTATTTTATTTACTACATATATATATATGGACACATAAATTTTAATTTTTAGTTAAGAATTATTTTACTCTATATACATTGTTTGCTTTATTTTTATTTGAAGAGCTATTTTTTTAATAAAATAAGGGTAAAAATTTATTATAAAATCAAGAAGTAAAAAAAACCAAAATACAACTAGGGTTCCCCAAGGGAACCTCAAAAAAATTCCATTACATATTCCTATCTTCCATAATCACCTTTTCCAAAGTCTTCTCATAATCTAGGGGCAAAAGGCCCCATTCCCTTACATCCAATCCCTCCTCATGCTCCAAAGCCCATTTGGTTAGATAAGTCACTGCTCTATTTCACTCCCTAGGAATATTACGAAAAAAGATAAACTCCAAAGAGCTACATAAGCTCAAAACCTGCCTAACCACCTTTGCTAGTTTGCAGCTAGCTCCATCCACCCTTTGTCCATTTAACATATCCATAACAATCTGTGAATTAGATTCACACATAATTTATCTCCAACCAAGGGAGCAACTTCTTTCCACCACATGAAGAATAGTAAGGGCCTTCATAAGATTATTCGTTTTCCTCCCTTTATACACAAAAAAGAGAAACATCGTACCAACTCCACTATCTTATGATGGAAAAAAATATATAATTTTCCACCTTTGTAGATTAAGCCTCTCAAGCAATAATCTATTTGTAACATAGGTTTAATGAATATTAATAAATATTCATTGCAATAGGTACATAAATTGTTTTTAGTACTTAATAAAACAAAAAATGAAGTTTACCCATTAAAATCGGTTCCTCAAAATATTTCAAATTATGAACTACTTGGCGAGAAACACATAAAGCAACAATGAGTTAAAAAAAAAAACATATTAAAAGAAATTTGAAGAATATTTTGCAGTTCAAATTGTCTCATTCTATTCCATTTTCAATAAGAAATTTATTTAGATATTTCTTCTTTGTAAATATGAACGACCGAAGATGGTCCCAATGTATTTGATGCTTTTATAATTTTGGATAAGAACATCTATGGCTGATTATTTTAAGAGAACTATGACAAACTTCAAAATTCTATTGCATTGGCATTTGGAAGCTTTCATTAGGTAGGATTCATAGGTTTTTTTTTTAAAATAATTTGAGTAGGGTTGGTGCATGTTTGAATTGTGAAGGGGTATTTTAAGGAGGTGGATAAGTGCTAAAATTTAAGTAGGGAGACAAAGGGAATACATCATCACCCCATTAATTGTACTCAATCAATTGAACTTCAATTCTTTCAATTTTTATATATTTTGTCTTCCATCATTTTTATTTTCCTTTAAAAAATTTAATTCTAAAATTTGGTAATTATAAAAAGATAGTACTTTAAAGATCACTTAAATAAAGAAGGAAAAAATCATGGGATTATTAAGCCCAAAAATATATCTTAAACTTTTTGAATTGTGCATGCTAAAATAAATTATTTCACTTATTATATGGAACGTGCTATTAATGTTAAGATTTTGTGTTTGAATGGGGGATAATGTATCTTGGAACTCCTAATAGGCAAAGATCTTGTTTCAAGTAAGGGGTACATGTTGTAGCTTCCAATGGTTAAGATTCTTTGTCTTATCAGTTTTAAACTATTTTATTTACTCTCAATTTATTTTAATTTATTGTATAATTATTTTATTTACATACACACACACACATATGGACACATAAATTTTAATTTTTAATTTTAAGAATTATTTTATTCTATATATATTGTTTACTTTATTTTTATTTGAAGAGATAATTCTCTTCTAGAAAAAGATGGCTAAAAAATTATTAGAAAATCAAAAAGTACAGAAAAAGCCAAAATACAAAGTTGGGGTTCCCTAAGGGAACCTCAAAAAAATACCATTACATATTCTTGTCTTCCATTATCACCTTTTCCAAAGTCTTCTCATAATTTGGAGGCAAAAGGCTGCATTCCCTTACATCCCATACCTCCTCATGCTCCAAAGCATATTTGGCTAGACAATTTGTCGCTCTATTCTACTCCCTAGGAAAATGATAGAAAGAGATAAACTCTAGAGAGCTACATAAGCTCAAAACCTTCCTAACCACCACAGCCAGTTGCCAGCTAGCACCTTCCACACTTTTCTCATTTAATGTTAATATCCATAACAATTTATGAATCAGATTCATAGATAATCTATCTCCAACCGAGGGAGCACCCTCTTTCCACCACATATAAAATAGTAAGGGCCTTCATAAGATTATTGGTTTGTTTCCCTTTATACACACCAAAAAAAATGAAACACCATACCACCTCCACTATCTCTTCTAATGCCACCAATCCTAGTATGCCTAGGGTTTCCCAACCTGCCAACCTCTGACTTAAATTTTCTTATGATATCCATATCACTAGGAGACATAGTTGGTCGTTCCCACAAAAGGATATGAAAATCATGACAAAACCTATCCTGGGAATTGGACATTCCAGTAGGCAACTAATATCTCTTCATGGTCGTTCATTTACTTGTCAAACCAGGGAACGTATACTTTAAATGGAGCAGCACTATATGTGCACTAAGAACTAGTTTCAGTCACAACTTAATGAAAACAAATACTTAGAAATAATTCTACCTACATTACAGGAAGGTAATGCAAGGTTCTCTAAACTCAACCATAATTTAACCAAAGCAGAAATCATAACAGCTACGACTGAGAAACAAACTATGAACTGGCCTTATGCTGTAGGAACAGACACAAGGATGGATTCCCGATGCTACAGGAACAATATAAGACTAAGTTTGCACAAAAAATTCAAAGATGAAATATAACTTATGATCAATAGAAAATGAATGGCTAACTAACTAACTACAGATACTTACTAAGTGGGCGCCCTTAGCAAGCATCAACTCATTACGCAAGTACTGAACTCAGAACTTCATCAAATTTTATTCATAAACTCAAAATGGTATACATTGTTCTATTCATATGAAAACTAACAAAAAACTCTATCTCTTGTCATACAGACTCAACTTTTATCATCATACTGACTTTTACATGATATCCTTTCTATCTCACTATGCTTGCTCACTCGCGCAGGAGGAGCACTTATTTAAATCAGGAAAACAACTAACTAACCCTAACAGACAAAGATGTGGATGTAAAATGTATCTTGAAATTGAGGAACAGACTTCATAAATGAGTTTATCCATTCAATCCGATCCAGAGAGAATCTAGCACTCCACTCTTTCCATATTAACTAACATTTAAAATCCTTCCCAACAGTTTTGGTCAAAGATTCTTCGCCAGAGCTTCCTCGAAGTCGTGTAGGAAATGGACTTTACTGCAAGGCCAAGATTAGTTGCGCTTGACTCGATCATACTTTCTTCAACAACCTGTGAAACACAAGGTAACAGATGCAAAAGAAAAGGTGCATGGCACATACACAATATCCATTTATTAATCACATATTTAAATCTATTTCATCATTCAAAAACTACATGCGTTATACCAGTCATTTGGGAAGTCAAACGGGGTAATAAATATAGACATGTCAACATGATAGGCTGCAGGAACATGAAAGTGTATTGCTACAGGATATCCCCCAATAAAAGGTTTCTTAAAGAGTTAAACAACCATGAACAACAAAAATGAGGGTAGTAAAAGTACACCATGATATCCAAATTATGAGCATATTTTGGGCTCATCATTTGCCCCCTACTTAACCCAATGCTGGTCCTCCAGTTTTAAACTTTATGGTGGTCTCTCTAAAATTAGTGGTTGCGGCATGACTCTAAAATGGAGTTCCAAATTTGTAATAAAAACCTCTGAAACTCTGCCACCTTTCATACCTACGAGCTTCTATATCTTCATTAATATTTGTAGCTTGGTAAGGATAAAGGGGCCACATTAGCGCAAGAGGTCTAAATGTCAATTGCAACCACAATTCAAACCTCTTTTGAAGGCCCAATTGTATGTATCTGGTTGATCTTTTGAGAGCTGCCGTAAAATTCAAGGGACTGTGAGGCTCAGACCTTCTTAACCTAACAGTTAATCTCTCCCACCTCTTCTCAATTCTGGAGTATGATAGCTTCCAAAATGAGTATGTCTGTTCCTGAAACTCATCATATACCTATTTTCTGAGATCAAATATTTTCATCCTCGCTGTATCATTATTAAAGCCATATGCCATAGTAAGCCAGGTTTTCAACATTGTATGGGGGTCTAAACTCTCAAGGCATAATGGAACAGGCTCATTCCTTTTGGCTTCTTCATATGCTTCCTATTGCCTACCATTATTTTCTTTGTTTGCCGCCCAAGACATAAGTGATCTCAAATGGATGTCACCAATGTACAGAAGGGGATTCCACTCTGTTTCAAATGGAATTATAAAGCCATGTAAATAAAATTCGCACAAAGAATTATGTATCCAATTAGGAGATGCCTGGTATGCATCGTAGAATTCTTTAGTAGTGTGAATAATAGGATCTAGATTTCTAGAAATTCTCATTAGCTGGAACCACAAGAATTGTTCCTTGAGGCCCAAAGCATAAACTTTGGGTGGTGGTCTACATTCCATAATCTGACCAGTTACCTTCAACATTTCATCCATTTTCTCCTTTATCTCCTAAATTTCCTATTTTTTCTTTTCAATTTCCTTTTTCAGTTTCTTCTTTTCTTCCTCCCAAAGACTTTGTTGCATTTCAGTCTTGGCTAGGTGGCAGAAACTCAGGGTTTGCAATGTAACCAGTCTCCATGTAGCTTTAAAATATTCCAAAAATTCAATCAAAAATGTCTTTTATAGACAACAATGGCTTGACAAGTTGCAGGGGGAAATGAAGCTTCATTGGCCACTTCCAATTGTTAGTTTGTTCCTCCTCTTGCTACAGGATGAATTCTTTATTGGCAGTGGAGAAGACTGTACTTCTCTCAAATATACATAGCACAGCACCAAGTCATCGACTGGTACCCCTTTCATTATGCTCAACTTCCCTTGTCTCAATTTGTTCTTCTTCAGGAATAACAAATGAACTCTGTGCAGCACTCTCAGACACATTCTGAGAAACATCATATTCAGACTCTACAGATTCTTCTAGAAATTATAATAACCTTAGGTTGAGGTGAAGCAGGGGAGGTTTTACATTGTTTCCTTGTGGAAACTCTTCTTGGCAATGTTGCAGGTGCAGGAGGTGCTCTCATAGCCTTCCTTTTTTCTGAACTGCCTAGAGGGTTCTACCTTATCAGAGGATGATGGTGAACTGGTGATGGCAATAGGTGTTGTTGTAGGAGAATTGTTGTAGGGGAAGATGGTGTAGGAGAAGATCGTTGATTTTCTAAGAACGAGGGTCGATTCTGGGGTTTGTTCTACCCCAGATGACTCTCTGCCTTTGTTTTTCCTTTTTCTCTCCTACTAGTAGACCTAGTTTGCACCCGGGTAGAGGACTCTGGTGTGAGAGCTGCAAGACCAGGTGCTACAGGAGTAGATGACCCTTGCCCTGTTCTCCTACTGGTATACGCCATTTCCTCTTTCTTTTTGAGGTCGTGGGGTAAGTGCCCTAGCGGGTTCTGGAAGTTGCAATCTTTTTTGGGAAACAAATTATTTCCAGGAAAGAGGTCATAAATCTCTCAGAGAGTGTGCAATCAACAGTTTTATAAGGCCCTGGTGGGCAATAGAGTTATCCTTCCCCTATTGGGTTCCGTGGGCACATTGTTCCAAAAAATTTAACAAAAAGTTCAAAACATTAACAGCTAACACATGCCTCATATGACTCAACAATTTGAAATGGTAAGAATGCAGGTAAGAAAAATGGCCTTCACATGTTAAATACCTGATTATGAAAGTAGCGTATTCTAGATATGGAGGAGGCAACGAAACTCGCTTGCATTGCTTCTTAGAGACTTCCAAGGATCCATTAGTGGGTATTGTAAATTCTTCCCTTGCAGAGACATCATCCAAAGAAAAATTCTCTCCAACGGTTGGAAGCCCGATTACCTCTACAATTCTTTCTTCAGTTACAACAACTGTTAGACCCCATACTGTAGCCTCCCCTTCAGAAAGGGTGCTTAAAAGTTTTCCTACAGCCTCCTCATTGAAAGCATCTAAACTCAAAAAGTAATTCAACCATCCACAAAGGCTGAATGCTTGGACTGCTTGAGGATTTTTCATTAATAACTCATAAGCTACAGGCTCATGTCTTACCAGTTGACCACCCATGTTCATAGTTTTGCCTTAGCTGAACTCAACTCTTTTCTGAAAATCCAAAAATTTCTCTTTTTGTTCTAGTTCTTTTCTATCCCACCGTCACTTTTCTCTTCTTTTCTAAAAATGAACTTCTTGAACAAGTAGTTTTGATTGTAATTTACAATGAAAAACATGAAATGAAAAAAATATGGGATCATATTTGGAAAGTACCAGAAAATAATAAAGAAAGATTATCTGAGCAGTTGTGACAGCAACAAAAGGATAGGTTTTAAAAATGGATTATCCTGCCCCCTACTTAAAGTATGACATGTGTCCATACATGTACTAAAGAATAGGTGAAGATCGGGTAATAATGACTGATACAGACATAGTAGTAAATGAATAAAATGAAATAAATCAAAGATGCGATAACAAAAGATATTGTGTACCTTTCAATAAATGCTTGTACGTGTTGAGAAAGATGACAGCTTCGGCATGAGGTGATAGTTGGGAATGAGATCATAATTATGGTGCGGATGGATGAGGTGGATGGGTGACGTGGGTAGAGAGATGAATGGATGGAATGGATGGATGGAACAAAAGATAAAGAAGTGAAATGTGGAGATAAGTGGGAATGAAGAAAAAAGGGTTTCCTTAAAAATGAAACCTTTATTATAAGCATGCATTATGAAATTACGGTGAAGCTGCAGGATAAAGGCTAAAGCCTTTGGCTATAGGAAGATTAGTGGCAGGATCCTGGATGAACTGCTGCATGAATTCTTCTTTTGAGACTGGTTTATGGTACAACCGGAGGTGGTGTCCATTAATTAACAGCTTGAATCTAAAAGGATCAATTGTAACAAGTTAAACTGAACCATTAGCAAATACATTCTCAATTTCATACAGGCCCAACCATCTGGTTTGAAATTTGCCTGTACTATCCTTATATCGTGAGTCATAAAGCAGAGCCCAATCTCCTACTTTGAATTTTTTTCCTTAATGTATTTATCATGCCACCTTATTCTCTGATTCTGTATTATCTGAGTGTGCTACAGGGCATTCTTTTGGAACTCATCCAGAGCATTGAGTTGCATGATTTTATCCTTTTGTGCATTTGTTAAACCCATGTCTATCTCTAATGGTTTTCTTAGAGTCTTATGTTCAAATTCTATTGGAATCACAACTGTTTTACCATACACCATTTCAAAAGGTGTATATCCTGTAGTAGTCTTCCAGGTAGTATGATAGGCCCATATAGCTTCTGGTAACCTGGTTGCCCAGTCCTTCTTATGCAAATCTACAGTTTTAGTCAAAATGGCCTCTATGTCCCTATTGGTGACCTCAACCTGGCCATTGGCCTAGGGATGATAAGGAGTTGATTTCCTGTGCCGTATATTGTATTCATTGACTAAAGCTGTGATAAGGGTAGAAGTAAATTGCGCTCCTTGATCTGTCACTATTTCCCTAGGGACACCAAACCTAGTAAATATTTCCTCATAGAGGAATTTAGCCACTTTATTATCCCTAGCATGTTTCATAGGTTTAGCTTCTACCCATTTTGTGACATAATATGTGCATACAAGGATGTAGGACTTACCATTGGAAGGTGGATCAATTGGTCCTACAAAATCCAGTCCCCATTTGTCAAAGGGTGTAACTACAACTTTTGGAAATAGAGGCATCTCATCAGATCAAGTTGGTCTTCCCATCCATTGGAATCTATCACATCTCCTGGTATATTTGGCTGCATCTCTATGCAAAGTTGGTCAATAGTAACCAGTATTTAAAATTTTCATTGTTGTCCTTTTGGCAGCAAAATATCCACCACATGGCTCATCATGGCTTGCAGTGCAAGATAATGCTGGAGTGCGTCCTCTTGTACAATTTTATAACTTGAGGGCCTCAGGATAAACATGCAATCTGCAATTCAGGAAAAGTTAAAGCTTTTCTCTACCAATAATCTCTTTTCCTTAGGGGAGAATTGAGGAGGAGTTCTTCCTGTGGCCAGATAATTTGCTATATCAGCATACCATGGGTGAATAACCTTAATTGCAAATAGGTGCTCATCAGGAAAGGATTCTTCAATAAGTGCAGAGTCATCTTGCCTTTGAATTCTAGAAAGGAAATCAGCAACTACGTTGGCTTTACCTGGCTTGTCCACAATTGTGATGTCAAATTCTTGCAGTAGCAATAACCATCTTGCCAGTCTCTCGAATATTGAGGCTTTGTTCATGAGATATCGGATTGCTGCATGATCAATGTGGACAAATATCTGATAACCGGTGATGTAATGTCAGAATTTATTGAGGGCGTAGATGATTGCCAACATTTTTTTTTTTGTAATAGTGTAGTTTAATTCAGCCCCTTATAGATTTTTGCTTATGTAGTAGAGTGCATATTCTGTCGAACCATCCTTCTGCCCTAACACTGCTCCAATTACATAATCTGATGTATCAATATGAATATGAAATGGAAGTGACCAATTAGGTCCTTTCAGAATAGGTGCCTATGTAAGGGCGACTTTCAAGTCAAGAAATATTTTTTCACATTCCTCTGTCCAAGAAAAATCTGCATCTTTCTTCAGCAGACTGTATAAGGGGCCTGTTGTTTGGTTGAAGTCCTTGATGAATCTTCTGTAGTATCTAGCATAGCCTAGAAAGCTTCGTACCTCCTTCTATAGGAGAGGGTAACTTAGAGATGACCTCAATCTTAGTAGGATCAACCTGAATTCCTACAGTAGAAATATAGTGACCGAGCACTATTCCCTCTTGCATCATCATGAAGCACTTTTGACTATTCAGCGATAGAATGATGATGCAAGAGAGGGTAACTTAGAGATGACCTCAATCTTAGCAGGATCAACCTGAATTCCTACAGTAGAAATATAGTGACCGAGCACTATTCCCTCCTGCATCATCATGAAGCACTTTTGACTATTCAGCAATAGGTTGTGATCTTCACATCTCAGTAGTACTTTCTCCAAGTTGGCTTGAGCTTCCTCAAATTTCGTACCATAAACAGTAAAGTCATCCATGTATATTTCCATGCAATCATATGAGATGTCTGAGAAGATACTTATGACTGCCCTCTGGAAAGTTGCAGGAGCATTACAGAGACCAAAAGGAAAAACTGAATTGGCAAATGTTCCCCAAGGGCATGTAAAAGTAGTTTTTTCTTGATCTTCAGGAGCAATATTGATTTGATTGTACCCACTGAAGTCATCCAAGAATGAGAAGTACTTTTTTCCAACTAAATTATCTAGAACTTGATCAATGAATGGAAGAGGAAAGTAATCTTTCTTTTTTGCCAAGTTGAGCTCTCTATAATCTACACATACCCTCCATTTTCCTCCTTTCTTTGGAACAATGACCAATGGGGAAACCCACTGACTATTGAAGATTGGGTAGATAAAGCCAGTTGTTAAAATTTTCTGTAATTCTTCTTTAACAATTTCTCTCAAAGCTGGATTAATCCTTCTTTGAGGCTGCCTGATAGGTCTATAGTCACTGTTAATATATATGCGATGTGTATAGAGTTTTGGGTCTAAACCCTTCATATCCCCATAGTCCCATGCAAAACTTTGTGGTGGGCTTGCAGCATTGTGGCTAGGGCAGTTTTTTTAGACGGAGGCAACTTATTATTAATATGCAGACAACGGCCTAGAGATACTTCTATATATTTGGTGATATCATTTATTGAGGTTGTTGATAAAGGTGGTGCCTGTATATCACATAATAGAAAATCATGATGGCTCTCAGGATTCAGTTGTTGCAGGAAATATTGCTGAGAATGGCTATCCAAAACAGATGGGCTATTCAAACCAGAACTAAACTACAAAATGTGTAGAAGCAAGTTATCTTCACTCTGAAGGTAGGAAAATGGATCAGTATGTAGCATCATTAACTGAGCTAATGAATTGAATTCTTCAGTTTCCTCTCCTAGATCTGGCCAAATTGGTTGAGACAAATCTGGCAGAGGTTGTGTAGGTGGGTATAAAGCTAATTTCTTTTTTTGACTGACCATCAGAAATTGTCATGTCTCCTGAATGACATCCTCTAAGGGAATCAGTTGTAGCTAACCAGGGTCTGTCCAGGATAATAGGATATCCTCCTAAGGTTTCCTTAGTGGACAATATGGTTAAATCAGCAGGGTATTCCCAAGATTCAAGGGTGACAATGACATCTTCTATCACTCCATCAGGTGTAATTGTGGAACTATCAGCAAGCTGCAGGACAGTCGGTGTAGACTAAATGTTTGGGATATTCAAACACTCCATAGTGTGCTTGGTCATCACATTAATAGCTGCACCAAGGTCAACCAAAACATTTCTTACTACCTGACCATTGATATTTATTTTTACTATAGGACTTCCAAGATCAGTGTATTTTGGAATGACAACCTTCCCCAACATAATATCGGCTAACTATCCTAGAACATGGATAGTTTGGGAATCCTTTTTCTTTCTTCCTTGTTTCTTTAAATCGGCCTCTTTAATGGTTTTTCCATAGATTGGAACATCTTTAATAGCTTGAAAAAGATGAATTTGAACTTGTACATTCTTCAACTGCTCTATAATATCAAAGGTAGGCTCTTCAATGGTCCTGGGTGTAGTCATTTGCAATCTCTGAGGAAAAGGTGGTGTAGCCTGAGGCTACAGGATAGGTTCCTTAGAGGTAGTAGCTAATACAGAAATATCTTATGCATGATTAGTAGGTTGTTCAGTGACAAAGTCTGGAATCTCTGTAATTACATGTGGCTGTGGAGCAAGGAGAGTGGTTCCAGACCTGAGATGGATATCATTGATATTTAGGGCATAGGTTGGATATTGGTTGGCTTCTGTAGAATACATAGGTTGTTGTTGTTGTTGCTGCTTATTATTAAGATTTGGCAATGGTTGAGCAGGCATATGCATTTGTTTTGGAGGGCCAGTGTTTGTTGCAGGTGTTGCAGGAGGAGGCATAAGGGCCGGCGGTTGTGGCTGCTGAGACTGTAGGAATCCAGGGGGTTGGTTCTGCCATTACTAAGAGCCTCTCCATTGAGGCTCGGCCAGCCACTCCGGAGGTGGAGTCCATTGTCCTTGTGGTTACTGCCAAGCTCCTTGAGGGGGTTGCCATTGAGGGCTCTAATAGTTAGGCCAGTATGGTTGAGGAGCATTCTAAGGTGGAGATGGGCTATATGTAGGTTGCCATTAGTTATTATAATTATAATGATTACCAAAAGTTAAAGGATCTTGAGGCATACCTTGTCTTTGAGCCTATGGTCTCCTTTGTGTAACAAAGAAGACTTGGTCATCATCACCTTCTATCATCTTAAAATTAGTAGGTAACTATTTAGCCTCCATGTTGGCCACCATCTTGCATCTGCAGTCATGTTTCTTTTGTCTACAATGTGGACAGAACTCAGCCAGGATTGCTCAGCCTCTTCATGTTTCTTGCGGG
>VDFB02075321.1:380634151-380773795 GCA_007258455.2 Sequoia sempervirens | reverse complement strand
TAGATCTTTTCAAAGCATCCATAACTTGTTCATAAGCACCTGTTTTAGGGTTTTAGCCATAGCAGCAAGGCAGTGAACTGTTTGATAAAATGCTTTGGTAGACATGTATGAAAAATGTGGTAGCATCGACAACTATCACCATTTGATATTTATGCATAGTATGTTTGTGCAATGTAATCAGTATGAATATAACCAACAAAATCTATTTTCTATAATTCATGGATTGAACTTTGTATTTTATTTTCTCTCAATGTCTGTATGCTATGGAAATGCCATTAAATTTTTAAAAAAAGTAGTTTCTTACTATTTTTCTTCAATTTTTTATGGTTTTTTGTAAATCTATCAAAAAACCCTAGTTTTTCTACCAAAAAACTATATTTTGAAAAAAATCAACTAAAAATAAACAAATCTAATTGAAAATTGTTAAAAAATAAAGAACTTTACCTGTTAGAGATGGACTCCAAATCGGATATCGGATTTCGCTCTCCACTGTGCGCCCGCCGCTGATGAGCCGAAAACAAATGAGAATGACTTGGTCGCGGGCCTTTTTTTTATATATATATACTTAACAAAATCGGATATCCGATTCCCAGAACTAAGTTTCCCTTTGTCTAGATCGGAATGAGTGTTTCGGAATGAGTTTTTTTTATACTTCAACAAAATTGGATATCCGATTTGGATCGGATATCCGATTCCTAAAACTAAGTTTTCCCTCTGCCTCGGTAGTCACCCCAGCTCCAAAAAACCATTTTCGCATTTTTGAGTCGTAGAAACACGTATTTTTTTCTCCATTGCCACTTTTTGGCATACCATGATCCTGCACATGCCCAGGATGTAGTAGTTTTTTTGACACTTTTTTAATATTCTAGGGAAATCTTATCTTGTGGAATTTGTATTTAAATTGTCTCCTGGTTGCATGTGTCACTTGCAAGATAGGGTTGACTCGTGCTATCAACATTTCTTCCACCTATGTGAGGTTTTCAAGTTCAATTGGTTGGGGACCGAGATCCATATTGTTGGCATCTAAAAATCTATTATTCCCTTTTTCTTGTCTACACCTATTGCAAACTAGACCTTGTGGCATGTGAAATACTTTTATTCCAATGTAGCATTATTGGCAGATATAGCAAATTGTTGGCAAAACCAACTTATCTATTCATTGACGGGATACCATTTGAATTCTTTGAAAGTCACTAGCAAGCAATCCATTCAGGTTATCACAGTAATCTTCATCTTCATCTGATGCAAAATGCAAGTTTTGTCGATTTCAAGTTGGAGGGGTTTATGTAACATAATCTACTAATCTAGAAGCTTCCTCATCGATATTAATTTGAATATTTTTCTCATTTACATTTCCTTGACTCTCCTCTAGTTGTGGAATGGTTTCTTCTCTTTTCTCATGTTCAGAATGAGGTTGTTGCTCATATATTTGTTGTCGTGTATTTATGGATCTTTTTTTTGAAATAAAAAGATATGGATTTTTCTAAATATATAATAAGTTATATTTTTAGAAAGATATTTATGAATTTATTTTTTAAAATAAAAGAATATATTTTAATCTTATTATATTATTTTAATATTAAATTATATAATGCCACATTTAAAATCTTATAATTTAAATATTAATATGAAAATTTAATTAAACATTTATTTAATCTATTATTAATTATAGTTTAGGGTTTAGGGGTTAGTTTTTATTAATTTTAATAAGATACTATTTTTTTGTTGTCAGTTTTTTTTTTTTTCAATTTTAGTATTTTAGAAACATGTCTACAATTTTTTAAAATCATTCTAATTTAATAGTAATATTTTTTTCACTATTATTTTTGTTGTGAGCTTTATGTTTTCTTGATTTTCGATTTTAGTATTTTAGAAGTTCATGTCTATGATTTTTTTAAATCAAATATATTTAAAATCTTATAATTTAAATATTAATATAAAAATTTAATTAAACATCTATTTAATATATTATTAATTAGTTAATTAATTAATAACACTACATTAAAAAAATTAATTAAACATTTATTTAATCTATTATTATTTAATTAAACTTAATGTTTTTTTTTAATCAATACTATTATAATTTAGTTGTTAATTGACATTAAATAAAATGTATTTAATTAATAATAGTATTAAATCTACTTAATTAATAATATTATTTAATTAATCTTTTTATTTTTAAAAAAAAAAAATAGTATGATAATATTATATTAATACTATATCAATATTCAATAGTATTATTTCTTTAAGAAATAGTGCTTTTTTGAAGTTTTCCTAAAATTTGGGTTTTTTTTTGTTTTTCATCAATATTCTAATATAATATTCATGATTTAATAATAATACTATGTAATATTATATTAGTATTAATTTTTTAAGGAATAGCCCATTTTTAAAATTTCCTAAAAAATTGGGATTTTCTATTTTTCATTAATATTCTAATATAATATTCATGATCTAATAATAATACTATATAATATTATATTAGCAATGATTTTTTAATGAAATAGTCTTTTTAAAAAATTTCCTAAAATTTTAGCACGTAATAGAAATAGTATTTTTTTTCCAATTACAATGGTAACACAATACCTATAGGAGGTCAGCACAATCCATCACAAAAAAAAAAAATCAAACGTATTTTAGAAAAAAAATTAAAAACCATAAACATTTTAAATAAATAAAATAATATTTTTAATAATGTACTTTTTAAAGCCACTATGTATTTGAAATTAGCAACATACTTTTTAATATATTTAGCCAATGGGCTATTTAGGTGGGGGAACCCCACTAGAATTTCCTGTATTCTAATGCCACCGAGGAGATCCCGGTGGGGTTCCCCCCACATAATAGCACATCAACTACATTACCTGTATGATCAGTACCTTCTTGCCACTGATTCCACCTTAGCCCACCTCCATCTAGCTCCCTGTCATCGGTCTCCCATCATTCTTTGGCATTGTCGTCCAATCTACAGGGTAGAACAAAGAGTCTTCATCAGAGGCTCATACACCAGTCTTCTCGGCCCATCTCCAATTGACCAATTTATTGTTCAGAGAGCTTTTATCAGACAGTGTTCATCTGCCAGCTTGTTTTCTGCACTATTGGCGTACTTCTCTGTCATTTTCCCTTTCCATTGGTCTCATTTAGATCACATGGTCATAGCGTATTCATTGGCATTGAATGGTTTGAATCAACCTTAGTAGGTACTGCTATGGAGAGGTGGAGGATCACATTTTGGGGGAGCTACCAAATTCATAGGAGAAACAAGCCACGTGTGTTTATCTATTGCTTCACCAATCACAAACACAACAATAATAGTTTTAAATACTTTTCATAAAAAGAATTATTATTTCCTTTCATGTTGTATACATCTTTAATGACTTTTAGGTATGTGAAAATTTAGGAATTCAGGCGCAGTACTCCATTCTTATCTAGAATTTCCTTAATAAAGATTAGTAAGAAAAAGTAATAAGGAAATATTGTCTCTTAAGCATCCTTCATTTTTTCTTTCACTTTGCATGCTTCTCTACGGAGAATATTGATGTGTCCATTAATAATTTTAGGTCCACAGACCTTCAATTTAAAAATGGAAAATGTTAGACACACTTCCACACACTCTTGACAAAAATCCTCTAAATATTGATCATTTGCATAAACTAGTTAAAGTATATGTGTTTACAGAAAACCCATAAAAATTATTAAGCTAATCCATAACATCAACAATGATCCAGCAAATGCAAAACAGGGAAAGAGACTAAATTTTAAAGCTTATCTAATCCAGTCCAATAGATAAAAAAATCTAGGAAATAGTGGGCTGTTATAGCTCATCAATGAGTAATTTGTATTTGATTAATTAAAACCAGTAATACTTACATAACTTGGAAAAAATAGCATAAAAACACTTGAAACCAAAAGAGGGCTATAATGAGATCATACCATAGATGAGCAGCCATGAAGGGCCATAACTCACAATGAGAGTGTTCATGGGGCAGATCCTTCATTCAATGAGAATAAAAAATACTCATAATGGTTCTGGAAACTTCAGAAGGAGGCTTCTCAGACTTCTTTTGAACTAAAAGACAAACCCAACCAATAGAACCAACAATATCAATGCCTGCAACAACCATGGACAAAGTACTATACTTGTTCAACCCAAGTCATCCACACTGGCAGAGGATACTCCCTAGATGTTTCCCTGGGGTCCTTTTGACTGTTGAGCCACAATCGTTTCCACATCCTCTGATTTCATGTTGTGTGTATCCACATTGCTTTTCCATCCCTCCTTGTCTATTGCCATTTTTTCTTCACCACCTCAAACCCTAAAAACTAGAGAAAGCTCAAAAGCTAAAAGACTTGAGAAAAGCAATGTGTCTATAGACATTAAAATGAACTCAATTTTTTTTGCATTCTTGCATTCAAAGTTAACTGACTTGAAATATTTACATAACTTTTTAATGTGCATATCATCTATATCTTATGGCATTGTTACACAATAATATAGTTTTAACAATGTTTATAAATTATTAGTGAAAAAAAATTGTGGTTGTGTTTATGCCCAAAGTGTAAATAGTTGTGTTTTCTCTACCAAAACTTATGTGTTATAAAAGCCAGAAATTTTTTCACAGAATGCAGTAGGGAAAAATTTGGCAACTTGTCATCAACAGCCAAATTTTTTTAGTAAAATGTTTGTGGAAGAGGGGTGAATACATTTCTTTCTCCATTAGAAGTTTCTTGGCAGCAATAAATGTATGAATCTTTGAAGAATATCATGAAAAAATAATAATGTAAGAAAGTAGAGCTTTTTCAAAGTTTCAGAGGTTGTGGAATGGCTGATATTCGTTATTATGGAGGTCATAAAGAACAAAATGCATGGTATTTGTTATGTGTTATAAAATCCAAACAATAAACATATGGAAAAATGAAAAACTAAAGTTGTATATGAAGTGTTCTTTTTGGAATGAATTAGAGAGGAGGGAAGGATAGAGAAAGAGAAAGAGAGAGAGAGAGAGAGAGAGAGAGAGAGAGAGAGAGAGAGAGAGAGAGAGAGAAATGGATGGGGGAGGTAGAGAGGGATAAGTGAGATAGAGATAGGGAGGGAGAGAGAGGTGGCATAGAAAGAAGTAGAGAAGGACATAGAGAGAGAGAGAGTGAGAGAGATAGAGAGGGGGGGAGGGAGAGGTAGAGAGAGATAGGGGAGATATAGAGAATTGGAGAGGGAAGGAGAGAGAGGTAGAGAAGTAGAGAGGGAAGAGGAGAGTGAGAGAGAAATAGGTGGGATGGAGGGAGGGATAGGTAGAGATGGATATGTGATATAGAGAGAAATATAGAGGAAAGGAGAGAGCAAGAGGGAGAGAGAAGGGGGGAGGGAGAAGTAGAGAGGTATAGGTGAGAGAGAAAGAGAGAGAAGAGGGTAAATAAGTAGATAGGGAAGGATATATATATATATAGAGAGAGAGGGATGGATGGAGGTAGAGAGGGATAAGTGAAATAGAGATAGGGAGGGAGAGAGAGGTGGGATAGAAAGAAGTAGAGAAGGAAAGGGAGAGAGTGAGAGAGTGAGAGAGAGAGGGAGGGAGGGAGAGCTAGAGAGGGATAGGGGAGATATAGAGAATTAGAGGGGGAAGGAGAGAGAGATAGATAGGAGTAAGTGAGAGACAGAGAGAAGTAGAGAGGGAAGGAAAGATAGAGAAATAGGTGGGATGGAGGGAGGGATAGGTAGAGAGGGATATGAGATATATAGAGAAATAGAGAGAGAAGGGGACAAAGAGGGAGGGAGAGGTAGAAAGGGATAGGTGAGATAGATCACTGCTATCTTCATGTCGTCCACTAATTTTCACTGTCGCAAATAATGTGGACTCAGCCTATTGGTGTAATTATTGCACCTCATTGGGGTGCAAGTGCTAGTATTATATTCTTTTGAAATTATATATTAACTTTAAAAAGTATATTATTAAAAATAATCATAATTTTAGTAATATTTATTTATTTGAGTAATAGTATTAATAAACATGTAATAATAATAATATAAGATAATAATAATAAGATATATCTCAGTGTATTTTATATAGATTATATTTAAGATATGTATACTAGAACAAATCAAAGAGATTTATTTAATTATAGAAAGACATGAGAAATTAATGATGTATTTATATAAATAAATCAAGTTTATTTATTTAAATAATCAGGAAGAAATAGAAATTGGACAATTTTAAATAAATGATTTCATTTAAAATTAGAAAAAGCTAAAGTTGATAATAATTAAATAAATTATAGAAAGACAGGGAATTAATGACATATTTAAATAAATAAAATGTTTTGGATGAGAAATTTTTGTACCATCTTCACCTATTATTTGTATAGTATCCCATCTATTGGAAGAAACATGAGAGTGGTTGGTCAAATATTCAACCACCTATTTCTTTACATCTTCTAAAATTCTATCTTTTCGAGGAACCCTACAAATATTTACCCAAATTTTCTTAATTTTTTCATCTATTTCATTTCTCTTTTTAATATACCTTTGAATAGTTCTCCTAGAAATATTTAGTAATTCAAAAATTGCTTGAACTTTTCTTCTATGTGATAATTTCTTACTCGAAATTGTAGTCATCAATGCTCTACATGCAACACTTAGATCACTAGATCGACTCTTGTTTTTAATGCTTGCAAGTTTTCAACAATTTTTTTTTTAATCAACCTGATGAATTTTTCCTACTATTAGTCCTTAACAACTCTAAAATAGGGGTCATTTCTTTTCATCTAAATAACTTTCCAACTAATTGTGCTCTTCCAATTAGATATTTTTCTTCAAAAAATTAATCCCATGTTCTTTTAGAGTGTAATTTTATTGTGCTTTCAGATAACATATATTCAAATGAAATATTATTGAAAAGAGAATCCTCATCCATTTCCATTAGATGTTCCATATCATAGAAAAAAATTCTATTACTAGGTTTAATTTGTTCTTGTACATGTACGTCGCCTTGGTCATCAAATATTTCCATGGGTTGTTCTTCAGTAGATGTTCCTCACCCACTTTTCTCTTCCTCTGTCTCATTTGATCACACTTCCCCAATCTATTCTTTAGATTCACCATCACAAATTGTACTCAAATTTGAATTCACCTGCATACAAGTGTACACATGTGCTTTGAATGAATGTACAATTAATATTGGGGTATGTGTAGGATCATCATGGGAAAAAAAGACCCTTAAGTGGCAAAAAATTTAGAAAAATCAGAGTTAGACAACTTGACATAAAAATTTGAATAAGTTATCTATATTATTTCAAAAATATTTAAGAATATAATCTGTAGTAAATTGAATGTAGTTTCTAAACTACTAGGTTTTTTTAAAAAAAAATTCTATTTGGTGAAAATTTGAAATTTCAATGCAGTAGTACTTAAATTTATAGGAAAGAAAAAGAAGTTGGTGTTTGTCTGACCACCCTAACCACAATAAAATGATAATATTTTTTAATAAGATTTTAGATATAATTAGATGACTCATGTCCTTATGTGATGCATATTTTTTTTTTAAAAAAATTCCAAGTAAATAATTAATTATGAATTTTTTATTACAACTTTCAAAAAATATAAAAACTCGTATGTCTCACCTTAACTTGGTCAAAACTTCATTCTTTCTTTTTAATCCTATAGTATGAGAAGCATAAAATGTGATGCATATTTTAGATTAAAAAAATGTGATACCATTTAAAAGCTATAGATGTTTTTTAATCAACCTATCAATCAGGACTTTAGTCATAATTTAAATAGAAAATGAATAGTAATTATTTATTAATTTCAAAGTAAAGCATAATTTATATTTGTGGAAACCTAAAAATCTCCTTTAAAAACCCTTTTCGTTTTATCAATTTTGGGTAAAAAAAACCCAGCAGCCACATACCCATCATATCGCCACTTTTTTGCCCATCATGATCCTACACATACCCATTGCATAAATAGAACACTAAATTATAAATTATTCATTTTTTAAAGATAAAGTAAAAAAATACATTCAAATTACAAGCATATCCTGAGAAAATTTGGTATCATGAGCATATTTGGTATATATCTATAGTGCCCCTTCACAATTCATCTTTTTATGATGTGTGATAAATGTTTATTTTGGGTTATTTAAGTTATTTTGTTTGATCAAAATTGTGTTTGGCTAATTGAGTCATTGAATTAAATTATGAATTAAAAGTTTATTAATAGTTAATAATAAATTTAAAAGAGTAAATAATATCAAAGTGAATAAAATAAATTAAATTGGGAAAATATATTATAAGGAAATAAAATATTAATGAAGATAATGGACAATAAGTTAAAACAATTAAAATGATAGAAATATTTCGCATGCAGAGCATGCAAAAAATTGAACTAATTGTTGAAAAGGAGACTAACTGTTTTGTTGGAGTTTTTGAGTTTTAATTAGATTTTTGTTTTCTAGAATAAAATAATTTTCTATTTTGGAGGATGGATGGTTTTTGGTTGATTACTATTCTTTGAGTTAACTGGATTCGGGAAGACACTTGTTCATTTTTGTACTTTCCTTGTGCAATAAGCTTACAAATTATGTAGGCATGTATGGTTGCATGCACAATCTTTAAGCTTTTAGATAATCACTTCCTTCACCCACAAAAATATATCGATCACTACCTACCCTCATTGGAAATATATAAAATAACTTGGTTCTTCTTGATTGGCTTAGAGTCAATTTAAATAGTTGTCAAACCGGAAGAACCAACCTTTCTCTATGCCCTTTCCATTATCACTATCTAGTTTCATTTGATATGTAGCTTTATGCTTTCATATACAAGAAATTATATAATTTATTGATAGTTAAGAATTTAGGGTGTGGAATTGCATGGTTTGCTACCTTCAATGAAAGGTGATATGGAGGTATCAATCATTTTTTAGATGGTGAGGGTGAGCATGGAAGTATTTATCATACCAAAATTGTAACACCCCGCCGTGTGAACCCCAAAGGACAATTAAACAATAATTACAGCACAATTTTTTTAAAAAAATTAACAAAATATACATGTAATACACATTAAATCATAACATGAATTTCATTTAAGTAGATTCATTAGCACATACATCCCTTGGGGTACACGAGGAGTCATTATGAGACTGAGATCCACACAATGACAATAAAGAATAAAATCCAAAGATATAATCCATAACAAAGTAAACATTAACAAATGTAACACATGCATGGAGATTCATTGATAAGAAACCATCTATGTACATAAATAAAACATATACATGATTATCTCAACACATTGAATAACAACTGCCATGGCCAAAATCCACACCGAGTTTAACATTACATTACAGTACAATCTTCAAGAGGTACAATGATACAAAAGTGTTTCCAAACATAAATGGAAACCATACACAAGATAACATGATACAATTGAATAGATGAATACACAATATCATAACTGGCTCCAAGACAAATACAACTCTGGAGTCGCTGCAACAGCACCAATCCGCACCTCTCGATCCTTGACTGGGGACCCAATGGGGTGCTTAGCACGTTCCACCTGACCATGTGAGTCCGAAGACCCACCCCCCATGCTAGGAGCTAAACAAGAAAGAGACCGCAACCAAGAACATCCAAATAGGGAACCACAAGACTCAACGCCATACAAAAGTATCATAAAACTCAAGAATTACAAAGACATAATCAACAACATCCAAGAGTCATTAAAATAACTTAAAATCATAAATCTCATCACATAAATCAAAGCAATGACCAGTAACAAGTAACCAAAGGATGATCATGAAACACTTCCAAATCCACTGAATTAATAAACATAATACAATTCCAAATTGCAATTAAACAGTACAATAACATCATATCACAGTACCAAAAGAGTACAAGGTCATAAATCAAATATCAATGAGATCATACAAGACCACAAAACATACTAAAGATGAATGAAAACAATAATCATAAATCAATTTAAATCAATTCAAACAACAATCTAAAACAACTCCCATAACGTACTTCCAGGGGAACACAATAAAGTAAAAACACCTGGGCAACTAGGGGAGAGTGTCATCACATAGTCCTACATGGGTTATCATGTGCTCTTCCTCTCAACTAGAGGCACTGGCCCCCATCTATGGCTGTCCTGTGCCCTTCCTCCCAATTGGAGGCACCGGTCCATAGGGTGACTCATGCAGAGCCGTAGACCTCTCGTGAAGACGAGGTCACGACCTTACCAACCACGACCTTCTCAGCCTTCCATCAGTCCGCGAAAGTACTAATGAAGATGAGGCATCCATTTTTTAAATCTTATAATGATATTACTACCCTGCCCTCCTAAGTTAATTATTAGGTTTTCACTTAATTACTAACTCACTGGTGGGTTATCTTGTGCCCTTCCCCTTAAGCGGGGCATCGGCCCCCATGAGGAGCCACTCTCCCTAGAGACCCAACCACATAAAACCAAGAAACCAAGGGTTGTACAACATAACAAGAATATTAGATCACAACTGAGAAGCACGCGAGGCATTACCCATCTCGCTATAAATACATAATCAAAGTCTCAACAATTCCCGTACAACCCTTTTAAAATCATGAAACCAAAACACTTGCCAAATCAAGGCACATAAAGAGAGAGAACATCAATTATCAATCATCTCAAGCCTCTGGAAGCCAAAAGAATGAAAACCCACAAACAAGGGTAAAGTGAAGCAACATGAATTTTTCCCTAATAATTCCAATACAAGGATAAAATTTCCTCAAATATGAGTTAACTCAGAAAAGCCATAAAAAGGGAAGATTCATCAAGACCCATCCACAAATCAACAATGGTGTCACCTCAAATAGGGAAACGCAAAAGAAAATCAACCATTAAAAAAAAACACTTAATAAAACCAAAAGCCACCAACTAGGTATTCCACGGAAGACCTCAATTTTCTCCTCACAAGAACCCCCTTATAGTGGTACACAAATCACCTTCATAAAGTCAACAACATAGCAATGACAACAATAATTGCAAGGCCACCAGAACTATTTTCAATTCAAATATAATGAGTGAATACATTAAAATAAGATCAACAACCCCATCTAGACTACATAAACAACTTGGATACAAAATAAATCAGAAATCCAAGAAGGTCAACTCATCAATAAAATACAAGTTCCCAATTACATTGCAACACAAATTAAATGACAAAGGATTCCTTGAATCAAAACTAACCTCAAAAAGCATTCACACCAACATGGAACCATCCAAAAACAATCCTTCAAAAAGCATTCAACCAGGCATCCAAGGCACCAAATTTAAGAACACCTTAAATACTCAACCACTCACAACTCCACAAAAACACTTAAATAAACAACCAAAAATTCAATCGCGAACAATATTTATTAACTAGTCAAATAATGACCAGAACTAAATAACTTTACAACTTACCCATCTGAATTACTCAATTAACTAAAACAATTCATGATAACCATCACAAGTATTCTAAAAGATTTATCCAAAAAGAGAACTTACAAATCAACCATTAAATGAATATAAAGAAATTCTATTTTCAAAAGATTAAAATCACATTTCACCAATAAACTAACCAATTCGAGCATATCCTAATCAATCTCTAATCATGCCCATACATTTAAATTTCCCCTTTCATCATACAAACTTAACATTCACCTCCAATACTTAAATTAATTACAAAAACCATTTAAGACCAATTGTCTATACTTTAAAATGGCAATAATAACAATAAACTAAATACTTAAACTACATATTAGAACTTACCACCTTAAAATCTTAAATCTACCTAAATAAATTTACACACATAAATACCTTTTAAAACAACTACATATTTATATATTTTAATTCTTTTTGAGGAGGGAATGTAAAAAGAGAAAAGATATATTCTAAGAATCCAACAAGTCTACAAGACTTAATTTCATAAAAAGATAACTTATTTGATTCTATGCTAAACTCTATTTCCACCCTATACACATTTAAAAATAAGAATTAAACAATCAATGCTGATATAAATATATATTCACAAATTGCCCTTCTACTAAATTATCCTATCAAATTTCACAATTTAACAAATTCATAGAAATTCCTTTCTATTTCCATATTTTTACTATAATAAAATTTTATTTATCTCTTACTAGAAAGTGAAACTATCTGTTTACAGACAGAATTTAATTAAATAAATATAACAGAGAAATTATGACATAAAATATAATTAAATTAAATAATAAACATATGATATATATATATACATATATATATATACATATATATATATATATATATATATTTATAAATGCATATATTGAAATCGAAACACAAAATTTCGTTTTAAAGAAAAGAGATAAAGCACATATTTTAGGTTTTATTTATATATTTTTTTGTTTGAAAGGAAATGGGCTATCAAGCCACGGGGTTTTACCCCCGACTGCGGACAGTCCTTGGGCTATCACAGCAGTCCGAAGGACTGCCGTGGATAGTCTACTGACTGTCACAGCAGTCCGACGGACTGCCGTGGTAGCCCGTAGGCTACCACACCATCACCGCTGTCGGCTGGGTGGTCGGTACGGCCGAGGCCGAACCACCACCCAATCTGCATTTTTTTTTTTTAATAATTTTCAGAACAAATTTAATACTGCATAAATATAAATCTTAATTAAAATTTTCTTGTAATGCCATCTTTCCATTTATATATATATGTGTATATATTTATATATATATATGATATACATATATATATATATATACATATATATATTGCATACAAAATACTTCGAGTACAAAGAAATAAATTTCAATTGTACAATTTACTGTTTCAATATAAACATTTAAACACAAAATATATTTGTAAAATTGATCTACATATGAGGATTTACATAACCCCAAATTCCCAAACATGACATTTTCTTTTATTGCTTAATTATTATTTTCCAGAGAAAACTACAATACTACTGGTTCTTTTCCAGAATTCCCATCTTGGTTATGTTATAATAAACAACAGTACAAATCCAACAATTAATTTTATTTAAATGAACAACAGTCCCGAACTCCCAGAAAATTTTAGTTTAATAATTGACAGTCCAGAACCCAACTAAATTCCATTTTCACAATAGAAATCCCAATCCCCAGATGAAAATTTCATGCACAACGAAACAACTCCAATCAATTGCTATTTTATTTAATGCTACAACAAATAAATAAGAAAGAAACCTGGCATCCTGTGTTTGAAGAAGATTTGTAGAATCTCTATCCCTTTCGCCGATCCAATCCTCCACCAATGAATGTTTCCAGCAGTAGCTCCAATATCTTCCCCTCAACTCCAATCTTATGCCTCAATGAATTCACCAAATAATAAAAGAATGCACACTATAACAGAAAATTGACTGCCAAATTTCTCCCAAAATCTGTTGGAAAGAGAATGCAAACCCCCTTCCAATACAAAAATCCTCTAAATAAAATCTCACACCAAAGCCTCTTCCATTTCCTCTTCTAGCGAATGCCAAAAGTCACTTCTTTTTAAAAAAAAATAAAATTCAAATCCATTCGAATCCACGAAAGATTGAGCTTTTTATTTATTTATTTATTTATCATTTCCACAACCAATTTAAATAAACACATGCATATTAAAATAATTAAAAACAACTATTTACAAAATTTTCTTCAAAACACAATTAATATTTTTGCAAACTACTACAACTTTTATTTATTTATTCTTCATATTCTCCAGTTCTCTTCGACTTCCAAATGCTCTATAGGTGAAGTTTCATTTCTGGCTTTACAACACTTCAACTTCCTATCTCCTTATCCATTTAAATTTCTTATTATAATAATTATCTTTTCAAGACTATTTTGTTCATAATTATTATTAACTTCCACAATTTAAATCAATTTATCTAATAATATCACTTTTACTTTTAACGAATTAGTTTAATTTGATCATTTGTTCTAAATCATTTGATTTAATTTAATTGATTATTATTTTAAATTTCTAATCATATTTTAAATAACTTTACAAATCACTTATGATTTAATTAATTATTTAAACATGATTACTAACATATTATATTTTTCACACAATCAAATAACAGAGTAATCAATGAAGCACACACACATACTCACACAAAAGTTCAGAACGACCGACACAGAGGGGCATTACAAAAATGAGCCTGCGAATGACATCATGGCTGGAGGAGATGGACTTGATGACTCTTTGCTAAATGGAAAAGGGTCTCTCAAAGTCATATTGATGTACTCTATGAAGGATATCATTGCAAATCCCATTTGATCAAACCTTGGAAGGGGGGGCAAGGCATTATGAAAATAAAATGAATCTATCGCATTACCAACTCACATGGAAGGATAAGGGTAAACCATGTAGAGAAGAAATCCCAGGTATTCTCCCAAGCATTCTTTCTCTCACTTACAATGTTAGTGAACGCAATAAAACAAAAATCCTTATGTGTTTGTTCTTTATATTGATATGATTTTGTTTCAATAGTTGCTAAATTTACCAATAGGAAACTGAACATGGATGGAACAATTCAATGTTGAGAATGTGTGTCTCAAACTCACTAGTAGAAACCCTAATACTATCACCAAGCAACAAAGAATTCATAAGTGGTTTGTTTATACCTTTACCTCTATACCGCAAGTGTCTTTACACTGGGTTGCAATGGCACAACTACCGTCATACCCCGGGCACCTCTCAGCCATGTAGTGGTAGTGTGGTGGATATCGTCGAACTATAGGAGCTCGCTATATGTGCAGTGGTAGTGTGGTTACTGACATACCATAGGAGTCTCTCATCTATCAGGTCATAGTGCAGTGGTTACCACCATATTACAGGAGTTCAATAGATGTGTAGCGGTAGTGTGATATAAACCACTATATCATAGGAGCCATCAACCTATCTAATTTTAGAGCAGTTACTGCCATACCTTAGAAGCTCTTGACCTATCTGGAGGTAGCGCGGTAAACCACTACCCTATAGGAACCTATAGAATACAAAACGGTAGCATGGTGTAAGGTGAAAAGCATGATTTCTTGGTTGACTATTGAGATGTAAACTGTTAATTGGATGATGTTGTTGACTTGTAAGGAGGTTGTTTGCATTATTGGGAAGTTTGACAGTTGTTCTATGGAGGAAGTTGAACTGAATTGATTGTATAGAGAATGGATCGATCATGGCTATTACAATATAGTGCAACATTTGGAACTGTGAAGAGGTTCAAGAATTCGATGGTTGGATAATTGAATGATCTATGAGTGAGTTTCATTGTATGCTATAAGAAAGCATTGTAACTATGATAATCTATACGAGATTGATTAAGGAAATATTATTATTTTAATATTGACATCTCAAAGGAGATTTTGTAACTTGCATGTAATTTAGTTTACTCTAATCTAAGTTATTTTCTTTGGTGTGGTGGGATTTTCTCCTATAAGGGTTTTCCCATGTAAATCTAGTGTCAATTATGTTTGAGTTTATTTCTCTATTATGTTATTTCCTTCATCTGCATATTAATGAACTGTAATGATAAAATTTAAAGTCATATCTACATTCTTCTATGAGTTTTGACATTAGGAAAGTTTGTTCCCAATTTGTATTCTTTCCTCACAAGTGGTATCAGAGCCTGACCAGTTGTGTTATCCTTGTGGGTATGTTGGGTTTTTTGTTTCAATTCTATTTAGTGGGACTCTTGTAGAATTTTGGTAATTTAAATTACAGATTAAGATGACAAGCACATTAGGAAGGATTGAAATTGAGAAATTCAATGGCAGCAATTTTGAGTTGTGGAAACTCAAAATGGAAGACCTATTGGTGGATCAAGATCTTTGGCTTGTTGTGTGTGGAAAAAAACCTTCTATCATGAAGCAAGAAGATTGAGACCTTGTAGACAAAAATGAAAAAGGGTTGATAAGACTCTATGTTGACAGACTCTATTCTCTTGAACATTCATGAAGAGAAGACTACATCTTCTTCATGGAAGAAGATTGGAGATATTTATCTAGGTAAATCCTTGGTGAATAAATTGTTCTTAAGGAAGAAGTTATACTCTTTGAAAATGGAGGAAGGGGAATTTTTAGATAATCATATAAATACATTTAACACATTGATTTCTCAGTTAACATCTGTGAGTGTGAAAATTGATGATGAAGATCGTTGTATGCTATTGTTATGTTCTTTGTTGGGATCACCTCGTAATGGAAGTTGGGAGCATGACAACCACTTTCAAGATGGAAGATGTGGTTGATTCTTTTCTGTCTGAAGAAATGAGAAGGAAATCTTCTAAGATGGTGAAGGAGGCTCTTATTGTTCAAGGCAGATCGAAAGAAAAAGGAAAGAAGGACAAGAAGTCCAAATTGAAATTAGAAGGGAGATCAAAGTCTCTTCGTAAGAAGTCCAAGGTGAAGTGCTAGAATTGTGGGCAACCTGGTCATGGATGAAAGGATTGCAAAGAGGAGAAAAAGAAGAACAAGAAGAACTCTTTTGACAATGATTCTTCTTAGAGCGATGTAGATGCCTTCATTGCAGCTTTGGAGACATAGGCATCAAATGATGTTTGGCTAATTGATCTTGGAGCGTCTTTCCACATGACATCTCATAGAGGTTGGTTCACAAATTTATGAAAAATACAATGGTGGAAAGGTGTACTTGGCAAACAATTCATCTCTGCATATTGTTGACTGTGGAAGAGTCAGAATTCAGTTTCTTGATGGTAGAATTAAGGGAATTGATGGCATAATACACATACCAGGTCTGGCTCAAATTTTACTTATTGTAAGTAAGCTAAATGATGTTGGAGTGTAAGTCTCATTCTCTAGCAATGGCTATAAAATGACTAGAGGCTCGATGGTGCTGGTTAGGGGTTCCCATATAGGTACTTTGTATAAGTTGGACGCACTTGTTCAATGTAATAGTGTCTCTGTAAAGTCACAAAAGGTTGTCCATGCAAAGGAGACAAAAGTCCCTAAAGGGGATAATTCTTTGGAAGTTAAACTTCTTGCAGAGAAGACTATGCTCTAACATCAAAGGCTAGGTTATATTGGTGAAAAAAGTTTATTAAAAGCCTTGAAAAATAAAAACCTGGTTGAGAGACTTGATTATTGTAATCTCGAATTTGAATTTTGTGAACATTGTATATATGGAAAACATCATCGTGTTTCTTTTTTATTCTAGTCCTCGTAAATCTTTTGGTGTTTTAGATTATATTCACTCTCATGTTTTGGTCCAGTGAATGTTCCTTCATTGTCAAATTCAAAATATTATGTATTATTTACTGATGATTATTCAAGACGAGAATTTGTATATTTTCTAAAAATTAAATAAAAAGTGTTCAGTTGGTTTAAAGAGTTCAAGAACTTGGTTGAAAATTAGACTAGTAAGAAAATCAAATGCTTGAGGATAGATAATGGTGGTGAATTTTGTTCTGCATAGTTTGAAAGGTATTGTAAAGACAGTATGGAATTAAGACACATAAAACAACACCTTACACTCCACAACAAAATTGATTAGCTAAAAGGTTGAATAGAACATTGAGGGTATATGTAGGATCATCATGGAAAAAACTGGCCCTTAAGTGGCAAAAAAATTGGAAAAAATAGACTTAGAAAATTTAACGTAAAAAATTTAGTAAATTATCAATATTATTTCAAAAATATGTAACAATAAAATCTATAGAAAATTGAATTTAGTTTCCAAACTACTAGGTTTATTTATTTATTTTTTAAATCTATTTGGTGAAAATTTGAAATTTCAATGCAATAGTACTTAAAAAAAATAAGAAGTAGGTGTTTGTTTGACCGCCCTAACCACAATAAAATGATAATACTTTTTTATAAGATTTTAGATGTAATTAGAGGACTCATGCTCATATGTGATGCATATTTTTTGTATTTTCTTTCCAACTAAATAATTAATTATGATTTTTTTATTACAAATTTTAAAAAATATAAAAAACTCATATGTCTAGCCACCTTAACTTTGTCAAAACTTCATGAATTTTATTTTTATTTTTATTTTTTAATCCTATAGTATATGAAGCATAGAATGTGACACATGTTTTGGATTCAAAAAATGTGATACCATTTGAAAGCTATAGATGTTTTTCAATCAGCCTATCAATCAAGACTTTAGTCATAATTCAAATAGAAAATGAATAATAATTATTTATTAAATTTAGAGTAAAGAATAATTTATATTGGTGTAAAGTTGAGAATCTCCTTTAAAAACCCTTTTCATTTCATCAATTTTGGGTAAAAAAAATCATCAACCACATACCCTACATATACCCATCATATTGCCACTTTTTGGCCCATCATGATCCTACACATACCCTTGATTGAGAAGGAAAGAAGTATGTTGAGCAATGTTGGTCTAGAGCAGAAGTTCTAGGATGAGGCTATGGCTACATGTTACTTGGTAAATTAATCTCCTTCCTTGACACTTGTTGATAAAATGCCTATGGAAGCTTGGTCTGGTAAGAAGCCCTCTTTGAGACATGTTTGTGTCTTTGGATGTGAAGCATATGTTTATGTGCCATATGTGAAGAGATCTAAATTGGAGAACAAATTTGTTAAGTGTATCTTCATTGGCTACGACATTGGTGTGAAAGGATACAAGCTTTGGAATCTGGGGACTGAAAAGGTTGTATACATCAAGAGATTAATCTTTCAAGAGTTGAAACTTTCTTTAGTGGAACTGTAGTTAGAGATGAAAGAAAATAAAAAGGAAAATGATGTTGAAATACCTCTAACTCTTGAAAAAGAGGAACAACACATTGATAGTGTACTTGAAATTGAGGAGAGTTCAAGTAGCACTAAGAGTTATGAAGAAGAATCACAACCTTACCCTCAGCCTATGAGGAGATCTACAGTGAAAAGAAGCAACCTGGTAGGAATGGATTCTCTATGTTGGATTCTAGTTGTGCCTATGCTTTGATTACTAATGCTGATGAGCCTAGGACTATAAAAGAGACAGTTGAAATGATTGATTCAGATTCCTTGTTGGAAGCCATGAATGAAGAAATGGCATCAATAAAGAAGAATGAAACTTAGGATCTGGTTCCATTGCCTAAAGGTAGAAAGCTTGTGGGTTGTAAATGGGTTTTTGAAAGGAAAATTGGTTTGGATGGTAGTATTGAAAAGTAAAAAGTGAGGTTGGTTGCAAAGGGTTATTCCTAGGTAGAGGGAATTGATTATGGGGAAATATTTTCTCTAGTAGCAAAGCTTACATCTATCAAATTTCTTTTGTCACTTGCAACAACTTATGACTTGGAGATTTAGCAAATGGATGTGAAGACAATATTTCTTCATGGTGATCTTGAAGAAGAAATTTATGTCCCAGCCTAAGCACTTTGTGATAAAAGGTAAAGAAAATATGGAACTTGCAAGTTAAAGAAATCTCTATATGGTTTAAACCAGTCGCTTAGAATGTGGTACCAGAAAGTTGACATGTTTGTTTTTTCACTGGGTTTTTTAAAATCAAATTCAAATCATTGTGTGTATTTCAAGACTAAAAATGATCAAGTTATTGTTATTGCACTCTATGTTGATTATAGTAAGTTTATGATTTCTGATCTAAAAACTTAGTTGTCTGCAAAGTTCAAAATGAAAGATCTTGGTGTAGCTAGGTATATTCTGGGAATGAAAATAACTAGGGATAGGAAGAATAGAAAACTTTGGCTTAGCTAGAGTAAGTATATTAACACTGTTCTGGAGAGATTTTGTATGACTGACTACAAACAGCTAGTTGTTCTAGTTTTGCAGAGAATGAAGATATCTATTGAAGATTGTCCAAAATCTCCTACTGAGATAGAGGACATGATCAGAGTTCCTTATGCTAGTATAGTTGACAGTTTAATGTAAACAATCATCTGTACAAGGCTAAACATTTCCCAAGCAGTTGGAGTACTTAGTTTATGGCTAATCTTGGAAGAACACATTGGGATACTATGAAAAGAGTGTTTAGATATTTAAAGGGCACTTCAAAATATGCTTTGTGTTACCATGGTAATTTGGTTGAATCACAGAGGACTCTCAACATTTGTGGGTATGTGGATTCTAATTGGGCAGGGGACATTGACAATAGAAGATCCACCAGTGGAAATTATTTCATGATGAATAGTGGTGCAGTTAGTTGGATGAGTAAGCGGTAGGCTGTAGTCACTTTATCTACTATAGAGGTTGAGTACATGGTAGCAACTCACACCTGTAAGGAAGCCATTTGGCTTAAAATATTGTGTTTTGATATTGGTTTTGATTCAAGGAAAATTATTATTTGTTGTGATAATCATAGTTCCATTTTTTTGGTGAAAAATCATTCTTTGCATGCCAAGATGAAACATATTGATGTGCAGTGTCATTTTGTATGAGTTATGGTGGAGGATGGAAAGCTCTGTCTAAAAAAGGTGGATATTCTGAAGAATGTTGTTGATGCTTTGAAAAATCTAGTGAGCTCAAACAAGTTTAGATGGTGTGCAAATTCAATGAGCCTTAGGGTCCAAAATATTCAATGACTTCAGGTATTGAAAAGGGTTTAGTGAGTTCTTCATCAAGTGGGAGATTGTTGAGAATGTGTGTCTCAAAATCACTAGTAGAAACCATAATATTGTCACCAAGCAATAAAGAATTCATAAGTGGTTTGTTTATGCCTTTACCTCTATACTGTACGTGTCTCTACACTAGGTTGTGCTACAATGGTTACCACCATACAACAAGCACCTCTTAACTATGTATCTATAGTGCAGTGGATAACTCCATACTGCAGGAGCTTGCTAGATGTGTAGTGGTAGCACGGTTACCACCATACCATAGGAGTCTCTTATCTATTGAGTGGTAAAGCGGTGGTTACCACCATACCGCAGGGGTTTGTAGGATGTACAATGATAGTGTGGTATAAACCACTATATTGCAGGAGTTTTCAACCTATTCAACAATAGAGCGGTTATTGCCATACCTCAAAAGCTCTTGACCTATTTGGAGGTAGTGCGTTAAATTTCCACCCCACAAGAACCTGTAGACTACATAGCAATACATAGCAATAGCACGGTGTAAGGTGAAAGCACATTTTCTTGGTTGATTGTTGAGATGTAAGTCATTAATTGGATGATGTTGTTGACTTCGAAGGAGGCCATTTGCATTCCTGGGAAGTTTGGTAGTTGTTCTATGGAGGAAGTTGAACTAAATCAATTGTACAAAGAATGGATTGATCATGGCTATTGCAATATAATGGAACGTTTGGAACTGTGAAGAGGTTCGAGAATTCAATGGTTGGATATTCAAATGATTTGTGAGTGAGTTTCATTGTATGCTATAAGAAAGCATTGTAATTGTGATATTCTGTACAAGATTTATTAGGGAAATATTGTTGTTGAAATATTAACATCTGAAAGGAGATTCTAAAACTTGTATGTAATTTAGTTTACTATAATACAAGTGATTTTCTTTGGTGTGGTGGGTTTTTCTCCCATAAGGGTTTTCCCACATAAATCTGGTATCAATTGTGTTTGAGTTTATTTCTCTATTATGTTATTTCCTTCATGTGTTTATTAATGAACTATAATTGTAAAATTTAAAGTCATATCTACATTCTTCTTTGAGTTTTGACATTAGGAAAATTTTTTTTGCATTCATATTCTTTCCTTACATTCAATACCCCATGTATTTTGATCCTAAAATTTGGTAGGCATTGTCTTCATTTGTTAGGTCTCGAGGTCCTTTGAGTATTGAGCTAATTTCTCGTTATAAATGTAAATTCTAAGAATACTCTTTAGATGAGAATACTCTTTGAATGCAATTTTCTTGTTTCCTCTTTAGAATTTAGTGCTTACAATCATAACTGAATCTGTATTCTTGTGCTTAAGCCATAATGTAACTGCTGCCAAAAATACTTGAACCATATTAGCGAACCAAGGTCTTTTGAGCTTTATCGAAACATCTATCAGTTTTGTTGAGGGATTCCTTTTCCCATCGAGTATGACCAAAAAATTTCTTTCTTAGACTTATTTAATAAATATTCCTTGTTTGATGTGTGGCAGACTTTATCTCCATGATACTCTTCTTTCTTGTTCATATCAATTTAATATGGTGACAACCTTTCAATTTTATATGGTGACTATATCGATTATATGTCTATATAAGATGGTATAACGATTATATTTATGTTATAATCTCTGTGTAATCATGGTGTTTTCCCTTCTTGCGAGTTAGTAGACATATTGTTCATCATAGGATTTTATTCTTTCCTCTATATCGATGTTGCATGTTTATTCCCCTTGCATTATGTATATGTTCCTTGCACTACTTTTCCTATCATATGCACATTACAACTACCCTCTCTCTCTTAAGCACATTAGTGTAGCATCTCTTTTTGAAGAGTGACTTAGTGAGAAGGTAAAAACTCTACTTGCATTGATGGGGTAGGTGTATTATGCTACTTATCTCATTTTTTTTGTAAGGCTCGAGATTGAATAAATTATAAATAATATTACTTGTATGTTCCAACTATAATCTAGATTTTCTAATCTCAATAATTGCATATCATGAGATGGAATCCTTGAGGTATTTGGTCAAATAGTCCACATAACTTGATTGTGCTAACAATATTCACATGCTCTTCTACCATTCTAAATGTTACAGTGCAAGTCTCTATTTCTGGATTGTCCTTTTTAGCATCACCCTTTCAAGTGATTGTGATGAATTGAAATAAAACACAGACTAAGCTGAAACATAGTCCACTAATAAGCTTCTTTAAAAACATAGTTCCCCTCATTATTGTGACATGTTAACACACTTGTAGTAAATTTTTTAGTAATATATAATTTTTTATTTTAGTAACAATATTAATAAACATGTAATAATAGTAATATAAAATAATAATAATAATAAGATATAGCTCAACATATTTTATATAGATTATATTTAAGATATGTATACTAGTTTCTAGTCCAAATGTAGTAGCATTTGAAGATAAAATAGGTTATAAGTATGGTACCATTATTAAATATTTTAATAAAAAATAGGATAATACTATTAATAACTTGAATCTAAAAGAAAAAGTGTAACATTTGAAAATAAAAGAGGTTGTAAGGAAGTATAGTACCATTACTAAAGATTTAAATAGAAAAATGGAAAAATGGATAATGTCATTAATCATTTTAATTTTGAAAATTAGGATATCATTATTAAAGTTTATTTAAAATTTTATAATTAAAATGTATTTGAATTAAGAGAAACATTAAGATCGGTGATTATTTGAGAAGTTCTTTCATGCACTTACATTGTCAATGCCAACCTAGATTTTAGACAAGGGCATGCCAAGGTGGTTGGCAGATGTCTATTTTATTCATGTACTAATTTTATGCGCTAGAGGGGATGGGGGGCCTAGCTCGATAGGCTAAAGCATCTTGTTGTAGGAAAGAGGTCACGAGGTCTAGTCTCCCCCCAAACCCATGGTACTGATGGGTGTGTTGTGCCAGTGACACCAGTCAGATGAAGAAAACTTACTAGGCTCATTGTAGTTTATAGGGGGACGAATACCCAACTGATTCTTGCATTCTATAAATATAAATGGTTACCTATTTGGAGAAAAAAATTAAGAGAAATGAAGTTTTTTTGAATTTTTTTCTAGATGTCTCGTGAATGTCACTTTTTTCTAAAATTTTCAACAATTTGAAATCTATTCTTAAATTGATAACAAAAAATGAAAACAATTTTTAAAAAATCTAAAAAATTATAGTAATTAACTTAATCAAAATTTTCACATTTCATTAGTTTACATCATTATGAAATTCAAAACATAAAGACCACTTTATGTGGTTGAAGTTCGTATTTTTTTTTGTTGTTGGCTGATTCCTTTATAAAGTGTGACATATGTTTGTGCTTTTACCCATAAGTTCTTCTAGCATTCTCAGTCCTCTTTCAGGTACTTCCTTGATGACATTTAAATTCTCTATGTCCTTCACCTCCATACTTGAAACATGTGCCTTTCAATAGTATCTTTGAGGAAATATTCCCTCTTCTCTCCTATATCCATCATTGCAGTAGGAATTATGACCTCCTTTGTCATTGTCATAGAAATTTGTATCCTCTCTTCCTCTGTGATATGAATGGTTGTCCTCTTTACTATGGTAGGGTTTCCCATCCTTTTTTTTCTCTGCATATGGTCTTCTCTCTGAATTCTCATCTGCTTCTCTAGAACCTTCCTCTTGCACTTCTCTATCTTTGTCCAAACTTCTTATTCAACTTTTCCTCTACCTTCAACACAAATTGGTATGCTTCCTTAATTGTTGTCATCTTCACCAGGCTCAACTTTTCTTGGACGTTTATTCTTAGTCCATTGTTATACCACACAATCTTCTCCTTTCTTGTTTCACTATGTCCAACTTTGATGATCATCTTGTAGAATTCTTCAGCATACTCTTTCACAGATCTCTCCTTTTTCCTCAAGCTCTATAATATTTTTAGAAATTCAAGTTCATAATCATTAAGTATAAATTGATTCTTCAACTTTGTCACCATCCTATCCCACTTTGGGTTTTTCTCCTTTCCTCTTCTATTCTAATCCAATTAAACTGATTTCCACCATATAGCAGCATGTCCTTTTAAATTATTTTTTGCAAATATCACTCCTTTTAGATCCTCAATTTCTTCATATTCAAATTATTCCTCCATATAATTGATCCAATCAATCAATTCCTCATGATTTATATTTCTCACATAATTTTGAATTTCAATACTAGGTGTTTTACCAATATTTGGAAATAGCTTCCAATATAATTACTTGATCTAAATCTTCTTCTTCTTCTAGGATTTCTTCATTTTGATTAACAACATGATGTAATTCATCATCACTTTTTTCCTCATATCTAGGGTTTAGACCTCTTCTTCTATCTTTTTCTGTATCATCTAATCAAACTCTAATTGCTCACATCATTTCCAACATTTCATCCATTCGTCCAATAAAATTTACCATGGTAGGTGCTTTCCTTGGTGAAATGGGTTCCCTTAGATCGAGTGAAACTAGCTCAATTCAAAGATCTAGCTACATGAGTTTCAATTTCCTCATAGTTAATGATCAGTTAAAAACACATGTAGTTTACCTTAGGCCGATGATTTGTTCACCATAAGGAATTCCTTCTCAAGATTGACAAAAATTATTTAATGCCACTTGGTGCAATCATAAATGGAGGGCCCATGAAGGACTATCCAACCATGCAACTTAGAGTCAACACAATAGAAATAACAATAAAATGCTCAACAAACATGAATTATTATTGATTCAATAACTTCTAGTCTTACATGTATCATATGCATCATATGTGGAATAATTAGGGCTCACAGGTCTACCGCAATGGTATTATAGATATTATAATTGGCCCAAGGCCTTATTTTGACCTTCCAGTCTATTTCCTAAGTTCTACTATTACTAAAAAATTATGAACTATTCCTAACTAATTTATAAGGAATTGAAAATGATGTTAAATATGAATCTCTATCTCCAATTATGATCTGTGTTGACCTTAAGGGTTACAAACCCCAATGTACGATCAAGCATGTAGGTTAGACAAATAATATGAGAAGATAATCCATCGAGAGATGAAATGTAATTTAGATCTACAAGAAAGTTCCCATGGGACCTAAAAGCCTTGTATGATGTTCTGTTAAGCTCCACATGCTTTGGAAAAGGTCTACACAACAAACTTGGACTAGGTCGGCCCCAAATACTTTAATTGAGAATGAAAATGAATATCTAAGAGTGTAAACTTTCTGCATACGAAATAAAATCTCTTGAAATCTACATTTTTCTGAGATGGCCTCATGTATAACCAATAGCACATGTGTTCTTGGAACTAAGAAGTGACAATACGATAAAATGATGTAAAAGAAACTTCTAAGATAGTTATAGACTAAACTTGAAAGAAATGAACCATTTTCGGTTGATACAAGATTGATTTACAATGAAAGATGCTCCTTCATCATGTATGGATCTTGAATTGTCCTAATAAATCATTGAAATTTTTCTCTTGACTTGCTTGATAACACTCTTGACAGTATTTTTTTCTCAATCATTTCACTTAACTTTGGATGCTCACTTATTTGCTAACTTTTATTCCGAATTACTTAGTACTCTATTAGATTTTATATGGGGGGGTATTGCAATGTTAGAGTTAGTGAGGGTAAAATATTAAGAATAGATTAATTGAAAACTTAGGCTAACTGTAAATTTTTGAGGTCACTCTCTATTAGCTAATTTGCAAATGATTGTTAATTATGCTTCAATAGTTGACTAGTAAAATTGTTTTGTAAATTGAATATTTGAAATATTGATATTTGAAGTTGTAATGTTAGCACTAGGGTTTCCTATAACTAGTTGGTAGGGATGTTAGTTTTGTAATAAAGTAGATATCTTAAAAGATGGTTATTTTGATTATATGATCTATTGATTGAACCAAGTGGTGATTGTTCTGATTGATTATTGTATTGAATTATTGTGTTGCTTATTGGATTTAGGGTGAAGTTAATAATTAGTTTAACGTGGGTGTTATTGTGTAGGTTAAAATGTTTATTTTTTTCTTGTCTAGTTGAGGTGATTAATTTAGTGAGGATGTGAAGCTTTTGATGTTGAGATTGAATTTTGATTTTGAGATCATGTTCTTGTTGTAAATTTGATGGAATAGTGAATAGAAAAGATTATGCTAGTTTGACTAAGTTTGAAAATCTCTTTTGGATGTTACCCCTCATCATTCTACACTTGTTGATTTGTAATCATGGATTGTAAATGCTCATTTCATGATCATGATAGTGTCATTTCTTTGATGGGGGAACCCTTGTGTTAATAATTTGAGAGTCTTGCAAAGGTTTGAGGGGAGTATGGTTTTTACTTGCATGAGTTGGTATGGGGGTTAGAGATCTAGTGAGGCTACTTGGGTTACCAAAGATGGGGGTTGACAACATAGGAAGATCCCCATAAGGTAACCCATATCTAGTTTATTGTTGGACTTCATGATGATTCTTTGTGAAAGCTTGATTCTATATTTATGTGGGTAGGCCTTGCTTTGTGAAAATTATTTTACTATGAAGATCTTGTGGGAGGTGTTGCATGCCTCATTTTATGTGCATATTTATATGTATTTTCTAGTTGGTGCAAGTTGTCTTACCTAGTTGTGACCGTGATTCTTTTGTTGTTAGTAGGGGGAGTGGCTTTCAATGGGGGCCAACACACAAAGTGGCATACAGGTAACTCATTAAGAGTTTCTTTAATAAATGATAACCTAATAATTAATTTGGGGGTTTGGGTAGTATCTCACATTAGTCTAGATAAGTTAGCCTCACTCATGGCTCAAGTGCTCACTTAGGCTTGAGATGAGTGAGAAGGCCTGTAATGGAAAGTATCAACTACCTTGTCCTCTTGAAAGGTATGTCGATCCTGCATGAGTGAGAATGGGGGTCAGGGATCAGTTGAGGTTGCTAGGGTTTAACTAGGTAGTCGGCCAATAACCTATGAAGATCTACATTGGGTAACCCATGTGAAGCTTATATGATGACACACCACCCATGAGCAACCTTGTATGTTTGTTGTTCCCCTATTGTTGTTCTTATATCTCTGAAAGTGGATGTTTCTTTTGTTGTGGAGTCTTGTTAGTCTTGTTCACTTGATTGTTTGATGTCAAGGGTCCTTCTTGTCATCTCCTAGAACATCGGGGTGGGCCTTAGGGTCCACATGGTCAGGTGGAACATGCTATGCACCTCATTGCATCCCCAACCGAAGATCGATATCTATGGAGATGTACCATTTGCAATGACTTTTGAGCTTTCTAGAGTTGGAACCAGTCTTGATGTTATGTACCCACTCATTTCAGCTGTATCTATATATGTTGTACTATTCTTATTCATTTTGGGAAGCACTTTTGTATTGATGTATTCCTTGAACGATGCATATTCATTTAATAAATATAATGGATGTAATATTTGGCATTATCTTTTGATCACTGATGGATGCTTATTGTTTATGTTATGTTTATAGATTCTTGGTTTTGTTATGTGGTTATTGGTTCATAATATATGATTTTTAATGGTGTTGTATCTATGGAAATATTTATAATAAAATTCATAAGTGTGAAGGATGTTTAATGTAATGCAATTGTGTAACCCCAAGGGACTTATATATATGATATACATGTATGGTTTTAGTATTGGTGTTACATGCTTACTTACATTCATATTAGTTTTACTTTTAAAAGGAATTGTGCTATAAATATTTGATATTTTAGTGTCCTTTGGGGTTTGTGTGGTGGGGCATTACAATATAACTTGAAAATATTTAGCATGTAACTAGATGTATGTGCTAGATCATGATATCACTTACTAGATAACCACTAAATGTACATCAATATGTGGATCTTTTACTAAAATGAGTACTATAAAAAATAGGAAGATAAACATCACGAGCTCAATATATACCTAAATGTCTAGATCACCAAGCATAATTTGTACATGTAATCAATTCAAGTGAACCTAGAACATGTTCCAACCTAATGCAACAACATGGGAAAACTTGGAAAACATGTAAGAAATTTAATTAAAAATTAAAAAGGAAATGGACTTGGATAGAGGCTCAGTTAGTGTACATGCCATGTAGAGGAGGTTGAGGAAAAAATTTAAGGGAAAAAGCATAAATTAATCATGCAAAGAATGAGTGTCTAGGGAAGGATGAGACCATCTTGAGGAACCTTGAATCTAGCATGAAACTACCACTTTATCTCATTTGTTCAAATATTGGATTCATGTGTACATTATTTCACACCTAATAAGTTTGATGTAGGGGCACAATAAGTTGGATAACTTGAAAATTATATAAAAGGATCTAGGGTGAACATATCAGAGTAGATCATGTTACAAGGAAGGAGTTAAATGCACAAGAATAATGTATGAAACCCACACACAAGAAATAAATGAAAAGTAGAGAAGAGAAGAGGTGTAAGGGAAAAAATTATTGTGCACATGCATAAAGCTAATTTTCCCTAGATGGGTAGGATAGAATAATGAAACTCATGAGGGGGGAAAGGAATGATTCCTCTAATTTAAATTCATATTGTAATAAAAGACATATGATGTGAAAGAGAGAAAACATGATATATCTCCTATGAAAAGGTATATATCAATGAAAGTATAATATTAAAAAGGTGAAGTTATGATTCCTTAAATGCAAGGATGTGACAATTAAAATCACACTATGTTAAGGAGGAAGGATTAATGACCTAAAATATATGGATATAACCATATAAGCATAAGATGTAAAGGGATAGAGACATGATTCCCATAATATGAAGATGCAACATGATGAAGACCTATAATATGTAATGGAATTCATGATTCCCTCTACTCTATGTGGTAACTCTAAAAGTGTGACATGAACATTTATAGGATCAAATAAAATAATCAATAGTCAAAGAATAATGTGGAAAAACATGAGAAAAGTATCACAATATGCATGGAAATTTAAGAATTAATGAGGCAACATGAGAAACCAAAATTATAAAACAAAGATCATAAAATCCCAAGTACTAAACAAAAGTCTAATAAAAAAAAGCATGCAAAACATTTAAAATAGAAAAATAATATATGTAAAAGGTAAGTCCATGTTGGAAATAAAAGCAAAGGAAAAGGTAAATAAAACATAGGCATAAGGAGGATGCACACAAGAATAGGAGGAAATATTTTAAAAAAAGAAATTGGAAACTAAAATGACTCCAAGTAAGGAAGATAAGAATGTCAAACCAAATATAAAATATAAAATAAGTGGGTATGTGTAGGATCATGATGGGCCAAAAAGTGGTGATATTTAAGTGATATGATGACCCATGTGGCTGACGACTTTCTCTTTACCCAAAATTGATGACATGAAAAGGGTTTTTAAAGGAGATTATGACATTTTGACCATTATAAATTATACTTTGCTTTGAATTTAATAAATAATTATTATTCATTTTTTATTTGAATTACAACTAAAGTCCTGATTGATAGGCTAATTAAAAAACATCTATAGCTTTCAAATAGTATCATATTTTTTTGAATCTAAAACATGTGTCACATTCTATTCTTCACATACTACATGATTAAAAAAAAAATTGAGTTTTATAAAGTTTTGACCAAGTTAAGGTGGTCATATTTACAATTTTTTTATATTTTTAAAAAATTGTAATAAAAAAATCATAATTAATTATTTACTTCAAAAAAAATTACAAAAAAATATGCATCACATCGCTACATGAGTCCTCTACTTATATCTAAAATATTATAAAAAATTATTATCATTGTATTGTGGTTAGTGTGGTAGACATACACATACTTCTTATTTTTCCCCTGAAATTTAAGTACTACTACATTGAAATTTCAAATTTTCACCAAATAGATTTATTTATTTTTTAAAAAAACCTAGTAGTTTAGAAATTACATTGAATTTTCTATAGATTATATTGTTACATATTTTTGAAATAATATAGATAACTTATTCAAATTTTTATGTCAAGTTTCCTAACTCTGATTTTTCTAATTTTTTTGCCACTTAAGGGCATGTTTTTTCCATGATGATCTTGCACATGCCCAAGTGTGAAAATCACAACAAACAAGATGTATTAAAAAATCTAAAATTAGAAATAAAATGTATATATAAGAATGGATGAAGGGGTTCACAATATACATTACATGGAAAAAAAATAAAATGTTAAAATGATACAAAGAAGAAGTGACATAAAAATCTTAACAGATGTTTAAATTTGTTTGTGTCAAAATGCAATACAAAAGGTGTCTTTACATCATCCCCATGCTAACTAGGAATGTGAAAATATTCACAAAGCCAAGAAAAAGAATGTAAGAACATAGAATTGGTGATCAATAATAATTAAATCTAAAAATTTAATTCATACATCTCATATTAGGTGGTTTTTGTGTCATGGGTAAGCTCAATATGATCATATAATGTAAGAAAAAATTATGAAGCATGAATGCGTATACATGATCTAAGCTAACAAAATAGATCATCAATTTATATATTCCAAGCATCATGGAAGGTATATATCTAAATTATTTTATTGATAGGTCACACATGAGCTATGGGAGGATGGTGATCATGTGAAACACATCACAATAGGTGTAAAATAAGGAAGGATATAAAAAGAACATGTGGCTCTATGGACATATCTAATCATCATGATATGTAGAAGGAACATCATCATAAGATGCAACAATTTCATGTATAAATTTAAGGGAGAATTAGCTTTGAATCACATAATACATTTACTGATTATCTAAAACACGCTAGATGAAGTTAAACATATTCATAGTACAAATTTGTAAGTGCACTTAAATGATCCAAAATTGTGGGTCTTTGTACATGTGTACACCATAACCTAATAACCCTAGTTCTCAACCATATTCAAATGAAAAATAGTGAAAAAACACTTCAAATACACTCATGAAAAGAGTGACATAATCAATTATAAGTTGAAGATCAATGTACCTTCAAAAATAGCTCTGCTATTGTCCAAACACATTTTCTTTTGTTGAAATAAGTCTTCTAAATTATTAAAATAAACCTTCTTTTGTCAAAAAAAACTCTTCTAACTTATCAAAATAAACATTCTTTTGTTGAAATAAGTCTTCTAAATTGTCAAAATAAACCTTCTTTTGTCAAAATAAGCCTTCCTTTGTCAAAATATGCCTTCCTTTGTATTTTACCAATTTTTTAAAAATTATTTATATCAACCGTTTTCTACTAAGAAATTGTTGGTCGGTCATTTTTTGGCCAAACATGCTCTGGCCAAGAATATTTTGGCCAAAACTATCTCAATCGAGCATATGTAGTTTCTTGTCTACTTGGCAGCCGACTCACCTTTTTTCAAACTTTTTTGAAATATTCAAATTTAACAGAGTAAATTTCTTCATTCAAAATGTTTTTTCTGCAAAAAAGATAAATACCCTTTTGTGGAGCTTGGAGTGGTGAATCCAAATATGTAATTTTTTTAATATTTTGATTAGTTTTAATATTTTTTTTTTCTAAATAATGAAAGTAGGTTGTTAAAGTTAAAAAAGAGGTTGATTAGAAATTAAAAAAAATGTTAAAAATATTAATTTTTTTTAAATAATATATGGTGCACTAGAGGAGAGAGTCCACTTCAAAAGGGTATAACTTGTTTTTTGAAATGATTAAAAAAATAGACAATAGTTGATGTCCCATGAAAACTGTCAAATTCTGTAAAGTTTGACTTTAAAACATTATTACGAGAAAAAAATTATTTTTTTTCTATGCACTAGATATTGAACTTACCTATTTGGAGGAGGTGGGGGGCCTAGCTTGATTGGCTAAAGTATCCTATTGTAGAGAAGAGGTCACGATGTCTAGTCTCACCCAGAAACCATCGTATTGGAGGGCATGTTGCGCCAGTGCCATCGATCATGTGAAGAAAATTTACCAGGTGCATTGCAGTTTATAGGGGAATGAATACCCGACCAATTCCTACATTCTATAGAAAAAAAGGTTACCTATTTGGAAGAAAAAATTAATAGAGAAATGAATTTTTTTAAATTTGTTTCTAGACAACTTGTGAATGTCATTTTTTTTTTAAATTTTCAACATTATGAAATTTGTTCTTAAATTGATAAAAAAAATAATGAAAACTATTTTTTTAAAATCTAAAAATTCACAGGAATAAACTTAATTGAAAGTTCTGCATTTCATTAGCTTACATCATTATGAAATTCAAAACATAAAGACCACTTTATTTGGTCGAAGTTCATAATTTTTTTGTTGTTGGCCAATTCCTTTATAAAGTGTGGCATACGTTTGTGCTTTTACCCATAATTTCTTCTTCTGACATTCTCAATCCTCTTTTAGGTACTTCCTCAATGACATTTAGATTCTCTACATCCTTCACCTCCATACTTGAAACATGCTCCTTTGAACAGTATCTTTGAGGGAATATTCCCTCTTCTCTCCTATATCCACCATTGCAGTAGGAATTATGACCTTCTTTTTCATTGCCGTAGAAATTTTTATCCTCTCTTCCTCTGTGATATGAATGGTTGTCCTTCTCTTTACTATGGTATGGTTTCCCATCCTTGTTTTTCTCTACATATAGTCTTCTCTCTGAATTGTGATTTTCTCCTCTAGAATATTCCTCTTGCACTTCTCTATCTTTGTTCAAACTTTTTATTCAACTTTTCTTCTACCTTCAATGCAAATTGGTATGCTTCCTTAATTTTTGTCATCTTCACTAGGCTCAAATTTTCTTGGATTTTTATTCTCAGTCAATTTTTGTACCACACAATATTATCCTTTCTTACTTCACTATGTCCAACTTTGATGATCATATTGTAGAATTATTTAGCATACTCTTTCATATATCTCTCCTTTTGCCTCAAGTTCTATAATATTTTTAGAAATTCAAGTTCATAATCAATAGGTATAAATTGATTCTTCAACTTTGTCACCATGCTATCCCACATTGGGATATTCTCCTTTCCTCTTCTATTCTAATCCAATTCAACTTATTTCCACCATATAGTAGCATTTCCTTTTAAGTTAGTTTTTGCAAATCTCACTCTTTTTTAGATCCTCAATTTCTTCATATTCAAATTATTCCTTCATATAATTGACCCAATCTATCAATTCCTCAGGGTTTAAATTTCTTGCATAATTTTGAATTTAAATCCTAAGTCTTTAACAATATTTGGAAATAGATTTGAACATCTTTAACTAATTTGAATCTTCTTATTCTTCTAGGTTTTCTTCATTTTTATTCACAACATGATCTAATTAATCATCACTTTTGTCCTCATATCTAGGGTTTATACCTCTTCTTCTATCTTCTTCTACATCATCCAATCAAACTCTAATTGCTCAAATCATTTCCAACATTTCATCCATTCATCCAATAAAATTTACCATGGTAGGTGATTTCCTTGGTGACATTTCTTCCCTTAGATCCAATGCAACTACCTCAATTTAGAGATCTAGCTAAATGGGTTTCAACTGCCTCATAGTCAATGATCGGTTAAAAACGCATGTATTCTACCTTAGGTTAGTGATTTTTTCACCACAAGGAATGCCTTCTCAAAACTGAAAAAAATTCTTTGATACCACTTGGTGCAGTCCTAAATGGAGGGCCCATGAAGGACTATCCAATCATGCAACTTAGAGTCAACACAATAGAAATAACAATAAAATGCTCAACATGAATTATCATTGATTCAATAACTTCTAGTCTTACATGTATCATATGCCTCATATGTAGAATAATTAGGGCTCATAGGTCTACCACAATGGCATTATAGATATTATAATTGGCCCAAGGCCTTATTTTGACCTTTCAGTCTATTTCCTAAGTTCTACTATTACCAAAATATTATGAACTATTCTTGACTAATCTATAATGAATTACAAATGATCTTAAATATGAATCTCTAGCTCCAATTATGATCTGTGTCAACCTTAAGGGTTACAAACCCCAATGCATGATCAAGCATGTAGGTTAGCCAAATAATATGAGAAGATAATCCATCAAGAGATGAAATGTAATTTAGATCTCCAAGAAAATTCCCATGAGACCTAAAAGCCTTGTATGATGTTACATTAATCTCCACATGCTTTGGAAAAGTTCCACACAACAAACCTATACTAGGTTGGCCCCAAATACTGTGATTGAGAATGATAGTGAATATCTAAGAGTGTAAACTTTTTGTATATGAAAGAAAATCTCTTGAAATCTACATTTGTCTTAGATGACCTCATGTAGAACCAATAGCATTCTCTTGGAACTAAGAAATGACAATGGAATAAAATGATGCACAATAAATTTTGAGATAGCTATAGAATAAACTTGAAAGAAAAGAACCATTTTTGGTTGATACAGGATTGCTTTACAACTAAGGATGCTCCTGCATCATGTTTGGATCTTGAATTGTCACAATAAATAATTGAAATTGTACTCTTGACTTGCTTGATAACACTATTGACAATATTTTTTCTCAATTATTTCACTTATTTTTCAAATAATGCAATAACTAGGTATTTATATGGTATTATTCTAATTTCTCAAAAATTAAATCTTCATAGCCAACTTTGGACACTTGAATTGCAAATAATAAAGTGTTGACACTGACATATTTGAATTTGTAGCCAAAATAAGGGGAGAAATTCACCATAAGGGGACCTATTCACCATAGGACATATGTGTCCCAACTCTATTTTTTAGAAATTAAGGTGTCAAGGGAAAAGTATTAGATGAATGCATTTTTTTTCCTTGCAATTTGTCAATAATTGTTAAAAATGAGTCATTGAATAAATAATTTAGGAAATTAAGTACTCAATTAGATCTAATAAATTAAGGGGGAGCAAAATATAGTGTGAAATTGTCAAGGGTGACAATTTATGACACTACACTTATTATTTTTTATATACTAAATCTATGATTTGTTCTAATATGTTTATGTATATTTAAGTGCAATCTTATAAAGTTGTTCTTGAAGTTGTTCATATTTAGAAGCTATTAGATCATTTGGGTAATTACATCTATACTATTACTAGAGTTCCACCTAATTCCCCCTCTCCTTAGTGAGGGCATGTGCATGGATGGAGAAAGCTTATTAGGAATTATAGCACAACCCATTCCCATGGTCAACATGGCTCTTGGTCATTGGCTTCTAAAAATATTGATGTTTGTAGAGGATGGGATCGACCCTTCCAAATAATCTTTACCGAGCTTCTCATGGGTGGATTGATGCTCCAAACTGGCCTAACTTAGGTCAATTTTCTCACTTAGATTTGGTCATCTCTCCAACCCTTCCACAATAGTTGCTAAACAACCTACTTAAAGAATAAGAATGAACTCTCATTGAATGGAAACCAATTGATGATGCTACCCCTATAAATTTTTGGGGCAATCCAAATGATAAATATCATCCCCGTCTAGTTTTTCTTTAGTTTCTTATTCTTTGTTGAGCTTGGCCTTTTTATTGTTCTTTCATCTTTGTTTTAGGAATGGTTCAATTATACTTTGTGTTCATGTGCCTCTCTATCATCCTCTTTTTTTGTGTGAATATTGTACTATCCTTTAATTATTATTATTTTTCTTTTTGTATTAAATTGGAAAAGCCACTGAAAATATTTTATTGAAAATAAAAGAGGTTTACATCAGGGAATTAGAAATGTCATGCCAAACATTTGGAAAAATAGAACTAACAAGAAAGAAGTAGGGGAAAAAGTGCTAATTAGGAAAACATAAAAACCCCTCTGAACACCAAGGCATGAAAGTTGATTACACTAGGAGAGAAAGAAGGTAAGACAACCCTCGAGCTAGAGAGAGCAAGGAGAAATGGGTGATCCCACAATATTGGTTTACAATTTTTGGCCAAACTAGACACTAAATTGTTCTTTTATAACTAAATCTTCACTTTCATGCACCAAAAGTGGCTAATCCATGCGGAATTTGAAGATGACGAAAACTAGTTATTTGTGACATTTTGTTTGTAGATTCTAATTTATTTATTTTCAAAAATTTTGGAATCATATTGTACTTCTTTTTCCATCTCCTTTGAAAACTAGTTTTTTTGAGTAAACACCACTTTTAAGGAGTGATGTTGACCATATACAACATACCTTTTTTTCCATGAAGGATAAAATTCTAATTTTTCCGAAATTAGATTTGTAACTACAATATCTAGTGCTTTCATTTGATTTCATAGTTTTTTATTGAATTTTTTTCCTTAATCAAGTTTCAAAGTCAAACTAATTACAATTCAAACATAGACGAATTGTATACAACATAACTTTTTTTGTATATATCAAAATTATTATTTTTTGTTGGATAATGACTTCAATATCTAGTGCACTCATATTTTTCAATTTGTTTTTGATAATATTCTATTTTTCAACATGTTCAAAGCAAAGAGCTTGATTTTCAATGAAAAACCTACATTCACAAGAAATAAAAAATAAATATAATAATTAAATTAAATTTATTAAAAATTATACTTTTTGAGAAACTTATAATAAGAAATACATACTTACAATTTATAAATTTTAAATGAATTCATTTGATTCCCGAAAAGGTAAATCAACTTTTTTTTTTCTATCAACATTTTGATACGTGTAAAGGAGACTCCATTATAGGTATGGTTTAAAACTAGTAGGGTTATATCCAAGGGGGTTTGATCTAAGGTGGTTAGATCAAACCCTCTTCAATTTAAGTCCTTTAAATGGAACTTTTCAAGGCTTAAATCATTATATTTTTCAAAAATATGTGATTTCAACAAAAATTAGGATCTCCCAAAAATTGTAAACTAGTATTGTTGGATCACCCAAATGACTTCAATTTTGGGAACACCAAATTGGCTAGGGCTTGGGGTTTGCATTCCTCGAGCTCACAACTTTGACTCTGCTTCATAGTGGGCAAAGGAAAGGGTTAGTTATATTGTGTGTCAGTTCTTGCTCTACTGACCTGGGGTATAGGAATGGAATTTTCCCCTAACCTCCTTGAGGTTAGATAAATTTTGTGGGAAAGGGAAAGGGTCAGTTATATTTTGTGTTAGTTCCTACTCTATTGACCTTGGGTATAGTAATGTAATTTTCCCCTAATCTCCTTGAGGTTAGATAATTTTCTTTGGGTGTGATCATACCAGTGTTAGTGAATCAGACCCCATCATAACTTTTCAGTTAAGCACGCTTGGGTTGGAGTAATATTGGGATGGGTGACCTTTAATTAATAAATTTTAAAGGGAAATATTCATCAAAAAAATTCACAAATTTAAGATACAGATTCAATCTTTAGAGTTTGGAAATTCATTCTATAAAGCTCAAAATAAATCCATAGAGCTTGGAGTGTCTTCTATAGAGCTCAAAGTGCACGTATACAATCCCATATAAATTTGGGAAACTTAAGGAAATGAATGTTGAATGCTTTCAAAACCAATGATGAAATGTTTGTTTATTATAAAGTTTGATATTCAAAGATTTGAAAATCCATTTATTATAAAAACAAATTGGGAAAATAGGAAAGAAGTTGATAATACAATAAAAGTATTATTCAAAATGTATATGAAAATAAATGTACACTCTTAAAATCCCATACATGTATTAAAAAAAATAGGTATTCAATGTGGGTTAATATTTATAGATTGAAACTCACTTGTTTGCGTATAATTGATGAGGGTGATAACAAGTGCTTTGTTTCTAGATTTAACTATGTGTATTTATTTACATCAATATGGATTGTGGAAATTTAATGTCTCTAATTGACGAGGGTGATGTTATGTTTCTTGGTTAGGTCATCCAAAGATACATTGAATAAGAGATATAACTTTTAAATCACCACAAATTATTTTATTTTATTTTTCCTTAAATATTATATACTTACCCATAATTTTGTATATTTTTTTCTAAATGGTAATATATATTCTAAAATTTTAATGTATTTATAATTAGAAAATAAATACTAAATCTAATTATTACACTCTACTTTTATTTCAAAAAGAAATTGTCTCTAATATGATAACTTATTAACTTTTAATATCTAATAAATCAAATATATTTTTAATATAATAATAAAAACATAAATATCGATTAATACTTCATCATTAAATTATGATTTACTCTATAACTAAAAAAAATTTAAATAACAAGAAACTACATAAAACTTAAAATACAATTAACATATATTTTGAAAAACTTTGTGGTTTTGGGTCCTTGTAAAACCGTTTTTTCCTTTATCAAAAATATATATTTTGAAAAACAAAATATAATTATTTCCTATTTTTGTAGATTAAGCCTCTCAGAACAATAATCTATTTGAAACATATATTTAATATGTATTAATAAATATGCCTTATAATAGGTATATAAACTATTTTCAGTACTTAATAAACCAAAAAAATGAAGTTTACCCATTAAAATTGGTTCCCCAAAATATTTTAAATTTTGAACTATTTGGTGATAAACACATAAAGCATGCTAAATGAGTTTTAAAAAAAATAAAAAATAAAAGAAATTTGAAGAATCTTTTGCAATTCAAATTGTCCCATTCTATTATATTTTCAATAAAAAAATTATTTAAATATTTATTCTTTGTAAATATTAGAGACCGAAGATGGTCCCAATGTATTTGATGTTTTTCTTATTTTAGATAAGAACATCTATGGTTGATTTTTTTAAGATAACTATGAAAAACTTCAAAATTATATTGCATTGGAATTTGGTAGTTTTCATTAGGTAGGATTCATATGTTTTTTATTTTTTTAAATAATTTGAGTACGAGAGGTGCATATTTGAATATTGAAGGGGTATTTTAAGGAGGAAGATAAGTGCTAAAAGTTTAGTATGGAGATAAGTTATACAAAAACACACACACACACACACACACACACACACACACACACACACACACACACACACACAGAGGTTATGTGTAGGATCATGATGGGCCAAAAAGTGGCGATATAATACGTATGTGTAGGGTATATGGCTGACAACTTTTTTTACCCAAAATTGATGAAACGAAAAGGGTTTTTAAAGAAGAATCTTCGATTTCCACCAATATAAATTATGATTTATTTTTAATTTAATAAATAATTATTATTCATTTTCTATTTGAATTATGACTAAAGTCCTAATTGATAGGTTGATTGAAAACCATCTATAGCTTTCAAATGGTATCACATTTTTTGAATCTGAAACATGTGTCACATTCTATTCTTCACATACTATAGGATAAAAAAAATGAATTTCATGAAATTTTTATCAAGTTAAAGTGGTCAGACATACGAGTTTTTATATGTTGTAAAATTTGTAATAAAAAAATCATAATTAATGATTTATTTAGAAAACAATTACAAAAAATATGCATCACATTTGGACATGAGTCCTCTACTTATATCTAAAATCTTATAAAAAAATATTATCATTTTATTGTGGTTAGGGTGGTCAAAGAGACACCTACTTCATATTTTTTCCCTGAAATTTAAGTACTACTGCATTGAAACTTAAAATTTTCACCAAATGGATTTTTTTTTCTAAATAAACCTAGTAGTTTAGAAACTACATTCAATTTTCTATAGATGCTATTCTTACATATTTTTGAAATAATATACATAACTTATTCAAAGTTTTACATCAAGTTTCCTAACTCTGATTTTTCTGAATTCTTTGCCACTTAAGGGCCTATTTTTTCCATGATGATCTTGCACACACACACACAAACGTATATATATAATAGTTATAATTTAAGATGTGGAAATAGAGAGTGAAAATGGGGTTGTGGAAGGGAAAGAGAGGTTGAGGGTTAAAAAATGGGGGTATCTATTTCATCAAATTTTTTTGGATAGCATAATTAAAGAATACAACATCACCCCATTAATTGTACTTAATCAATTGAACTTCAATTCTTTCAATTTTTATATATTTTGTCTTCCATTTTTTATTTTCCTTTAAAAAAATCAATTCTAAAATTTGGTAATTACAAAAAAGATAATACTTTAAATATCACTTAAATAAAGAAGGAAAAAATCATGGGATTGTTAAGCCCAAAAATATATCTCAAACTCTTTGAATTGTACATGCTAAAATAAATTATTTCACTTATTATATGGAAAGTTCTATTAATGTTAAGATTTTGTGTTTGAAAGGGGGATAATGTAATAGGAAAGATCTTGTTTCAAGTAGGAGGTACATTTTGTAGCTTCCAAAGGTTAAGATTCTTTGTCTTATCAGTTTTAAACTATTTTATTTACTCTTGATTTATTTTATTTTACTGTACAATTATTTTATTCACTATATATATATATATATCTATATATATATGGACACATAAATTTTAATTTTTAGTTAAGAATTATTTTATTCCATATACATTTTTTGCTTTATTTTTATTTGAAGAGATATTTTTTAATAAAATAAGGGTAAAAATTTATTATAAAATGAAGAAGTAAAAAAAACAAAATACAACTAGGGTTCCCCAAGGGAACCTCAAAAAAATTCCATTACATTTTCCTATCTTCCATAATCACCTTTTCCAAAGTCTTCTCATAATCTAGGGGAAAAAGTCCCCATTCCCTTACATCCAATCCCTTCTCGTGCTCCAAAGCCCATTTGGCCAAACAACTCACTGCTCTATTTCACTCCCTAGGAATGTTATGAAAAAAGATAAAATCCAAAGAGCAATATAAGCTCAAAACCTACCTAACCACCTTAGCTAGTTTGCAGCTAGCTCCATCCACCCTTTTTTCATTTAACATATCCATAACAATATGTGAATTAGATTCACACATAATTTATCTCCAACTAAGGGAGCACATTCTTTCTGCCACATGAAGAATAGTAAGGGCCTTCATAAGATTATTGGTTTTCTACCCCTTATACACAAAAAATAGAAACACCATACCACCTCCACTATCTTATGATGGAAAAAAATATAATTTTAATTTTATTATTGTTCTTTTTTGCCACCCCTTGGGCTTTGTGCCTCCTCTCCTCCTAACACTCTTTTTCCTCTCTTTATATACATGTTGGGTCTACAAGAAACCAATCTTCCATATCCTTGGAGCTTTCTATCCTGATGATGGATCATGGAGCGTGATCCGAAACATTGATTCAAAAAAGCATACACACAATCAAATCCAGAAACAATTTTTCTTATGGATTGTGGAAATCTTATAACAATAATAGATTAAGCCTCTCAAGCAATAATATATTAGTAACATAGGTTTACTGAATATTAATACATATTCATTGCAATAGGTATATAAATTGTTTTTAGTACTTAATAAAACAAAAAATGAAGTTTACCCATTAAAATCAGTTCCCCAAAATATTTCAAATTCTGAACTACTTGAAGAGAAACAAATAAAGCAATAATGAGTTAAAAAAATAAAATATATTAAAAGAAATTTGAAGAATCTTTTGCAATTCAAATTGTCTCATTCTATTCTATTTTCAATAAGAAATTTATTTAGATATTTCTTCTTTGTAAATATGAGTGATCGAAGATGCTTCCAATGTATTTGATACTTTTCTAATCTTGGATAAGAACATCTATGGCTGATTATTTTAAGAGAAATATGAAAAACTTTAAAATTCTATTATATTGGCATTTGGCAGTTTTCATAGGTTATTTTTTAAAAATAATTTGAGTAGGGGTGGTGCATATTTGAATTGTGAAGGGGTATTTTAAGGAGGCGGATAAGTGATAAAATTTAAGTAGGGAGACAAAAGGAATACATCATCACCCCATTAATTGTACTCAATTAGTTGAACTTTAATTCTTTCATTTTTTATCTATTTTATCTTCCATCATTTTTATTTTCGTTTAAAAAATATAATTCTAAAGTTTGGTAATTATAAAAAGATAGTAATTTCAAGATCACTTAAATAAAGAAGGAAAAAACCATGGGATTATTAAGCCCAAAAATATATCTTAAACATTTTGAATTGTGCATTCTAAAATAATTCATTTCACTTATTCTATAGAATGTGCTATTAATGTTAGGATTTTGTGTTTGAATGGGGGATAATGTATCTTGGAACTCCTAATAGGAAAAGATCTTGTTTCAAGTAGTGGGTACATGTTGCAGCTTCCAATGGCTAAGATTCTATGTCTTATCAATATTAAACTATTTTATTTACTCTCAATTTATTGTATAATTATTTTATTTACATATGCACACACACAAATATGGAAATATAAATTTTAATTTTTACTTTTAAGAATTATTTTATTCTATATATATTGTTTAAATTATTTTTATTTGAAGAGATAATTTTCTTTTAGAAAAATATAGCTAAAAATTTATTACAAAATCAAAAAGTATAGAAAAAGCCAAAATACAAAGTTGGCGTTCCCTAAGTGAACCTAAAAAAAATACCATTACATATTCATGTCTTCCATAATCACCTTTTCCAAAGTCTTGCACGATTTGGAGGAAAAAGGCCGCATTCTCTTACACTCGATACCTCCTCATGCTCCATAGCTTATTTGGCTAGACAATCCGTCGCTCTATTCTACTTCCTATGAAAATGATAGGAAGAGATAAACTCTAGAGAGACACATAAGCTCAAAACCTTCCTAACCACCATAGCCAGCAGCCAGCTAGCTCCTTCCACACTTTTCTCATTTAATGTTCATATCCATAACAATTTGTGAATCATATTTATAGATATGTTTTCTCCAACTGAAGAAGCACCCTCTTTCCACCACATATAAAATAGTAAGGTCCTTCATAAGATTATTGGTCTGTTTCCCTCTATACACACACACAAAAAAAGAAACACCATACAACCTCCATTATCTCCACCAATCCTAGTATGCATAGGGTTTCCCACCCTTCCAACCTCCAACTTAAAGTTTCTTATGATATCCATATCACTAGGAGACATAGTCTCAAAAATTTCACATTTTGCAAAAATGGTATCTTGAATCCTATTGAGAATATTTTATCACAGCTGATTTGCCACCAATTGCACACCCTAAAAAAACCTTTGATTCCTTTCTAGCCATAGATTCCAAATAATAAAAGTAGGGTCGATAATGTAAGCAATCTTAAGAAAATATGTCTGAGCAAGAGGACAATATGCCATATTATCCTAGAACTCAACCAAATAAGTGGCATGAATATAAGTGTGTTTGCAAGCCTCCAACTAGAGGTTCCAAAGCCAATGAGAAAAAGAGAATAAAAAGAACAAGTAAGGGGATATAATGCCCATATGTCTACACCATCATTATGTGTTGTTGTTTGTCTTTATGGTTAGATATAGCTTGGTTATGTGTTCGTCGGGATTAATTAATTGATTTTTCCTTGATTAAATTAAACTTATTGTTTAGAATAGAATATTTAAAATAAAATATTAAAATATTAATATAATACAAATACATTATAAATAAGATTACAATTATTAAATCAGATATTATATTCATTATAGGTAAAATTTAAAAGGTCATGGTTATAAATTATAAATATAATAAATTGTCAAATGGTAAATAAAGAAAAGTAATGGAAATTAAATGAACTGATGAAGAAGGAAAATAGTTATGGATGGAATTAAGGAAGATGATAAGGGAAGTTAACTAACAGAAGGGTAATTGATTTATTCTCGGGAAAATTATTACATTCAGGTACAGAGAAACTAATTCTGGTAGAGGGGTACACTGAAATTGGTGATGGTGCTTATTTCATGGGGGATGGGCTCTCAAAGGATTTGGGGAGTCAGGAATTATAGGGAAGGTGAAAAAAAAAAACATTTTTTTGTTCTTTGGTTTTTTTGGTGAACGTGCTCTGGGGGTTATTGGGGATGAAAGGGGTTTTCAGGAAAATTAAAATAGTCGTAAGGGTATTTAGCTTTTCACTAATTGATTGGGAAGTTTTGGGAGTCTAACCTTATAGACAGTGGTGTGGAACTCAGACTAGCTAAAAACTTGAACCGAAAACTTCTTTAGATCAGCTGTTGGTTAAACCAGGTTCCTCTATTTCTACTTTTCACCTCCGATTTTACTTGAGTGGAATAACTTAATACAAGGTTTTTGAAAAGAATTGGGGAATTTTATTAAATGTTTGGTTGTTTGAAGCTGAGAACATGTTTCCATGTTTCCTTAGTCATATTCTGGTTGTTTTTCAAAGTTGCCATGTTTTGTTTTAGTTCCAAATATCTTACTTCTATTCTGCACCATGGATCGATTGATGTTAACCTATATACGAGTGGATACTCAAGGTAAAATGTAGAATAAATAAACTTTTACTTCTAAATATTTCATTTGAATTTTATCTATAAAGTCATCACCCCTATTTTGACAACCAATTAGATATTTATTACTTTCTATCTATGTTGTGGTACCAGCCTTTCTTGCATGTGTCGCTCCTTACCTTATAGTCTATAAAATATTGATACAAAATCTCTTAATCCTTAAAGTTGTAAAAACATTAGATATATATATTTTTCCTTAATGATGGTTGCTTTCTCTTGGACAATTTGTAAACCAGACTTGTAATCCGTTGTCTCTCTAATCATTCATTTGGGTCACAGCTGGGGAAATTAGGGAATTATTAATTATGGTTTAGCTTCTCTGTAGAAAGAGTACCCCTTTGGTTCTGTTGAATCCTTATCTCACGATGTGTGCATGCTCATTAACTAGATGTTCATGCACAAGATATTATTCCTTAGTATACTGCAAGTTAAGTTCTTGTTGACCAAAAGAACTAAGTGTCTGTGGTTAAACATGAATGCTTTTACTTAAGCAACGTCTTGCATGTCTTGAATAGTTTGCTCCCTGTGCGGATAAATTAGCGTATATTTATGTTGTTGAAAACTGTTTAATTGTGTTTCAATCTAGACATTTGTTCTTTTCTTTTGTCTTACCTTCTATCGACAACATCTCTTTTCATATCACCTCAATCTAGAGCTCTTTACAAATAGGAATATCAACCACACATTTGTATCTTACCATCTTTGTGGATGGCATGGAAGAGCCATCTCCATCTCTTGTACCTATGCCACCGCCGATCTTGTAATATACTTTACTCCCTCATTTCCATGATCAGCCTGAAATGAGTTGTAACTGTAGACATGCAAAATTAGCATTATGTATTCATTAAGAAAATTAGGCTTCACGTGCATCCACTCATTCAGTTAATCAGGTTCACCTTCATCCATTCATCAGGTAATCTCATTAATCTCTTAAGGTCATTTATTTTAAAATCAAATAAACATTATCATCAACCTTTTAATAAATCAAATGACCATTTAATCAAATCCCAAATCATATTACATCATTTTCTAATTTAAATAAATCAAATATCAAAGTCCTAAAAGTCAACTCACCTAGTCATCATTAAACTAACATAATCATCATTTGTTTAATCTAATCCTGATTAAATACTAATCTCACCCACTTGCATTCTCTAGATATCTCCACTTGCATAAATAAATCAATTTTATTGATTTATTAAAAACCCTTATTTTCCCTCAACATGACAAGTTGATTTGTCCCTCCAACATGGCATTTATTGCTATTTTTCTTGTCCCCCTCTCAAAATTTATTGCAAAATTTGAATTCAAATTCTCCCTCTCATGGGAACTCTTCCCAAATCTTGCACAACCATTGGCCTATCACCACTTGACAAGTGTCTTCCTCTCATTTGTCCAATCTTAGCCCCACATTCACCATGTTGGCCAATATCTCATCAAGAAAATCTATAAAAGAAGGCCTTCATTCTCATTCATGGATCCACAACTTTTTGCAAGGTTACTCTCTTGGTTTGAGAACTCATCTTGCTCTTCATCCTATTTACATTTGCATCATCTTAAGCTTTGATCAAGGATTGGGAAAGGGCCACTTGCACATGTGACACCAATCCACTATGGAATAGGTGACTTGTTATGGCTTTCCTAATGCTTTAGTTTTTCTATTTTCATTTGTTACATTTGGAAGCATCTACAAGGTATTTCATAGGAGTTATTTTGATAGATTTGTGAAGTACTAACCCATGTTTGAGATGTTAGTATTTGCAGATTTAAAAAGATGCTCATAGTTTGGCGCTAGAAGGAGGGCTATGGCTTGTTTAATCTAATTTATATGATAATGATTGTACAAATTTATCAAATGCAGATCTTAGTATTGTTTTTCATAATTCTTTGTTTGTGATTGATTGATTTCTGCCCTTAAAAGGTTGCAAAATTTTGGTTCAAGACTTCTAATAATATTTTCTTTGAAGAAGTAAACAATCCAAAGGTTTCTTAACACATTAAAATCATATTTTTAATGTGGTCTGTTTATGCCATGTGAATAAAATCTCTGTCAACGCCCTTTTATATAGGTGGTTGTGTACATAACTCAGAATTCTTATGAAAAAGCAGCCCATCCATGTCATAACAATCAAAATTCTACACTCAAATCTATCAATTACTTGTTCAAAATCTGGTCTTTGGTAATGTCGTCCCATGTATTCATTAATGCTTTCTATTGTTAGACTATTTTATAGATTTTGTGGTTGACTTTACCTGCTCATAAAAAAAAAAAAGACACGCCATTCACTCCACTTACTAGCCTTCTAATTTGCATTGATGTGAAAATTGTTAATAATTTTGGGGCGTTCTTTGCCAAATGCGTTTTTCACTGACATATTTTATCAATCTTCCTATAACTTTGCAGACAGTGATGAATGCTATTTAAAGTTGGTGGAAGTTGCTTTTACACTTGTCATTTGCAATTACTTCAAAGTATTTTCCAGTGACTTGTAGGCGTGTCTTTTGTGCCTATCCAATCACATTGACTTGCACAATTTGCAGGAAGCCAAATGACCAGAATACAACTACTAAGAAATCTTTCCTCTGTTAAAAAATCTGCATTGTATAAGAGGAGGTTGTGTTTGCAGGCAATATCTGATGGAGCTCATCACGTTTTTGTGATTCACAAATTCCTCACTTTCAACTGATATGTCTCTTGATGCGCACAAAGTCCTTGTATTCCCTACTATTCTTCCCTATCTATAGTCGAGCCATTTATTGAACATGATAACCTTAGCCAAATAATGTCTAGTATCTTACAGATGCAGTGGTTTCTTCAAAGAGCCTTCCTTGACCAACAATTTTTCTAGGTAAGTAAGCATGATAAATCTATGTTATGCTTTATGCCTGTCAAAGTGGAGACTTGAAACCAAATGCGGCCTGTATTAGTGCCTCTTTATTAGCTGAATATATTCACTTTATGATAGCTGCGATTTATTGAGTGTTTAGAGCTTCTTGCCATCATCGTTTTCCACAGTGAAAGTAGCAGGTACATTTCAAATTTCTAGGTCGGCACACTTATGTGCTTGTATAAATTTGTAGATGTTTCTTGTGGTAGAGGATCAGTGAAGAGTAATGGTTAGTTGATACGTCCTTCCAGCCTAGCAACTAGGATAGTAATCATTGCTCATTGGTCTTCTTCTTAAATTCATGTGCCATACCTTTCATTTGAGGCCATAAATATCAGACCACAAGTTGTACACATCACTGTCTTGTATAAATTTTGGTAGGCATTGGAAATCTACTCTTTTCAAAATGGTCTAACTGCTTATGATGTTGGAACAAATGGGAGTTTGGGCTTTACATTAGTTGATTGCATTTATTTGGAAGCTTAGATATTTTTGGTTGCTTGTGTAAGCTACCTTAAATGATCACTGATAGATATTCATTGTTGCTTGTCTTTTTAGTGGTCCAAGTTCTTTATGTTTTTAATGAATATATCTGACAAAGTTTCCTACATTTTTTTATGATCTAGTGATTGAGTGATGTGCATCACTTAAGATAGCATGTTCAAATGTGGATTTGCTGAGAATGAACGGTTGCAAGGTTACACATAATCTATCTTTAGTGGAACTGGTATCGAAGTCTCAATGGAGTTAAAATCTATTTGATTTACCTTGAAATGAATGCTGCAAATGTGTTGTCAGCACTATAATGATTTGAAAAATTCTAAAGTCAACAAAAGCATTGAGTATGGTTGGTGAGCTAATTCATGGCGCAGACTATTTATTAGGCGCTTCACTCTTTATGCTGCAACTTACGTTATTTTAAAATACTTTGATTGATTTGTCTGACCTTTGTGCCATGGTACTTATAAAAGCATATGTCATCAAGTTTATTTTTTAATATACTTACTGGATGTCTCTTATGTTGTAATCATTTTGAAAACTTTCAAAGAATTCTTATCAGCCAACTCTTCTTTTTGTAGTATAAATATATCAATTGTATTATAAATATATTTTAATGTTGGCTATTAAAAGGTGCTAATTAGAAATATATTGGCATTTGTTGTTGATTGAATATTTTGTTATTTATATTATTACCAAGTTCTTTATAAAAGAATAGATAAATAAGTAAAGTAATAAAAATTCAATAAGGAATGCCAATGCATTTTTTTATTTTGATAAAGTTGACATGCCTTAATTTTTAGCTCTTGTTTGTGATATTAATAGGTACAAAGCTGAAAATTAACAAAGGTACATCGTGAAAATGAAGGAAAGCAAGGAGAAGGTACAAGGAAAGTGAAAAGTCAACAAAGGTACAAATGAACAACGAAGGCACAACGCACAAGGAAAACGAAAGGAGGGGTATTTTTTTTTAAAACTCAAAGTGTTTTTAAATGCTTTAAGTGTTTGTTCAACACTTCTTTACGAAATTGTTACCTTTTCGCTCCTAGGACACTAATTTTCGTTTGGGTCTAAAAAGAACAATTTGGTTTTTTCCATTCACAAAAGGTTAAAATTCAAGCTTAGACACTTACTAGATTTTGTTTTGGGCTAAAAAATTGGACAAGTACTCTTCATATTTCATTCGGTGCTTAAAACGAATCAAACAATTTCTTTGAAAGGATAAAATGAATGTGTGTTTGCTTTTTTTTGTGGTTATTTACTTAAACTAAAGTCATTGAAAGGACGTATGCGCTTCTCTCGCGCTTCCAAGTGATCTTGAGAATCAAAAGGCCTTTTTGGTGATTTTGGCGTAAGATAAAGTAATCACCTCCACACTTCAATTTAGGCTTAAAATTGAACAAACTATTATGCGAGTGTGAGTGGGGGGAATTTTCGTGTATATTCTCTCTCTTTGTTGCTATCAAAGATTGATTGAGTTACGGATTTTGTTCTTCATTTTCTTTTGTTTATCTTAGAGGGCCCACCTTGTGGGAAAAAATACTCACCCAAGGGAAAGGCTCAACCGGTAACACTCTGAACCTGAGAGTATTTCCAGCTAGGATATAAATGTGGATATTGGAAGAAATGCCAATATCACGTTGTTGACTTCGACAAGATAGATCCGAAAGGGGACTCTTGCCATGTTGGGTCAACTCCTACAAACAGAAAGTCTGAACTAGAACCTTTGTTTTGTAGTGGCCTATTTATCCATTGAGCGAGTTAATCAAAGTGGTGCATTGGAACTTAGATTCCAAGAAGTTACTTGCCATGTCTGATCTTGGTTGAAATATAGAGGTTAAGACTTCATTCTTAACACACCTTTATATTTTATCCTTGGTTGCATGTAAAATGATCTCTTCTACAAAGGGCGTGAGGCAAGCCCACTAAGAAAAACGTACCCATTAAGCTAGGATGTTGCATTGCTTGTGAGTCAGTTTGAAAATACATTGCTTGCTCAAAAACAAATAAAAAAAAAAACACTTAACATCATCAAAATTTCAAACCCTTTTGAAGAAAAATATCATTGACTCAATCTATATGTTATTGCTTTCCCTTGGGACTTATGTCCTTAGAGGTTTCTAAGCATTGGATTATATCTCAATTTGTCTTCTTGAGTAAACAATAGGAAAACCCTTGCCTTAAGTTCATTAAATTTCCACATAAACTATCTTGTGGGGTTTAAAGAAATTGAGACATTGCACATCTTAGTTTGAAACTTTAATCAAAGATATTGTTTTTGGTAAAATAAAGCCATTAAGCAAAGCTAAGAAAAATGAATTTTCATGTGTGATTGGAGAATCACAAATCCCAAAGCAAAAATCATTGGAAATCCAAAAATGAATGTTCAAATGAAATCACTTCTTGGTTACAAAGGTCTTTAGGAAGCATTTGCATGCTCTTCAATAGCCAGGTCTAGGAAAACAAAGCATCTTTTTAGGTTCACCTAAGGATCAAAACAAATCAAACCTCTTTCATCCATCTTTCAAAATGTCAAAATCCATCTCACAAATCATCTTTTGGAAAATATTGAAATTATCCTTGATACTAGGCTTTGTGGCAAAAAAAATATAAAAATCAAAATCATCCAAAAACATTGTGACCAAGTTCTTGAAAACATTTATCAAAACACCTTTGGCTAGGCATGTGTAGATGCATCCTTTTGCATATACTTAGTCAAAGTTATCAAAATCATCTTGTCTAACTTAGTGTATGTGGATGAATCCTTCTTCATATACTTAGTGAAACTATTATAGGTGTGGGTAGATGCATCCTTCTCCTCACACATATCCAAAATCATCATCCTTTGAACAAAACTATCCCTTAGATCATTATCAAACATCTTATGGTCCTTTTGTTCAAAATCCAAAACAAAATCAAAATCCAACTCAAGGACAAAATCCCAAATCCCAAATCCAATCAAATTCAAGTCCTAAAGCCTAGTGTCTCATTCAATACTTATCAAAAGCCAAAACATTCATATCATTCATCATCATATCATCACCTTTGATCCCCAAAAAGCATCCTAAAACTTTCACTTTCAGACATAAAATAGAGATTAATCCAAAGATTCAAGAGATTCATCTCCCATATTGTCAAAGATTGATCCCCGTTTTATGGTTCTAACTAGATCTCAATACAAGAAGAGAATATAATCCAACAAAGAAACACCCGCTTCAAGTGATCTTAGCCAAACCACTCCTGAAATGAATCCCATTGGGGATGGAAATCTCACAATTAGCCTTCCAACATCATTGTGAGACCCACAAGAGGAAACCGAAGGGGAGGATCTTACCTTTGGAATGTCTCACAAACAAATAGTTGAAATGCTCCAAAATCTGTACAACCATAGAATCATCAACATCATGATGAGACTTAACCCTTCGTTGTACATGCTTGAACTAGCAAAACAAGGGGCCAAGTTGCCCTCGGATTTTGATGTGAGCACTATAGTAGAGACATCTTTTCCACCAATCTCATCCACCATCCCCATTTCATCTACACCCCCATCTCAAAACGTCACGAAAAATATCCTGCAAATCACATCATTTGAACCAACTCAACCCAACGTTAACAAGGGAAACACATTTCTCAATGTTCTTCAATCACATCCCCTTGTTAATAATCAAAGCTTGGATGTAAACACCACATTGGAACAAAACATTCCCCATAATCCATTACAAAAAAATGTTCCTCTCACTTTACATTATGACCCATCATCAACATCTTTTCACGGAGCACCTCAAATCCCCCTCCTCACAAATTCACAAGAGGAGGGAGACATGTTCAGACCAGGGGGCATTTTCAACACCACAACACTCTCGCAAGGATTCATCCCCCTTACATTTCCACCTCTCCCACCATCACCATTGTCATCAACACCACTCCTTGGTTTAGGGCTTCCCCCTCTACCGAGTATCAATCAAAACAACATCCCAACCATCAATCAAAACATTTTGCCAAATGCTCAAAACTTATTGTTGACATCACAACAACAAATGAAAAACACACAAGCAATGGAAACATCATCAAACACCCTCACAAAATTGCAAAGCATGGTATTTCAAAGGCCAATCACATCAACAACACCATCCACCAATCATGTAATCAACACGACAACACTATCCACCAACCAAATAATCAACACAACATCATCATCTACCACCATTCCAAACCCACCACCACCCCCACCACCACCAACGTTCACCACATCAAACCAATTTGATGTAGCATTACAAGCCGCTTTTCAAAGAGGCTATCAATAAGTGCAAAAACAAAAATCCGTGCAACAAGCTGCTCAAGCTGCACAAGCTGCCAAAGCTACACAAGCTGCAATACAAGCACAACAAGTGCAACAAGCTCAAGCGTTATTACAACAACAACAACAAGCCGCACAAGCTACCCAAGCCACACAAGCATTACAAGTACAAAGGGTCGCTCAAGCACAACTTTTATTACAACAACAAGCAGCACAAGCTCAAGCACAACTTCTTGCACAAGCAGTGCAAATGCAAGCATATTAGCAAGCACTAAAGCAATACCAAGAGCAGCAAGAAGTAGCAGAATTGGTAGCCCAACAACAAGTGTTGTGGGAACAAGAATAAGCAAAACAACAAGCATTGTTAGAATAGCAACAAGCGCAACAGCAAGCACAACAACAAGCATTGTTGGAACAACAACAAGTGCAACAAAAAGCACAAATCCTAGCACAATAACAAAAAGAGCAACAACAAGCATTGTTCATCCAAAAGCAAGTAGAATCCTACTTCGCCCGCAACAACATACCGATACCATCAAACAATGCACCAATGAATCCATCCATCCAAACCACGATTGCAACACCTCAAAACACATTCATCCCACCCCCTAATCTACAAAATGATGTAACGACACAACTCAGGTTGCTCTCGCAACAAGTGCTTGACCTTTAATCGGGGCAGAAAACCAAAATGCAAAGCAACTTGTGTCCCTATCCATTCGATAGGAGCCTAGACATGAAACCATTCCCTAAGGGATTTGAGATCCCTAAATTTGACAAATATCGAGGGACGCGAAACCCTGAAGATCACATTAGGGAATTCTAGGTTCATTGTATGGAGGTTGCATATGACAATACTTATCTGATGCAGCTATTCCCTAAGAGCCTGGCAGGTAATGCTATAGAATGGTTCTCTTGCTTACCTCAGGCATCAGAACATTCTAGGAAATCAGAGATGAATTCATTAGAAACTATGCATGTAACATTACAATGGATGTTAGTCTCGAAGAACTATATGCTCTAAAACAAGGAAAGATTGAATATTTCACTTCATTCCTTCAACGATGGCGATCCAAGGCGAATCAGAGCAAATGGACCATGCCAGAAGAACAACAAGTGTGCACCATCATCACCAACCTTGAAATCCGCTTGTCATTCCACCTCAAGGTTCAGGGAATCACCACCTATGATCAACTGATCTCCAAGGCACTTAGCATCGAAAGAGCCCTTGCAACCCAACCCGTCGAATCAACACCATATCATGAACAACAAAACAATTTCCCACCATCAAATTACAATGATAAACCTTGTACATGGGTGAGAAACAAAAACATCACTAATGATGGCATTGTCGATGCCAAGGTGGTCATTAGTGGTCCACGCCAAAATACACCCACACCGCAAATCCAACCACAATGCCAAAACACTCATCACACAACATACCAACCCAATAATCCCACCATCAATAACGTCAACGACCAAAGAGGACCACCTCAATGCAAAACATACCCAAAACAAAAATACACTACTTTGGGGGAACCACTTGAGGACATCATGAAAAAGCTAATCGACAAAAAACTCATCCAAGCTCCTACATTTGAGAATTATCAAGAACCTGATGTGAAACCTCCTTGGTACAATGAAAATCAAATGTGTGAGTTCCAAAAAATTAAAGGCCACACCACAAACAATTGTATGAGACTCAAGAACATCATCCAAGATCTCATCGACAAAAGAATCATAAATGTGGAAGCAACTACTGGGAATCAAGATCTTAAAATCTACAAGAATCTGATGCCGAATCATGGCAACAAAGAGAATAATAAGGATAAAGGAAAAGACAGTGTAAATCATATATATGAAATAGTCGTTGCCTCCCTAAATGAAGACAGCATGGTCATCACCATCAAGGGCGCTCATTCCAAAGACTATGGAGTCACCACAAGAGGCGACAAAGTCACCATTGCAGGATCATCCCAACCAAATAGAGTCCCTACATCAAGATTTGTTTCGTATAGCTACAATGTTGTAGACCAACTCAAAAGAATGCCAGCACACATCTCCATCATGGAGTTGTTAAAAATCTCATCAGTGCATAAAAAGATCCTCGAGGAAGCATTAGCCTCATCTACTATCCCCGCAGACCTCGATGCGGAACAATTCCAAGCTATGGTTAGAAACATCATAACACCTAACCTCCTTACATTTTCTGACCAATATTTTCCTACCCAACCATCTCACAATCGTTCCCTTCACTTAGAAGCCATTCTAAATAAGAGCAAAATAAAAAGGGTCTTGGTGGATGGAGGTGCAAGTTTGAACATTTGTTCTCTCAGTCTCATCAAGTAGTTAAAGATATTAGAAAATTTCATTGATAAAGGGAAAGGCATCACAATAAGAGCATATGATGACCAAGAAAGAGTGTCTCAGGGCACAATTAAGCTCCCTATCCAAGTAGGGCCAACACTCATGGAAACCACATGTTAGGTCTTGGACCTCAAATTGCCATACAATATCCTCCTGGGATGCCCATGGATTCATGCGATGAAAGTCGTAGCATCAACCTTCCACCAATGTGTGAAATTCACACATAATGGACAAGAGGTTACCATACATGGAGATCTTGAGCTGTTTTCATACTGCAAGAACCTTGAAGCCAAATATTACAAAATCCCCCAAGTGCTGAAAAATGATGAGGGCCCATCCACATCATACATCGATCCCACCACTCTCACGTCCACTTCTGCAATAGAGACACCCGCCATTCCCACCATATCTGATATCAAGCTCATCATCTAGGAGGATGGTTGTGGAAGTTATAGGCTCACTAACAATGCTTTTGTGATAGGAGAGTTACCACAATCTCTAAGATCATGAGGACGCCCACAAGAAAATCAAGCTCTCACATCACAAACCTATCCTCAAAATTATCCTAAATTCACAAGATGGGGAGACCTTGGCCATGAGGTAATTGAAGCAGATCCATCAAACATGTTGTATAAAGATGAAAGACTAGCAGCTAATCTACCAATGGATGAAAGAAGCAGAGGCCTACACATGATGCTTGCGATGGGCTATGACCGAAATCAAAGACTGGGACAAAATGACAATGGGCTCTTAATACCAATCATGCCTAAGACGCGACCTATAACAAATCTTGGTCTTGGATGTACCCCTCTGAGAATAACCATACGTGGCTGAAGTCCTTCAGTTAGAGCCGCTAATGTTTCTCCTCAGCCAGTCCTAGTACAAGTGCACTCCCCAATACCCATAGGGACAGACATGCATAATTTTATAACTGAGCCCTACATTAGTAGCGATAACAAAGATGCCTTATCCAACCTACCTAGGTTATTCGAAGATACCACCCTATGTATGATTAGTACCATATCCTTTGAACCAGATAGTCAAAATCATGAGATCCACTTAGTCTATCCCCAACTGATTGACTATGACCAAGGAGGACCACCAGTTCTCGATACATTCAAAAATGATGAAGCGCTCTTAGAATTCATGGGATTGAGAGATAACATTCCAAATGGAGATCACAAGGGAGGATTCATAATGGAGTTGGATACACATGCCTATTACAGGGAAACGATTGAATGGACTTCAGTTGCAAAAGTGAGAAACTAAGAATCATATCCAAGTCCTTAAGTGAAAACCACACCATGGCACTCTCTGACAAGAAAATAGTAAAAAGAAAGGACGTATCCAATGGTGAAAACCTCTATGAGGCACCTGAGGATGAAGGATTCAATCTTCCCCTAAGAGCTATTAATCAAGAGAAGTCAGCGGTCTTGGCTGAAAAATGCAACCCAATTAACCTAGGAACATAGGAGACCCCGCATATCACATTCTATGCGGAATCACTATTATTAGAGGAGCAAGAACTCCTAGCAGCATTCCTAAGGGAAAGACAAATAAACTTTGCATGGAGTTCTGCTGATATGCCGGGACTTGATCCAAATACTGTAGTCCACCACCTAGCAGTGTATCTAGATGCAAAACCTGTTAGACAAAAGCTTTGAAAAATACATCCTCAAATTGCTTTGTTAGTCAAAATGGAGCTCAAAAAGCTATTAGATGCTGGATTCATCCGACCAATTGATTATCCAGAATGGGTATCAAACTTGGTACCTATTTCAAAACCTGATGGAGCTATCCGAATCTGTACAGATTTTAGAGATTTGAACAAAGCATGTCCCAAGGATGATTTTCCACTTCCCAATATCGATATGATAGTGGACATGACAGCAGGGCATGAGATGCTATCCCTAATGGATGAATTTTCAGGATACAACCAGATTATGATAGCAAAAGAAGATCAACACAAGACAACTTTTACTTGTCTGTGGGGGACCTATTGTTGGAACATGATGCCATTCGGCCTAAAGAATGCAAGAGCAAGCTATCAAAGGGCCATGACATTGATCTTCCATGACATGATTCACAAGACAATTGAAGATTATTTTGATGACATCCTAGCAAAATCAAGAAAAAGAAAAGATCATATAGCAACCTTAAGTGCTATCTTTGACATATTGGAGGAATACAAGGTCAGACTAAATCCTAAGAAGTGTGTCTTTGGCGTACAATCAGGAAAATTCCTAGGATACATAGTGTCCATAAGGGGTATCGAAGTGGATCTGGAAAAAGTTAAAGCAATCCTTGAGATGGAAGCACCAAGGAATTTAAAACAACTGAGAGGCCTCCAGGGACAACTTCAATCCATCTGAGAGTTCATAGCACAACTAACAGACAAGCAGAACCCATATTCACACCTTCTCCACAAGGGGGTATCATACAAATGGGATACAAAATGCGAAGAGGCATTCAAAAAAATAAAGGAATATCTACTGACACCTCTAGTATTAATGCCACCTATCCTGAGAAAGCCAGTGATCTTATATGTGTTAGAAACAACATCAGCCCTAGGAGCTCTCTTGGCTCAGCATGATGAAAACAGAACGAAGAGGGTTATCTACTTTATTAGCAGGACAATGGTTGGCCACAAGCTAAATTACTCCATTGAGAAATATTTCCTCGCAGTAGTATTTGCATCCCAAAAATTCAGACACTACATATTGGCACACAAGATCAAGCTTATTGCCAAAATTGACCCCCTTAAATATCTCTTATCAAAGGAAATGTTAACTGGTAGAATGGAAAAATGGGTCATGATATTATCAGAATATGACATCGAGTATGTTGAAAGAAAAGCTATCAAGGGTCAAGTTATTTCAGACCAATTAGCAAAAGCACCTATGTATTCTGAGAATCCCCTTGTCTCAGAGTTTCCAGATGAGTCTACTTTTAACCTTAACATTGCTGATCACTGGAAACTATACTTCAACGGGTCATATACACAACATGGACCAGGAGCTGGTGTCTTCTTCATCACCCCACAGGGGGACTGCATACCAAGATCATACAAACTAGCATTTCCTTGCACTAACAACATAGCAGAATATGAGGCTTTGACTATAGGTCTTAGGATAGCAGTGTAGTGGAATATCATAGCTCTCAAAGTCTACGGTGACTCATAGTTGATCATAAATCAAGTCAATAATGAATATCAGACAAAGGATGACAAGCTAACCCCATACAAAAAATTGGTGGAGACTCTAAAGGAATCGTTCATTGACATAACATTTGAGCATATTCCAAGAACCAACAACAGAGCCACTGACGCCATGGCTACAATTGGGTCTCTATTAGACATCCCTCACAACGTGCCAAAATATAAATTTTTGATCGAGTAGATTCTCGTTCCCACATTCGATGTACCAGAATCAGAATATGTGTGTCAAATCATTGGTCCTGGCGATCCTTGGTATCATGACATCTACACATATCTTCGCATAGGAGTCATACCCGCTAACCTACCATCGAGCCTAAAATGAACCTTTATCAAAAAGGCATCTAGATTTGTCATCCTAGGTGATACCTTATACCATAGAAGCATAGAGGGTACTTTATTGTACTTTCTAAATGTTGAGGAGGCATTAACCACTCTAACTAAGGTTCATAACAGTATCTGTGGCTCACACTCGAGTAGAATAACCATAGCCAAGAAACTGCTAAGGCTGGGGTACTATTGGCCCACAATGGAGCGAGAAGCACATGATCACGCTAAAAGGTGTTTACAATGTTAGTAGCATGGGGACCTCATCCATGCTCTAGCTCAAGAGCTTCACCTGATTATCACACCATGGCCCTTTTCGCAGTGGGGACTCGATCTCATTGGGAAAATATCACCCACCTCATCCAATGGCCGCAAATTCATTATAACTGCAACTAAGTACTTCACAAAGTGGGTGGAAGCCATACCCATGACCTATATCACTAGAAAGAAGATCTCAAAATTCATCCTAAACTATCTCATCTGTCGTTATGGTGTCCCACAAGCTATTATCTCAGATAATGGGACACCATTCAAGAATCAGGATGTCCATGACTTCTGTGAGAAATTCAAAATCCAGCATCGCTTCTCCACCCCGTACTATCCCCAAGGCAATGGCCAAGCAAAAGCCACGAACAAAACCATCCTCAAAATCCTCAAGAAAACAGTCAATGACGCAGGTTGTGACTAGCACTTGCTGCTTAATCCCACCCTCTGGGCTTATTGAACAAGCATCAGCACACCCACTGGCACCACCCCATTCTCCCTAGTCTACGGATCAAAAGTTGTACTACCTATTGAGATCGAGCTCCCATCCCTCAGAATATCACTACAAAATCTCATCACTGATGAAGAATATTGGGTTTCAAGACTAAATGAGCTTGAGCTATTAGATGAGAGAAGGATTGATGCTTTGAATCATCTGCAAGTCTATCATAATAGACTCAAACAAAGATACAACAAGAAGATCAGAAGTAGGACTTTCCAAGTCGGAGAACTAGTCTTAAAAGAAAATCAGAAGAATGTCCTGAATCCCAGCAACAAAGGCAAGTTCAAACCCAATTGGTTAGGGCCTTTCATCATCACAGCAAGATATAAATCAGGGGCATATCAGCTATCAACACCCAAAGGGGAACCTCTGCAAGAGCCCATGAATAGCTCTCATCTCAAAAAAATTTATGCCTAATTCTTCCAGGTATAAAACCAAAAAATCCAAAAAAATCAAAAAAGTCCTAAAAAAATGGTTACTTCAGCGAAAACCTGGCAAACAGGCATCTTGGTAACAACAAAAAAATTAAAAAACGTAAAAAATCCAAAAAAATTTGTCCTCTAGTGAAACCCACTTTGGTGGCACTTTGGGCAAGTACCTTGGTGAAAACCTGGCAAACAGGTGCCTTGTGTAAATAAGCACTTTCCATCCACCAGGATCTTTATGGCTTTTTCATCATTATCCCTCCATTTCGCTTCCATCATCCATCTCATCCATATCTCCATTCATCACTCATCCACTCGCATCTGCACCATACCTTGGTCCTGTTGTAACACCCGCCATGCAAACCCAAAGAACACAGACAAAGCAAACAATTTTTTTTTTTTAAAACATTACAATTGAACCTACAAGAACATTAACCATAAACACATAACACATTACATTACACTAGTACACTTAGTTCTCTGGGGCACGCGAGGTTACTTCACCAACAACTAACAACAAAACAAAGTTAACAACAACACTATTCACTACTTATAGCTATACTCAATGATCACACAGCTACAAGAAAAGATAGAAGTGATTTACTAACTTGGCAATAAAGTTTACTTACTTAAGTCAGCTTAACATACCTCTTACATTCTATTTTATCAACAAGTCCTTGCTCCCAATGCCTATACCTGCAAGGTCTACATGACTTGGCACACACATTAGATCACAGATAGTTAGCACATGATCACTAAGAGAAACTATATAAATCAATGGTAGTTTTTACGTTATCAAAAATAAATGACAAATCTCAAACAAGACTCAGGAGAACAGTCCTAGGGGCCCGACCTAATGCCTCGGGAGCTCATCACTCGATGGCCTTGCCTATGTATATAATTCACAGAGGCACCGTAGTTCGACAACTTGAGCTGCTCCAACTCATTGACTGACCAACCAAGGGTTCACTCATAAGACATTCAAGAAGGAATCTACCCAAACACAAAGTAACACAACACCACAAATACACGCTAAACTCAAACCTCTATACGTAAGCATTATGTGACCCATACAACATTACATACTAGAGGAGAGTGGGTGTGCAACCCTTTCTAGGGTCCATCACCCCAGACAGTTTCTAAGGCGGCTGCCACCCACTTAGGTGAAGCCGAAGACTGAAGAACTAGGTAAGCATATCCTTGCAAAAATAAAATAAAATAGCCTACTCCAATACAGGAATCAATCGTGACAACAACCACAAGTGTTCTCAAAATTTGGTGCTTCATCTATTAAATAATTTACAAAAGAATACAACGCTACTCATATATAATATTGAGAAATTAAGCAAATTATCCCCCTTGATTACATTACCATTATTTATCTACTTTTCATTACAATGGGAACTTATAATTCTAATTCTCTAATTTCATAAATAGGCTACGATCCCACCACTACACTAATTCAATACACGGTTGCAATAGTAACATTATTCAACATTTAGACGTGCGTATTTATAATAAATTTTCAAACAATAAAATCTCTACGTTTATAATAATCATAATGATAAATCTTACTTAAATTAAACCTTCACTTATCACTTATTAAAATATTTATATATATGTATTAATAATGACAACAAAATAATAATTATAATTACCCTACAACTTAAATTCTATTTCGAGGGAAAAACAATTAAAATAAGGCATTAATTCCTTTAAAATAAGGCATTAATTCTACTCTCTTATAATACATCTTAACCACTAGGTTCAACTAATGAAATGCAACTTAATATTCAACTAAAGATAAATTACTTATTTGGAAATTCTATAATAATAATTGAATGTAGTAAGAACAATGAAATCTTTAACAATTGAACATTGAATTATGCAAAGTTCAATATCTGCTTCACTCTATCATAAAATGGACTTGTAAAGAAATTGAACAAGAATTATTGATAATGAGAAGCCTACCCAAGAAATTACACACCACTTCCATGTATAATAAACATGACACCCATACAACCAAACTTTTAAACATTAATTCCTAGTGTTAGATTTGAAATCAATCTAAATGGAGTAGAAAATATTAGATGTTTCTAATTACTATAATGCAATAGAAGTAACATTCTTGATTTACACTTTGTATTGAAGTTAAGTCTATCGTTATCAACTTCTATTTAAAACCTAGTCAGTTGATATTTACCCTAAATTATTTAAATTTAATAACATATCTTCCCCTTAATTAACTACACATTTCTTTTACCTAGTATTTTAAATGTCCACTTAAATAACAACTATTCAATTTAAACCTTTTAAATAAAATAGAAAAATTACATTTTAAGAATGTAATAAATTAACAATAAACTAAATAATTATAATTCCATTTAAAATAAATAATATTAAGTAAAATATTTTTGATTTTACATTTTTAAATAAAATACATTATAATTTTAATTTTAATAAAGCAAAATATATATAAACATACGCATATATATATATATTAATATTAAATTTAAAAATAATAACCAACATTTGAAACACTGCCCAAAAGCAGTACGCAGCAGTCAAGGACTGCTGCGCCAGTCCGTAGGACTGCGCACAGCAGTCCTTGTGACTGCTGCGCGCAGTAGTCAAGGACCGCTGCGCCAGCAGTCTGAGGACTGCTGTCGCAGCCCTTGGCTGGCGACGGGGAGGGGGGATGGTACGTCCTTCCCTCCGACCCAAAAAAATACATTTATTTAATTTTTATTTATATATCTATTTTTTTTTAATAAATTTCTTTCGTTTAAAAAAATTAACTCCGTCCTTTCTCTAGTACGGATGTCGATGAGACTTCCGCCATGATTCTGATTTTTTCGAACCACAATTTCAAATAAGATTCAATGCACAACATATAATTTTGTATTTCTTATATATATATTTATATATATAGATAAATTTTCTTTTAAGTCCATATGAACAATATATCCGTCACAAGTAATAAAAATAAAATAAAAGACATAATGTAAGTATATATATATTTTTACAAGATATACATATATTTAATAAGAAACCATAACAAATGTTCTGAGAGGGAAAACTAACTTTTTTTTTTTTCAAAAGATTCAATTTACAGATACAAGGTTTATTTTCACAAACCCAAACAATATTCTCTGAAAGTTAAATTAAACGAATAATCGTGGAGCAATATTCATAAACACCCAAATTAATTCTTTCAATAAATTTACTATTAAATAATTTCTACTCTCAAAGGCTTTCTTTTTCTTTCACCGATTAATCTATGTACATTTATATGTTCTTTGAATCAGAAGACGAGAGAAGAAGTAGATGAACCTGGAGTCCTATGCTACTGATATTTTGATGAAGCTTGTTTGATTCCAATAGTCATTTTGCAAAAGTTGTCCCTGCTTCGAAGCCTCCTCTTCAGAGTACCGTGCTCAAATCTCCAGCTTTACTCAAAAGACTCTCTCCAAGATTTTTCAAACAAAATAATGAAAATATTTTCCCTTCAAAAACTACAGAAAATTTCGTCAATACCTCCCTATTCACTTGCGCAACTCCCCTCTCAATAATCCCCTCTCTCTCTGTAAAGACTTCCCCCCAAAATTAAAAGATATTACCCCCTTTTTCTTCAAAAGCTCTCAAAAATTGTAAATAAAAGAAATTATATTTTAAAAAGCAAGCTTTTCGTTAAATCTCAATTCTCATTCGTTCTTTCATTTTTTTTTCATTCTTTTATTTATTCATTTTTCTATTTTCAATATTTTTTTGTTTTAATTTCTGCTTTTTACACTTTTACTTACAAAGCACATTATCTAATTAATTTATATAATTTATTCTAACAATTATCCTCAACAAGATAATTAATTAAAATAATAAACACAATTTAATATTTAATTAACATTTAATAACTCATGACTTTTTCTAAAAATAAATTAAATATTTAAATATTTAAATACAATTTAATCTAACATTATAATAAACAATATTACCTTTATTTAATTTATTTAATCACCACTTATAAAATACCAACATAAATAGTGTACTATCATACTCACAAAATACCATTAGAAACTTTTGTCCCATCTTCCTCTTCTGATTCCTTAGTCAAACTACCTGCACATCCCAAGTGAGAATGCAGGGGTACTACACCTATGTTCATATCATGATCCCTCCTAGTACTACTCGGCCCATTCTCAAGGTCAGTTTGTCCTGCCTTTATCGGAGTAGTCTATTGCATCATGTTGGGGGCATGTTCCCATTGGATCGGATTCGTCTATGGTCTTAAAGTTCTCAAAACATCAGAAAAAACAAAATCATCAGAAAATCAGAAAATCCAAAAACATAAAAAAATCACAAAAACATCAAAAAATCAGAAAATCCAAAAGCATCAAAACATCAGAAAATCCAAAAACATCAAAACATCAGAAAATCAAAAAATAGGTCAAAAAGTTATTCAAAAAGCCAAAAACAAGGTCGTCTTGTTGAACTACGTTGTCTCTAAGCTTGAACATAGGCAAGGTTGATTTTTGATCGTCCCCCGAGACATTTAGGTCAGTCCTATAGGAGCCCGTCATAATAAACTGACATCTCATCATGTATATCTTCATTTGTAAATCGGTCAAGTGGTCAATCAAACTACATGGTCTCTGCGTGTATAACGTAGGCAAGGCTAATCTGTTGATCAACCCCCAAGGTCCCTAGGATAGGTCTTTAGGTTAGTCTCTCGGTCAAAATCTCAGAAAATCCCAAAAACATTTAAAAATTTGAAAAATCAAAACATTTGCAAAATCTTGAAAATACCAAAAATAGCCTCAAAACATTGCAAAACATCAAAAACATCCAAATATTTAAACAAATCCATCCGCCTCATCTCGCTTGCACCCGCAATAAACACCATTCATAATAAATTGATCATCATCCTCAACCTTTGGTGAAACAGTTAGAAACAAGTCTAGCAGGTTAAAAGTAAAACTCAAAAGCGTCAAGTCTCAAGTCTCAGTCAGTACGTAAACAAGTTGGTCAAGTCTTTGTGTCAATAATCCATCATCCAAATAGTCTCATATCAATCATCTGATGAATCCTTCCTGGATGATCCGTTCCTACAAGGATGGGGCATTATCTTTTGGCAATAAGTTTTGGTTCTTATCCTTAAAAACACATTCCCTTTTGGTTAGCGGTATTGAAGAACATTGACTTGTTTGCGTACTTGGTCTTTTTCTTTTGACTTATCTTATTGCACTCAATCCAAGGACCTCTCGATGATATCCGAATGAAGGATTTAGAGAGATAGGAATGGGGCAACGATCATTATTCTTTTGTCTGGTATGCTTGTTGGACGTTCTTGTAAAATAACTTGGCAAATACTTACTTTCTTAGATATGTATGGAGGATGTTTTGGACAGCTTGTTGACTATTACATTGATTGGTTATACCTTTCCATGTTTTGGTCTGAGATGTTTGAAATTTCTAAAGTGCATCCTAGCAAGGTTTCCGTATATCAGGTGTGAACAGGAATACTCCTATCTATTTGTTAAGTCAAAGTCTATCGCACTAGGCACAACGCCATCCTGGTTCTTTATACCTTGATGCATTGTACCTACATGTGTTATCAAAAATAAGGTAAGTAGCCCTTTTAAAATCCCAATCCTTGATAAGCAAATCATCATCATTTATCATCATCATCATCATCTCTAATAAAGTCTCGTCAGCTCATGGACTTGTGGGATCCTCTTGTCATCATCTCATTTCCGCACTAACATCATCATCACCAATGCATACCACATATCATCCATATCATACAGCATAGGAAACATCGATCATTTCACATGCATTGCATAATCATCATCATAATATAGATCTGTTAGTCTAAGCATCTCATAAATCATCCATAGCATATCACATCATCAATCTCATCCATCTCGCATCATATAATCAGTTAAGTTGTTTAGGATAATATAGATTTGTTATTCTAAGCATCTTAAAATCATCTCATTTGCATCGTCATCCATAACCAACCATTTTGAACCTCTTTATCATGAGATCAACCCTCAAATTGAATCCTTTCGCTCGATCTCTCGAGGGGGCAATGTACTAGTGTACTTCTTTCTACTGGGGCATCCGAAAAATCATAAATTTTTTGAATTTTGATCACGGCAAGTTATTCTTTGAACCAACACAACAAGTACATTGCTTCAAAGAGGGGAAAAATGTAGACACACAAAATTAGCATTATGCATTCATCAAGAAAATCAGGCTTCATGTGCATCCACTCATTCAGTTAATCAGGTTCACCTTCATCCATTCATCAGGTAATCTCATTAATCTCTTAAGGTCATTTATTTTAAAATCAAATAAACATTATCATCAACCTTTTAATAAATCAAATGACCATTTAATCAAATCCCAAATCATATTACATCATTTTCTAATTTAAATAAATCAAATATCAAAGTCCTAAAAGTCAACTCACCTAATCATCATTAAACTAACATAATCATCATTTATTTAATCTAATCCTGATTAAATACTAATCTCACCCACTTGCATTCTCTAGATATCTCCACTTGCACAAATAAATCAATTTTATTGATTTATTAAAAACCCTTATTTTCCCTCAACATGACAAGTTGATTTGTCCCTCCAACATGGCATTTATTACTGTTTTTCTTGTCCCCCTCTCAAAATTTATTGCAAAATTTGAATTCAAATTCTCCCTCTCATGGGCACTCTTCCCAAATCTTGCACAACCATTGGCCTATCACCACTTGACAAGTGTCTTCCTCTCATTTGTCCAATCTTAGTCCCACATTCACCATCTTGGCCAATCTCTCATCAAGAAAATCTATAAAAGAAGGCCTTCATTCTCATTCATGGATCCACAACTTTTTGCAAGGTTACTCTCTTGGTTTGAGAACTTATCTTGCTCTTCGTCCTATTTGCATTTGCACCATCTTAAGCTTTGATCAAGGATTGGGAAAGGGTCACTTGCACATTTGACACCAATCCACTATAGAATAGGTGACTTGTTATGGCTTTCCTAATGCTTTAGTTTTTCTATTTTCATTTGTTACATTTGGAAGCATCTACAAGGTATTTCATAGGAGTTATTTTGATAGATTTGTGAAGTACTAACCCATGTGAGGGGATATAATGCCCATATGTCTACACCGTCATTATGTGTTGTTATTTGTCTTTATGGTTAGATATAACTTGGTTATGTGTTCATCGGGATTAATTAATTGATTTTTCCTTGATTAAATTAAACTTATTGTTTAGAATAGAATATTTAAAATAAAATATTAAAATATTAATATAATACAAATACATTATAAATAAGATTACAATTATTAAATAAGATATTATATTCCTTATAAGTAAAATTTAAAAGGTCATGGTTATAAATTATAAATATAACAATTGTCAAACAGTAAATAAAGAAAAGTAATGGAAATTAAGTGAACTGATGAAGAAGGAAAATAGTTAAGGATGGAATTAAGGAAGACGATAAGGGAAGTTAACTAACAGAGGGGTAATTGATTTATTCTCAAGAAACTTATTGCATTCAGGTACGGAGAAACTAATTCTGGTAGAGGGGTACACTGAAATTGGTCCTGGTGCTTATTCCATGGGGGATGGGCTCTCAAAGGATTTGGGGAGTCAGGAATTACAAGGAAGGTGAAAAAAAAAACAATTTTTCTGTTCTTTGGTTTTTTTGGTGAACGTGCTTTGGGGGTTCTCGGGGATGAAAGGGGTTTTCAGGAAAATTAAAATAGTCATAAGGGTATTGAGCTTTTCACTAATTGATTGGGAAGTTTTGGGAGTCTAACCTTATAGACAGTGGTGTGGAACTCAGACTAGCTAAAAACTTGAACCGAAAACTTCTTTAGATCAGCTGTTGGTTAAACCAGGTTCCTCTATTTCTACTTTTCACCTCCGATTTTACTTGAGTGGAATAACTTAATACAAGGTTTTTGAAAAGAATTGGGGAATTTTATTAAATGTTTGGTTGTTTGAAGCTGAGAACATGTTTCCATGTTTCCTTAGTCATATTCTGGTTGTTTTTCAAAGTTGCCATGTTTTGTTTTAGTTCCAAATATCTTACTTCTATTCTGCACCATGGATCGATTGATGTTAACCTATATACGAGTGGATACTCAAGGTAAAATGTAGAATAAATAAACTTTTACTTTTAAATATTTCATTTGAATTTTATCTATAAAGTCATCACCCCTATTTTGACAACCAATTGGATATTTATTACTTTCTGTCTATGTTGTGGTACCGGCCTTTCTTGCATGTGTCGCTCCTTACCTTATAGTCTATAAAATATTGATACAAAATCTCTTAATCCTTAAAGTTGTAAAAACATTAGATATATATATTTTTCCTTAATGATGGTCGCTTTCTCTTGGACAATTTGTAAACCAGACTTGTAATTTGTTGTCTCTCTAATCATTCATTTGGGTCACAGACGGGGAAATTAGGGAATTATTAATTATGGTTTATCTTCTCTGTAGAAAGAGTACCCTTTTGGTTCTGTTGAATCCTTATCTCATGATGTGTGCATGCTCATTAACTAGATGTTCATGCACAAGATATTATTCCTTAGTACACTGCAAGTTAAGTTCTTGTTGACCAAAAGAACTAAGTGTCTGTGGTTAAACATGAATGTTTTTACTTAAGCAGCGTCTTGCATGTCTTGAATAGTTCGCTCCCTATGCAGATAAATTAACTTATATTTATGTTGTTGAAAACTATTTGATTGTGTTTCAATCTGGACGTTTGTTCTTTGCTTCTGTCTTACCTTCTATCGACAACATCTCTTTTCATATCACCTCAATCTAGAGCTCTTTACAAATAGGAATTTCAACCACACATTTGTATCTTACCATATTTGTGGATGGCATGGAAGAGCCATCTCCATCTCTTGTACCTATGCAACCGCCGATCTTGTAATATACTTTACTCCCTCATTTCCATGATCAGCCTAAAATGAGTTGTAACATCAGTGTATACTTTGGAGTAATTCCTAGTTGTATTTTCAGGCCCCTTTATCCTTAACAACCATAGTGTTAACAAGGAGTAATGAACAATCTTATTTTACAAAACCATTAAGCATGTCCCAGTTGCAACGCTTGAACATAGCAGAAATTTTAAGGTTTACATGTCTTTTTTATTCTGCCGACAATCTATCACTACTGCATCACTTTAAAATAAAATTAATATCATCATTTAGATAACCTCCTTGATTTCATTAACCACCCTAATTTTTAGGAAACTTGCCATATCTGCAGCACTTGAAAATAGAATGTTGTAGAGATTTAAATAACCTTTCTGATTCCATAGTCAACCTATTATAGTTGTAGCATTTGAGCACAATAGGAAGTTTTTAAGGGTTTAGATAACCCTCTTATTCTTTTGTCAATCTATGGCAGTTGCAGCAAATGAAAAATTATATATGTACCTTTGTAAACTCGCCACCAGGCTAGTTGAATGTAATTTGTTCTACTGTATCTTAGCCTTCATGCACAACGAATGCAATTTATTCGTGTTCTTAATGAATACACTCTAGTCTCTTTACTCTCTTAACCGTCACTACAGTTATTGGAAACAAAGGCTTCAGTTATTATTTATTTGATATTTAGTCAAGCCCGTATACCTTGAACTATCTCTAGTTTCCTGTTCTTAATGCCTTGGATTAAATTCTCCTGTATAAGGCTCAATGGCCATAGCCATCGCTATGGTTGAAACTTGTTACACAGCCAGTTAATATTATATCATTATAAATTAGAGGAATAATATTGAAATTAGTCAGTGGAACTGAGTGTATTGCATAATCCTTTCACTGCGAGTCTCTAGTGCGCGATCTAATTTTATATATATAATATACTATTCCAAAATTAAGTATTGCAAGACCTTTATATATATAAAGAAAATAAATTATGGATAGAAGATAAGTTGAATAGATTGATTTTGATTGATAGAAAAAAAAAGAGATTGGTTAATTAAGAATTTAGAATTTGAAGATCTTAATCACTTAGGAGTCTATAATGAGTTGAATGGCTTGAGTTAGTTCTTGTTTTAACTTAGTCTTACTTATATTTAGTTAAGTTAATTATTAGCAATTGTCATCTTCGATCAATTTAGTTGTTGTATGTTGAAAGGAAATTACATCATGAAATGGATTCTTGAGCCTTTCTACTATTGTTGATGGTGTTCATGTGTCAGTGTGTGATTGAGTGTATTATCATTACCTTGAAATTTGGTCATTGTATTCAATCTTGGGAAGTGAGTCTTAGAGAATACCAAAGGCTGGGATGGTTTTCCCTCTTTTTGGAAAATGGATTTATTTGTTTAATTTGGTATTGGGTAGTTTTATTCTAAGTATGTTCTTGATGGATTTTCCCCTTGAACTTTATGTTCACCTTGTGATTAAGTTTGAAAACTTGTGAGTGGGAAGGTTAATTCCTCGCTTGTGATTTTCTTGAGCTTTGAGTATGTTTAAAAGGGGCAGAAGTGGCTCTCAATGGGGGTCAGCACATGAAGTAGCATCCTAGACAAACCATGTGGGAGTTGTTTAATCAAGTGATAACCTAATTTAATTAAGTAGGGGGTTGGGTAGAAATAAAATTTATTTAGGATGTTCAGATGCCTCACCCAAGCCCATAGTGCTTGTTCAGGCTAAGGTTGGGTAGAGAAGGATTGGTCAGCAAGACTAGTATCCTTGTCTCCACAAAAGGATAGTTGGTGCAGCATGTGTTACCCTATAGGGCCGGTGTCAAATGTGCAACTATCAAGAGAACCAAAGATGGGGACTGACATCTAGAGGAAGACTATCAGGACAACCCATACATAGACGATGCAATGACACTCTCCCTACTACAACCTTGCATTTATTTAACTGGCATTTCCATTTAATGTTTGATGTGCCTCTGGAAGTTGTGTCACTGTTGAGTCGTGTTAAGTTGTCCTTGTATGTTGGAACCCCTTACAGTTAGTGTCAATTGTTTTCATCTTGTTGTCCTTGTGATAGTGGGACCCCTTATAACCTCCTAGCATGAGGGAGTGAATCTCTACATTCAGACAGTTGGGAGGAACTTGTAACGTTCTCCATTGGGTTTCCCTTATGTTCATGATGTGGCGATTCTTTTGACTCATTGTCTTCAACATTGTATCTATCCTTGGAAGATTGTTCATTGAGTTTGTAATATGTAATGTATTCAATCATGTATCATGTATCCTTCTTTAGTGCACTCCTCACTATATTCGAGGAAGTATCATTGTAAAAATGTATAAGTAAACTGAAATGATGTATCTCTTGCATGAAAGATATTTTGTAATCAATTATTACTTCATGATATAGCAAGATTGTATCACTTGCTTGCAGGAATTTTGTAAGCAATGACTTTGTTCTTGTCAATTGAATGAGAGAGGATAGTTAATATTTTATGTTAAGCAATGAATGATTCAATTAATACTTATGTTCAATTGTAATGTGAACTATAACATGTTTAGTGATGTTTGCATTTAATGGTTAATGAGTTATGTGAATTGTATCGTGAACTTTGTTAAGATAAGTAATGCATTTTTGCACCCTAGGGGAGTTAGGAAGATAATTAAGCAATACGCTGGTATTGGTGATGATGAGGGCATTCTAGTACAACGTTTCATTAGGGGCCTAAATGTCCACATTAGTTGCGGAGTTCAGGTGTTCAAGCCAAAAACCATGGAGGTTGTTGTGAAAAAGGCTCAAATTGTTGAGGAGAATCTAGCTATGGCCTTAAGTGGGTAAACAGGGCTTCAAATTGGTAGTGAACCTCCTGTTGGTGTTAGATCTCAAGGTGGTCATTCTCAGGCTATGGGTTCCTCCAAGGGACATCAAGCACCCGCTAAGGATGAGCATCAGTAGTAACATTCCCAGTTGAAACTTGGGGACTCTCAATGTCAGTCTAGTATTAGGTCCCAATGAAGGAAAGATCAGAGCTAGCATCGAGCTAAGCAATATCATCCTGACCGTCCTACTCAGAGGACTCAGTCTACATTTAGTGGAGGTAATTTCCCATCATCTAGTGCACCTTTAGGTGAAAAAGGGTTCAACAGAGGTACTAGATGTTTCACATGTGGTCAAAAGGGTCACATTGCGAGACAATGTTCTTAGAAGGGAGCTTTGGATTCAGTCAAAGACCAGTGGCTTCTGAGCCGACAATAGGTGATTCTGGAAAATCACACAGGGTGTTTGTTATGGTGGATAACTACTAGGCCAAGCACCAGGGTGCAGTTGGAGAGACTTCTGGAAGAGGACATGCAACGTTCTTTAGAAAATATGCACATCCTATAGTGTCAGGAGTTGACCCTCGAGGGGTGAGACTTGGTCCAGGTGTGGGTCTAGTGGGATCCTAGTGTCGAGTCTTTTGTCTCTTATGAGCGTGTATCTTTGATGTGTGTGTTACCCATTTTTGGTTATAGGCTCCCAGGAGTAAGCTTGGTACTTGATGTAGTGCTTTCAATTTTTTTATGCTTGGACAGCTTTTTAGATTCCATTCAGACTATTTGATGTATTTTTTAGACCCTATGTTACTATTTGATAAACATTATGACTCTATTGGTTTTTATTGAGACAATCTGATATTTTGATGATTAGATATGGTAATAGTTTGATAACATTATGATGTTTAGTTTAATTGTATTGATGGCATTGTAATTTCTGATGTTCTTTATTTATGTTATGGTTTGTAGATTAGTTAATTATTTATTTGAATATGATGGATATGATTTTATTTTAGGTGTATGCGTTCATGTGTCGATATTAGTTGTTATGTGTTGGTGATGGGGATAGTGTCACATCACTCACTTGTGAATGCCCTGTAACTCTATGATTTCCCCATCACAATGTGACTATTTATTTCTTCATGCATGAGTTTTGACCAATCATTTTGTTGCAGGCTATAGGTATGGGGCATCGACTCCACTTGTTAATCATCTTTGAGCATGCCAAAGCCCAATGGAGCTATTTTTTGGAGATTATATTGGGTTCCCCACTTTGAGCCATCATCCTTCTCAAGGATGAATCCTAGTTGTCACAACTACATCTGTAAGCAATGACTTTGTTCTTGTTAATTGAATGAGAGAAGATAGTTAATATTTTATGTTAAGTAATGAATGATTCAATTGATACTTATGTTCAATTGTAATGTGAACTATAACATTCTTAGTGATGTTTGCATTTAATGGTTAATGAGTTATGTGAATTGTAGCTTGAACTTTGGTAAGATAAGTAATGCAGTCGTCCACCCTAGGGGACTTAGGAAGATAATTAAGCAATACGTTGGTATTGGGATGATGAGGGTATGCTAGTACAAAATTTCATCAAGGGCCTAAATTCCCACATCAGTGGTGGAGTTCAGGTGTTTGAGCCAGAAACCATGGAGGTTGTCATGAAAAAGGCTTGAATTGTTGAGGAGAATCTAGCTATGGCCTTAAGTGGGCAGACAGGGGTTCAAATTGGTAGTGCACCTTTTGTTGGTGTCAGATCTCAAGGTGGTCCTTCTCAGGCTACGGGTTCCTCCAAGGGATATCAAGCACCTGCTAAGGATGAGCATCAATAGCAACATTCCCAGTCAAAACATGGGAACTCTAAATCTTAGTCTAGTATTAAGTCCTAGAGACGGAAAGATTGGAGCTAGCATCAAGCTAAGCAATATCATCCCAACTGTCCTACTCAAAGTTCTTAGTCTAAATTTAGTGGAGGTAATTTCCTGTGGTCTAGTGCACCTTTAGGTGACAGGATTCAATAGAGGTACTGGATGTTTTGCATGTGGTCAGCAAGGTCACATTGAGAGATAATGTTCTTAGAAGGGAACTTCTAGATTCAATCAGAGACCAATGGCTTCTGAGCCGATAGTAGATGATGTTGGTAGATCACATAGGGTGTTTTTCCGCGGTGGATAACCACCAGGCTGAGCACTAGGGTGTAGTTGGAGAGACTTCTAGAAGAGGAAAAAAATGTTCTTTAGAAATTGTACATGTCCTATAGCATTAGGAGTTGACCCTTGAGGGGTGAGACTTGATCCAGGTGTAGGTTCAATGGGATCCTAGTGTTGAGTCTTTTGTATCTTATGAGGTTGTATCTCTAATGTGTGCATTACCCATTTTTGGTTGCAGGCTCCCATGAGTAAGCTTGATACTTGATGTAGAACTTCCAGATTGTTTATGCTTGGACAACATTTTAGATTTGCATTTAGACTATGTGATGTATTTGTTAGACCCTATGTTACTATTTTATAAATATTATGACTTTGTTGGTTTTTATTGAGTCATTGTGATATTTTGATGATTAGAAATGGTAATAGTTTGATATCATTATGATGTTTAGTTTAATGGTATTGATGGCATTGTAATTTTGTATGTTCTTTATTTATGTTATGGTTTGTAGATTAGTTAATTATTTATTTGAATATGATGGATATGACTTTATTTCAGGTGTATATGTTCATGTGTTGATATTAGTTGTTATGTGTTGGTGATGGGGACAATGTCACATCACTCGCTTGCAAGTGCCCTGTAACTCTATGATTTCCCCATCACAGTGTGACTATTTATTTCTTCATGCATAAGTTTTGACCCATCATTTTGTTGCAGGCTACAGGTATAGGGCATTGACTCCACATGTTTACCAGGTTTGAGCATGCCAGAGCCCAATGGAGCTATTGTTTGGAGTTTATATTGGGTTCCCCACTTTGAGCCATCATCCTCGTTGAGGATGAATCTTGGTTTTCACAACTCCATCTGTAGGTTAGTTCAAATTGATTTGATTGATGTTGTTGTTGTTTTCCTTATGTTTCGTATTGTGGTTATTGGTATTTGTTGATATGTGATACATTGATTTTTTGAAGTGTTATTGTATGTCTCATTCCTAACCTATGAATTCCAAGAGTAATTTGGATCTTAGGGGGGGAGAATGTAATGCCCATCCATCTGCAGCACCATTATGTCTTGGTGTTTGGCTCTGTGGTTAGATATAGCTTGGTTATGTGTTCGTCGGGTTTAATTAATTGATTTTTCCTTAATTAAATTAAACTTATTGTTTAGAATAGAATATTTAAAATAAATTATTAAAATATTAAGATAATACAAATACATTATAAATAAGATTACAATTATTAAATCAAATAGTATATTCGTTATAGGTAAAATTTAAAAGGGTATGGTTATAAATTATAAATATAATAAATTTTGAAATGGAAAATAAAGAAAAGTAATGGAAATTAAATGAATTAATGAAGAAGGAAAATACTTACGGGTGGAATTAAGGAAGATGATAGGGGAAGTTAACTAATAGAGGGATAATTGATTTATTCTTGAGAAACTTATTGCGTTCGGGTACGAAGAAACTAATTCTGGTAGATGGGTACACTAAAATTTGGCTTGGTAATTATTTTGTGGGGGATGGGCTCTTGGAGGATTTGGGGAGTCAGGAATTACAAGAAAGGTGAAAAAAAAACTAATTTTCTATTCTTTGGTTTTTTCCGTGAACGTGCTCTCGGGGTTCTTGGGGCTGAAAGGGGTTTTCAAGAAAATTAAAATAGCCGTAAGGGTATTGAGCTCTACATTCATTGATTGAGAAGTTTTGGGAGTCTAACCTTATGGACAGTGGTGTGGAACTCAGAATAGCTAAAAACTTAAACTGACAACTTCTTGAGATTAGCTGTTGGTTAAACTAGGTTCCTCTATTTCTGCTTTTCACCTTTGATTTTACTTGAGCGGAATAACTTAATACAAGGTTTTCAAAAATTATTGGGAAATTTTATTAAATTTTTGGTTGTTTGAAGCTGAGAACATGTTTCCATGTTTCCTCAGTCATATTCTAGTTGTTTCTCTAAGTTGCCATGTTTTGTTTTATTGCCAAATCTCTTACTTATATTCTGCACCGTGGACCGGTTGATCTGTTAACCTATATATGAGTGGATGCTCAAAGTAAAATGTAGAGTAAATAAACTTCTTCTTTTACATATTTCATTTGAATTTTATCTATAAAGCTGTCACCCCTATTTTGACAGCCAATTAGATATTTATTGCTTTTTGTCTATGCTATGGTATTGGCCTTTCTTGCATGTGTCGCTCCTTACCTTATATTCTACCAAATCTTGATACAAAATCTCTTAATCCTTCAAGTTGTAAAAACATTAGATATATAGATTTCTCCTTAACGATGGTCGCTTTCTCTTGGAAAATTCTCAAACCAGACTTGTAATCTGTTGTCTCTCTAATTTCATTTAGGTCATAACCAGGGAAATTAAGTAATTATTCATTATGGTTTATCTTCTCTACAGAAACAATACACATTTGGTTCTGTTGAATCCCTATCTCATGCTGTACACATGCTCATTAACTAGATGTTCATGCACAAGCTATTATTCCTTAGTACACTGCAAGTTAAGTTCTTGTTGACCAAAAGAATTAAGTGTATGTGGTTAAACATGAATGTTTGTTTTTAAGCCATGTCATGCATGTCTTGAATAGTTTGATCCCTCAGTGGCTAAATTAATATATATTTATGCTATTGAAAACTATTTGTTTGTGTTTCAATCTGGGTGTTTGTTCTTTGCTTCTATCTTACCTTCTATCAACAACATCTCTTTTCATATCACCTCAATCTAGAGCTCTTTACAAATAGGGATATGAACCACACATTTGTATATTACCATCTTTGTAAATGGCATGGAAGAGCCATCTCCATCTCTTGTACCTATGCCATCACCGATCTTGTGATATACTTTACTCCCTCATTTCCATCATCAGCCTGAAATGAGTTGCAACATCAATATATACTTTGGAGTAATTCCTAGTTGCATTTTCAGGATCCTTTATCCTTAACGATCATAGTATCAACAAGGAGTAATGAACAATATTGTTTTACAAAGGCCTTAAGCATGTCCCAGTCGCAGCACTCAAACATAGCAGAAAGTTTAAGGTTTACAGGTCTCTTTTATTCTGCTGACAATCTATCACTACTACAGCACTTTAAACTAAAAAAAATATCACCATTTAGATATCCTCCTTGATTTCATTAACCATCCTAATTTTTAGGAAACTTGTCACATCCGCAACACTTGAAAATAGAATGCTGTAGAGATTTAAATAACCTTTCTGATTCCATAGTCAACCTATTATAGTTGTAGCGTTTGAACATAATAGGAAGTTTTTAAGGGTTTAGATAACTCTCTTATTCTTTTTTCAATCTATGGCAGTTGCATCAAATGAAAAATTATATATGTACCTTTGTAAACTCACTACCAAGCTAGTTGAATGTAATTTGTTCTACTGTATCTTAGCCTTCATGCACAACAAGAACAATTTATTCTTGTTCTTAATGAATTCACTCTAGTCTGTTTACTCTCTTAACTGTCACTACAGTTCTTGGAAACGAAGGCTTCATTTAGTATTTATTTGATCTTTATTCAAGTCTATATACCTTGAATTATCTCTAGTTTCCTGTTGCTCTTAACGCCTTGGATTAAATTCTCTTGTATAAGGCTCAATGGTTGTAGCCATCGTTGTGGTTGAAACTTGTTACACAGCCAGTTAATATTATATCATTATAAATTGGAGGAATAATATTGAAATTAGTCAATGGAATTGAGTGTATTGCATAATCCGTTCATTGCGAGTCTCTAGTGGCTGATCGAATTATATATATATATATATAATATACTATTCAAGAATTAACTATTGCAAGACCTTGGGAAGTATTATTCTGAGTATGCTCTTGATGGATTTTCCCCTTGCACTTTATGTTCACCTTGTGATTAAGTTTGAAAACTTGTGAGCGGGAAGGATAATGCCTCGCTTGTGATTTTCTTGAGCTTTGAGTATGTGTAGAAGGGGGGAAAGTGGCTCTCAGTGGGGGATGCGGCATGACGTGGCATCTAGGACAACCCATGTGGGAGTTGTTTAGTGAAGTGATAACCTAATTTAATTAAGTAGGGGGTTGGGTAGAAATAAACTTTATTTAAGATCTTCAGATGCCTCACCCAAGCCCGTAGTGCTCATTTAGGCTAAGGTTGGGTTGAGAAGACTTTTTCGTCAAGACTAGTATCCTTGTCTCCACAAAAGGATAGTTGGTGCCGCATGTATTACCCTGTGGGGCTAGTATCAAATGTGTGACTATTAGGACAACCATAGATGGGGGCCACCGTCTAGAGAAAGACTGTTAGGAAAACCCATACATAGACCATGGGATGACATTCTCCCTGCTACAACCTTGCATTTTTTTTACTAGCATTTCCATTTAATGTTTGATGTGCCTCTGGAAGTTGTGTCACTATTGAGTCATGTTAAGTTTTTCTTGTATGTTGGAACCCCTTACAGTCTTGTAGTGTCAGTTGTTTTTACATTGTTGTCCTTATGATGGTGGGATCCCTTGTAACCTCCTAGCACGGGGGAGTGAATCTCTGGATTCATGCAGTTGGGAGGAATGTGTAACGTTCTCCATTGGGTTTCCCTAATGTTCATAGTGTGGTGATTCTTCTAATTAATTTTCTTTAGCATTGTATATATCCTTGGAAGTTTGTTCATTATCTTTGCAATATGTAATGTATTCAATCATGTATCATGTATCCTTCTTTAGTGCACTCCTCGCTAGATTCGAGGAAGTATCATTGTTAAAATGTATAAGTAAACTAAAATGATGTATCTCTTGTGTGTAATATATTTTGTAATCAGTTATTACTTCACGATATAGCAAGATTGTATCACTCATTTGTAATATATTTTTAAGCAATGACTTTGTTCTTTTTAATTGAATGAGAGAAGATAGTTAATATTTTATGTTAAGCAATGAATGATTCACTTGATACTTATGTTTAATTGTAATGTGAACTATAACATGCTTAGTGGTGTTTGCATTTAATGGTTAATGAGTGATGTGGATTGTAGCTTGAACTTTGGTAAGATAAGTAATGTAGTCGCACACCCTAGGGGATTTAGGAAGATAATTAAGAAATGTGATGGTATTGGTGATGACGAGGGCATGCTAGTACAATATTTCATCAAGGGCCTAAATTCCTGCATCGGTGGTGGAGTTCGGGTGTTTGAGCCGAAAACCATGGAGGTTGTCATGAAAAAGGCTTGAATTGTTGAGGAGAATCTAGCTATGGCCTTAGGTGGGAAGATGGGGGTTCAAATTGGTAGTGCACCTCCTATTGGTTTCAGATCTCAAGGTGGTCCTTATTAGGCTACAGGTTCCTCCAAGGAATATCAAGCACCCCCTAAGGATGAGCATCAGTAGCAACATTCCCAGTCAAAACCTGGGAATTCCCAATCTTAGTCTTGTATTAGGTGCAACTGGAGAGACTTTTGGAAGAGGAAGAGGATGAATCATTTTAAAATCTTCCACCTTAATTCAACCAATAGTAAGAAAGTTGTCTCAAAGAGGTTGCAAATGAGGGAACATAGCCAGGATAGGGGAATGACCATCCCATGATTCATGTCATAAGAGGGCATCAAACCCTCTATTACAAATAGTAAAAATGCTATTTTTGATTTATTGAGCCCCTCTTTTGAGAGTATCCCAAATCATGGACCCCCTCCTCAAAAGGTTATACCAAGGAATGTCAATAGAGGTCACCCCAAAAAGATACATAATAGTGAGAATTTTGGCTCAATCCTAATCTTGAAAAGTGCACCAACACTAGTATAACTTGGAAGCTAACACCTAACCACTCAAACCTATAGGGTTGAGTCTAAGAGTACCTTTTTATTTTATTCTACACAGATTCCCACTTCATAAGCTTCTATTTTGAAGAAGACAACTTACTTTTCTAAAGAAATTTATGATTAAGGGAATCAAATTCCTTAATAAAGAACAAGGGAGAAACCTGTAGAAAGCACCTATAAATTAGAAGAGCCTAGGAAACCAACTTCAAAAGAGTCACACTTCCTATTGAAAAAAGCCACCAACAAGTCCAATCAATAACTCTCTCACAAAACTTATCCAAGATAACCTTCCAAAGATCTTGGAGATGAGGCTTCATCTAAACAAGAATCCCAAGATAAGATAGTGAGAGAGATCCAACATGGAACCAAAGAATATGAGAAATCCTATTTTGAATAAGATAAGGAGTATTGAAGAAGAGGATGTAAGACTTCTATTCACTAATCTTCTCACTACAGGCAACCAAGTAGATATGAAATGTCTTCCTCAAATTCATATCTTCTTGAATCCTAGCCATTCCAATCAAAGAGGTATCATAAAAAACCTATAAGTGTGAGTGAGGAGGTGACCTACCATCCCAACACCATTGGAGTAATCCTTAATTAACCCAAGACTTGATAGACCTCCCTAGGCCCTCAACCATAATAATGAACATGTAGGGGAAAAAGGATCCCCTTGGTGGAGACACTTGGAAGAACCAAAAAAATTTGATGACTCACCATTAATAAGCATTAAAAAGGAAGAAGATGTGGCACAACTCATGAACCAATCAATCCATGCTCTATCAAACCAAAAGGCTTGGATAAGTTTTTGTAAGAAGGCCCATCTAATCCTATCATAAGATTGAGCCATATCAAGCTTGAAGAATATAGCTTTCTCATTGAGATTCATGATAGAATGAATAGCATAAGTAGTAATCACAACTCCATCCATAATTTATCTTCTAGCCACAAAGCCACCTTGTTCTTCAAAAATGAAAGAGTGGAGCCAAGCCTTTAATCTCTTAACAATCAATTTAGTAATAATCTTGTAAGACACATTAGAAAGAGAATTAGGTTTCAAGTGATCCATGCAGTTGGATCCTTCCTTCTTAGGAATAAGATCCAAAAAGGTGGAATTCAAGGCATGTAACATTTTCTTGTTTTTATATGACTCCTGAACAACCTTGAGGTCCAAATTGATAATTCTCTAGAAATCCTAAAATAATTCAATAGGAAAGTCATCTATACATAGGTCTTTCCCTTTTTTCATTTGGAACACCACCTTTTCTAACTCTCACAGTGAAATAGGGTGCATGAGGTCCAAATTCATCTCATTAGAAACTAAGGGGGAATAAAATCCACAATAAGATTCTCCTCGCCACTAGTAGAGATAACATCCTTGATGAACAAATCTATAAAGAAATGGGAGGCCTCCCTAGAAATATACCCCTAGAGGAAAGCTACACTCCATCTGTTGACACCAAAGAGAGAATAATACTCCCAATCCTTTTAGCCTTAACATAGTTATGGAGAAAGGTAGTATTTCAATCCACTTCCTGAAGCCAATATACACGGGACTTTTTCTTCCAAAATATTTACTCTCACAAGTAAAATTATTTGAGTTACTTGACCACAAAAACCTCCTTCCTAATAAAATAATTAGTAATACCATAGTCTTGAATCTAGCAAATAATAACATTAAGCCAAACTTGAGCCAAAAATTTATTGAAGTAAAAGTTGCCAAAATATTACCTATTCAACCTCCTAAGTCTATAATTTGTATACTCTAATATTTTATCAAATGGGTACATAGCCCTACCAAGATCAAGCTTCCCTGGAAGCCACCAACAAATCATAACATCATGAAGAGAGGGGTCCCACAACCACATTATTTGGAACTTAAAATATGGGTTCGTAGAAGCTCTAAAAGAAATAATTGATAACTTAATCAACCATTGATCATACCCTTTCCAATCCAAAATCTTAAAGCTCATGGTCCACCTTTCACCAACCCATAAGAAAGAAACAAGAAATTTTTCCAACCTCTCAAAGATAGAATTATCATGACACCTCATGTTATTCCAAGTAAAAATTACATTACTTGTCTTTACATCAAATAAATTTAGAAATTCTATATTATCTTTGAGAAGATTAGTAGAGGAATCAAACCCCTACCAAGTTTTTCTTTAAGAAAAATAATTACATTAAAATCCCTAGCAGTGACCTATGAGAGCAAGGGAGCCATCGACCAAATATATCTAACATGATCCCATAGTTAAGTATTACCAATAAGGTCATGAGGAACATAAAAATTGGTGAAAAAAAAAGTTTCACCAGAATCTAGGCTAGAGGAAATCACAAACAAAGAATATTGACATGAAATCCACTAGAGAGTCACAATATTCCTTAGATCCTAAAAGAAGGCCACACCACCATAATTACCCTGAGATCCAATACACTGATAAGAGCCACAAGGATAGATGTATTAGGATATGTTCAACATGTATTCCATAGATAACTTATTTTCCTGAAGAAAGACAATATCAAGACATTGAGCACTAATCATTTCACAAATAGCCTTTTGTCAAGCGATGCTATTTGTACCCCTCAAATTCCATAAAATAACAATAATTTTTGAGAGTGTGAAAAGTTGGAATCAATGGTCCTCACTAACCTTGATTCCACTAGATTCCCCCCAATCAATTTAACCTTCTCCAAGTCTTTTTTTTCACCCACCTTAGAAGCTTTCTCTAGAGGCCCCTTTTTAAGAAATTTTGACTGTAGACCCAAAACTTGCAAGGTCCCACTATTCTTAACAAAATATAGAGCTTCCCTTTTGGTGTGTGATGTGACCAAAGGTTGCTTGCACAATCTCCTAGAAGACTTCTCTCTATCTTCCACCAAGAACCTAACAACTTCAGGGCTCTGTTTAGACTTAGATCATTAACTAAGTCTTGCTTCAACTCTTCTCAAAGAGTTCTCCACTTGTGCTTTACCTTTGGAAGACCAACACCATGTGAATTTGCAAATTTCCTCTCAACACCTAGAAGGATCTAGATGCCAACTTCATCACCTTGTTTGAACTGCTTGTAGGGGAGATGGAGACACTGATTCCTTGCATTTCACATCCAATTGAACATATCTTGGAGGTTCTTTAGCTTTCAATTTACCTGATCTCAAGATCTTGCCTTGAAAAGGCCTAATCCTTGTAGCCCTTACCAGTCAGTCTTCTACCCTTCTTGCTTAAACTTGACAAACAACATAACAAATAAAAGACATTTTTTAGGCACCCTTTTCAGTCCTTTAAATGTTTCATAGGGTGTCAGACCTCTGTCTCAACTGTACAGTGGTTTCCTACAAACAAGGGCAAAAGGGCTAATTGACCTAATTCTTAGGGTTTCAGTGCTCTCTCCTTCAAATCTACTTCTAATGGATTTATTTAAGCTTCAATCCCTTTGGCATGTAAAGACCTTATCTTACCCCATGTAGAACTATACTTGTTCCGTACAGTGGTACCCTCCCCTGCATAAGTTCTCCCAATTTTCTCTATCAAGCTCCTAACCGGGCTGTCCTAGCTCGCCTAGGGTTTGATTTAGCAAATCTTTACTCCATTCCCTACACTTCCTACTGCTAAATATTTACAAGTGTGTGGCTCCCCTTCCATATCCTGCTAGTCTCAGGAAGATCCCGTGGACAGAGTTTATGGGGGAGCCATTCTAAATCTCACTACTCAAAACAGAGAAAACAAGCACTCTACACTCTAAACTATGAATTAGAAACAACAAATCTACACTGAACAACCTGAATACAACATGAATCTTACTCAAAACTATCCAATGAACATAAAAACAATGCTAAAAGAGTAAATAAAATTCCTTTTATATCACTATTTCTCAAGGCACATGGGATACACAGAAAATGCAGCAAATCTTCTATTCATTCACACCAAAATTTGATTACAATACCATCTAACTGCTCTCTACGAGTCACCACACCTTCTTAGATGCCTTTGCCCTGTTTCAAGGGAAGTTGATCATTCCCACATTCCTGATTTCTAGGGAATCCAATGACAACTAAGTTGCATGCAACCTAACAATGTTGTCATCCAACTTTGCAACATTCTTGCAACTCTTCCCATCATCCTACATTTTAGGATCTCAACCTCCTTGATTCTAAACCATCAACTTCCTCAACTGCCTCTTGGCATCTTATAACAAATTAGATGTGATTAGCACACATTAAATGCTTTACCTTCTAACATAAGCTATCTAAAGCTAAATAAAGCAACATTTAACCACAATGATTACCCTTAGATGATTTTAGTCCTAATGAATAACTCATCACACACAAACAAGACCTTATAAGGTCCAAATTAAACACACTATTATGCTGACTTGGCTAAGGTTAGGTACAAGCCAAAATTGCAACATAAAAAACTAGAGTTTAGCCTAGGTGCTCCTACACCATCCTCCCCAAAATAGAAAATTTCAATCCACCCTTGGATTGAGCAAGTTGAGATCAATGCCCAACTTCTTGAACTCTAACTCCTTGATCCACACTGCATCAACATCAGGTTGATCATGCCTCTTCATCAGATGTTCTTTGTACTCCTTGGTTCTAGTCCTCTTATAGACCCTTGTATCCAATATCTTGTCAACTTGTTTGACTGTAGTGGAGGGTAGTTTGAGTTCTTCCATATCTTGAATGACTTCATGGAGGGTATGATCCATGTTTGGTGGTGGTCCTTTGTAATGGACTAGGTCTGCAATGTTAAAAATAGGGGACAGTCCACTATCATCTGGTAATTGGACCTTAAATGCATTGTTTCCATATTTCTCCAAGATAGGATAGGGACCTATCCTCTTCATTTGCAACTTATGAGGAACTCCTTTCTGCAGTCTAGATTGACTCAAATGCACCATTACTAAGTCTCCAACATTGAATTGAATTTCTTTCCTATGCTCATCCACCTTAATCTTATGTTTCATGGTGTTTTCTACCAGTGTTTTTCTAACTGTCTCATGAATCTCCTACATTGCATAGGCAAAGTCATCAGCATATCCACTCCCTTTGACTCCATCCTTCAACTCTCTTAGCTCATAAACACCTCTAGGATGTAGACCATACAAAATTTCAAAGGGACTCTTCCCTATTGATCTATTGACAGTATCATTGTAGGCATATTCAGCTTGCCCAATCAATTGATCCCATTGTCGACCATACTCCTTGGTCAAGCACCTTAAGAGGTTTCCAAGTGTCTTATTCACAACTTCGGTCTAACCATCAGTTTGGGGATGGTATGCAGATCCAACGGATAAATTCGTGCCCATTCTTTTCCAAAGAGTCTTCCAAAAATGACTCATAAACTTAGTATCTCTGTCTGATACAATGCTGATTGCTAAGCCATGAATCCTTACTATCTCTTTGAAGAAAAGAGAGGCTATTTGACTGGCATCACTAGTTGTTTTACATGGCACAAAGTGAGCCATTTTTTTGAATCTGTCTACCACAACATAAACATTTTCCATGCCTTGCCTTGTCTTGGGTAACCCAACTACAAAGTCCATACTCAAGCATTCCCATGGCCTAGTAGGGATAGGCAGTGGTTGGTATAGGCCTACATTTGAAGAAGTACCTTTGGCCTTTTGACACACCACACAACTTTCCACATACCTCCTGACATCTAAGTTCATCCTTGGCCAATAGTAAAACCTTTGAACTAGTTCCTGAGTTTTGATGATCCCAAAATGACCACTCAATGCACCATTATGCTTTTCTTGTATCAATTTTTCCCTAATAGAACCTCTAGGAACACATAATTGATTCCCTTTAAACAAAAGATCAACTTGCAAAGTATATTCAGAATATTTACTATGAAAGTGATTCTTGTATTCAACACATACCTTATAGATATCTGCAAAATCTTCATCATCTGCATATAGATCCTTGAAATGATCTATCCCAATGCTTTTCAACTGAATTTCTTGAATGGTGAGGACTCTTCTGCTCAAGTAATTTGCCACCTTGTTAAGAACTTTCTTGTGCTTGATATTGAAGGTGTAAGCTTGCAAATACTCCACCCATTTCATGTGCCTGTGACTCAACTTCTCTTGTGAATTCATGAAACTAAGTACTTGGTTGTCTGAATACACTATGAATTCCTTGGGAAGCAAGTAGTGCCTCCACTTCCTTAAAGCCTAGACCAATGCATACATCTCAAGGTCATAAGAAGAATACTTCTTCTTGGCTTCACTTAACTTCTCTGAATGAAAAGCCACCGGTCTGCCCTCTTGACTAAGAACAGCTCCAATAGCTACATTGCTTGCATCACACTCAATGGTAAATAGCTTCTCAAAGCTTGGTAACACCAAAATAGGTTGGGTAGTTATCTTCTCTTTTAGCAACTCAACTCTTGTTAGCTTGCTCATTCCATACAAACTGTGTCTTCATTCCTCCTTTAATGGTATCCAACATAGGAGCACAAATAGCACTAAACTGCATTATGAATTTCCTATAGTATTGAGCAAGACCATGGAAGCTTCTTACCTCTATTGCTGTCTTTGGAGTAGGCCAATTGAGGATGGCTTCCACTTTGCTGCTGTCATTCTTCAAGTTGCCATGTGATAGCACAAATACAAGGTACACCAGCTCTATTTTGATGAACTCACACTTTTCCAAATTGATCATCAGCTTCTCCTCCTGCAACTTCTTGAAAATCAACTCTATCTGTTGGAGGTGCTCTTCTCTTTTTATGCTATAGATTAGTATATCATCAAGATACACCACTACAAATTTTCTAATGTAGTCTTTGAGGACTTCATTCATGAGTCTCATGAATGTGGAGGGGGCATTAGACAAGCCAAATGGCATAATTAGCCACTCATAGAGACCCTCATTGGTTTTGAACGCTGTTTTCCACTCATCTCCCTCATGTATCCTAATTTGGTGATAACCACTCTTTAAATCTATCTTGGTATAGTACCTAGCTTCACCTAGACAATCCATGAGATCTTCAATCCTAGGGATAGGGAACCTATACCTGATGGTTATCTTGTTTATTGCCCTGGAATCAGTACAAAGCCTCCATTCTCCTCCCTTTTTAGGTGCTAAGACAGTGGGTACTACACATGGACTAATGCTTTTCCTAATGAGACCTTGATTGAGAAGTTCTTAAATCTGCCTAGCTATTTCCTCATTTTGTTGAGGTGTCATCTTGTAAGCTACTTTGTTTGGAAGGGTAGCTCTTGGTATCAAGTCTATCCTATGACTTATGGCTCTTTTAGGAGGTAATGTTGCTGGTTGACCACTACTAATACCTTCATAGGTCTACAACAATTTATGTATCTCCTTAGGCAACTCTTGCTTTTCAACTACTTTCTCTTTGCTCACCTCTCTTGGCTTGATCATCACTGCATAACCAACTCCTTCTTCCAAGGCTTCTAGGAAATATTTTTCTCCAACCATGAGCAGTTTAGGACCCGCTATCTGCACCTCTGTATCTTCTAGCAAAGACTGAATTTTGAAAGTCACCTTATCTTTCTTGAAGGTATAGGAGTTCTTTGCTCCATCATGTACAGCTTGGCGATCAAATTTCCATGGTCTACCTAGGAGCAAGTGACATGCATCCATAGGTAACACATCACACAAAACTTTTTCCTTGTACCTACCAATTGAGAACTCCGCCCATGCTTGTTCATTCACCAAGACATGCTAACCTTTATTGAGCCATGTGACCTTGTAAGGATTGTTGTGGGGTATCCTTGTCAACTTCAGCTTGCTGACTGCCTCCTCTGACACAATATTGTTAGTAGAACTTGAGTCAATGATGACTCTACACACTTTCCCCATCATCTTGCATTTTATCCTGAACAAGGACCTCCTTTGGCTTGGCTCTTCTTTCACCGGTTCCTTGATCAAAGTTCTCCTCATCATGAGGTTCTCACCTTCCTCTGAATTCAATGGTACCTCAGGGTGTTTATCTGCTGCAGCTGTCTCATCATGAATAAGGTTGGTTCTCTTGTCACCTCCATGAGAAGTACTACCTTTCTCTGGACATCTATAGGTCGGGTGTCCCATTTGGTTGCAGTGGTAACATTTCATGTTGGTGAAGTAGTTACCTCTTCCTTGTCCACCACTTCTTCCTCTGGAGCTAAAACCTCTTCCTCTACCACCTCTAATAGAGCTTCCTTCTTACTGTTCAGAGTATTTGACTTCTCCTTGGGCTCTTGGTTCTGAACTCCTTCCACCATAACCTCCTCTTTGTCCTATGTTGTCTTTCCCTTTCCCTCTACTTTTGGGGTTTTTCTCTTGCTTCTTTTTGCCTTTCTCCTCTATCCTTAAGGCCATTTGATAGCATTGGCAGACTGTTTTCAAGCTCACTAGGCTCATATCTTCTTGGATAGACCACTTAAGCCCATTCAAGTACCTTGCTAGTTTGATGCTCTCATCTTCAACCACCTTTGATCCGAGGCACAATTTTTGAAACTCTTCAGTATATGTTTGGACATCCATATCTTTTTGCCTAAGATTGTGTCTTCTCCTATGCAACTGAACTTCATAGTCATCAAGTAGATAGGTCTGCCTGATCTTAGTTACCATTCCTCTCCATGAAACTATGGGACCTTTGCCTTCCTTCTCTCTTTCAGCTTGTACAAACTTCCACCATGTGAGAGTTGTTCCTCTCAACCTTGACTTGGCCACCTTTACCTTTTGGGCCTCTGTTATACCATCACATTCAAAGTGATTTTCAATTCTCTCAATCCAGTCCACAACTGAATCAGGGTCCATTTGTCAACTAAATAGTGGCACACCTTCCAATGCTTTACCGCTTAAGGCCTGCAATGCCTTCAAGAAGGGTTCTTCAGCAAGAACAGGGTCAGGCTTTGGAGCTTCCTCCTCCAAGTCCTCTTCTTTTTCCTTGGCTTCCTATTCTTCCTTCTGCTCTATCTTGTCCTTCACTTCATCTACTGTCTCATGGACTTCATCTAAGAGCTTCTCCACTTGAGACAACCTTTCTCTTAGTAGCCGGTTGTCTTCCTCTTTCTCTTCTACTTTTTTAGCTAACTGTGAATTATTCACCATGGTTCTTTCCTCCGGTGTGTTCTCTCCTACTGAATCAGTGGGCTGAAACATCAATCACAAGCCTTGAATCAAACATTGCTATGATACCAATATGGTGTGTGATGTGACCAAAGGTTGTTTGCACAATCTCCTAGAAGACTTCTCTCTATCTTCCACCAAGAACCTGACAACTTCGGGGCTCTGTTTAGACTTAGATCATTAACTAAGTCTTGCTTCAAATCTTCTCAAAGAGTTCTCCACTTGTGCTTTACCTTTGGAAGACCAACACCATGTGAATTGACAAATTTCCTCTCAACACCTAGAAAGATCTAGATGCCAACTTCATCACCTTTGTTTGAACTACTTGCAAAGGAGATGGAGACATTGATTCCTTGCATTTCACATCTAATTGAATGCATCTGGGAGGTTCTTTAGCTTTCAATTTACACAATCTCAAGATCTTGCCTTGAAAAGGCCTAATACTTGTAGCCCTTACTAGTCAGTTTTTTGCCCTTCTTGCTTAAACTTGACAAACAACCTAGCAAATAAAAGACACTTTTAGGAACCCTTTTCAATCCTTTACATGTTTCATAGGGTGTCAGACCTCTGTCTCAACTGTATAGTGGTTTCCTACAAACAAGGGCAAAAGGGCTAATTGACCTAATTCTTAGGGTTTTAGTGCTTTCTCCTTCAAATCTACTTTTAATGGATTGATTGAAGTTTCAATCCCTTTGGCATGTAAAGACCTTATCTTACCCCACCTAGAACTGTACTTGTTCCGTACAGTGGTACCTTCCCCTGCCTAAGTTCTCCCAATTTTCTCTATCAAGCTCCTAACCAGGTTGTCCTAGCTCGCCTAGGGTTTGATTTGGAAAATCTTTCCTCCATTCCCTACACTTCCTACTGATAAATATTTACAAGTGTGTGGCTCCCCTTCCATATCCTGCTAGTCTCAGGAAGATCCTATGGATAGAGTTTATGGGGGAGCCATTCTAAATCTAACTGCTCAAAATAGAGAAAACAAGCACTCTACACTCTAAAATATGAATTAGAAACAACAAATCTACACTAAACAACCTGAATACAAGATGAATCTTACTCAAAACTAGCTAATGAACATAAAAAATAGTGCTAAAACAGTAAATAAAATGCCTTTTATATCACTGTTTCTCAAGGTACACAGTATACACAGAAAATGTAGCAAATCTTTTATTCCTTCACACCAAAATTTGGATGGTGTAGGAGCACCTAGGCTAAACTCTAGTTTGTTATGTTGCAATTTTGGCTTGAACCTGACCTTAGCCAAGTCAGGATAGTAGTGTGTTTAATTTGGACCTTAGAAGTTCTTGTTTGTGTGTGATGAGTTAGTCATTAGGACTAAAATCATCTAAGGGTAATCATTGTGGTTAAATGTTGATTTATTTAGCTTTAGACAGCTTATGTTAGAAGGTAAAGCATTTAATTTATGCTAATCACATCTAATTTGTTAGAAGATGCCAAGAGGTAGTTGAGGAAGTTGATGGTTCGGAATCAAGGAGGTTGAGATCCTAAAATGTAGGATGATGGGAAGAGTTGCAAGAATGTTGCAAAGTTGCATGACAACATTGTTAGGTTGCATGCAACTTAGTTGTCATTGGATTCCCTAGAAATCAGGAATGTGAGAATGATCAACTTCCCTTGAAATAGGGCAAAGGAATCTAAGAAGGTGTGGTGACTTGTAGAGAGTAGTTAGATGGTATTATAATCAAATTTTGGTGTGAAGGAATAGAAGATTTGCTGCATTTTTTGTGTATCTCGTGTGCCTTGAGAAACAGTGATATAAAAGGAATTTTATTTACCATTTTAGCACTGGTTTTGTTTTCATTGGATAGTTTTGAGTAAGATTCATGTTGTATTCAGGTTGTTCAGTGTAGATTTGTTGTTTCTAATTCATAGTTTAGAGTGTAGAGTGCTTGTTTCCTCTGTTTTGAGCAATGAGATTTAGAATGGCTCCCCCATAAACTCTGTCCATGGGATCTTCCTGAGACTAGCAAGATATGGAAGGGGAGCCACACACTTTTAAATATTTAGTAGTAGGAAGTGTAGGGAATGGAGTAAATATTTTCCAAATCAAACCCTAGGTGAGCTAGGATAGCCCGGTTAGGAGCTTGATAGAGAAAATTGGGAGAACTTAGGTAGGGGAAGGTACCACTATACGGAACAAGTACAGTTCTAGGTGGGGTAAGATAAGGTCTTTACATGCCAAAGGGAGTGAAACTTCAATCAATCCATTAGAAGTAGATTTGAAAGAGAAAGCACTGAAACCCTAAGAATTAGGTCAATTAGCCCTTTTGCCCTTATTTGTAGGAAACCACCGTATGGTTGAGACAGAGGTCTAACACCGTGTGAAACATTTAAAGGACTGAAAAGGGTGCCTGAAATTGTCTTTTATTTGCTAGGTTGTTTGTCAAGTTTAAGCAAGAAGGGTAGAAAACTGACTGGTAAGGGCTACAAGGATTAGGCCTTTTCAAGGCAAGATCTTGAGATCAAGTAAATTGAAATCTAAAGAACCTCCAACATGCATTCAATTGGATGTGAAATGCAAGGAATCAGTGTCTTCATCTCCCCTGCAAGCAGTTCAAACAAGGTGATGAAGTTGGCATCTAGATCCTTCTAGGTGTTGAGAGGAAATTTGCAAATTCACATGGTGTTGGTCTTCCAAAGGTAAAGCACAAGTGGAGAACTCTTTGAGAAGAGTTGAAGCAAGACTTAGTTAATGATCTAAGTCTAAACAAAGCCCTGAAGTTGTCAGGTTCTTGGTGGAAGACAAAGAGAAGTCTTCTAGGAGATTGTGCAAGCAACCTTTGGTCACATTACACACCACCTTTCCTAAGAAGGAACCAAGTCCACTAAAGTACCTATCCCCTGCAAGACCAAAGGCCCAGTTTGTTCAAGTTTAACTAAAATCCGAGGTGGCATATCTATAGTCATTTTATCAATCCATGCATCCACCAAAGGTGAACCCAAAGAACCAATCCCTTTTTCCCTTGACAAATCCACCCCCAAATCTATCCACCATTAGTTGAAAGCTCAACCAAAATTCCCTCCTCTTGGGCCAAGTCCTCTAATGCATCAAATTGGTTAAAAAAACCCATCATAAATTGTGTTTCCTTTAGATTTCATTTCAAACCTCTCCCATTATTTTGAGGATTTACCAAGATGAAACCCTCCTTATACGCTACATCAACAATGATAAGACCCTTCCCTTTATCATTCTTATGATCCAAGTTGGGAGATGAGCTAGCTACCCCCACTACCCGATTGAGTCAACAATGATTCCTTTGCAAGTGTCCATACTCACAAGAAAAAAATGACATCTAAACAAGAGGATAGTCCAATTTTTTGACCAAAGAACCTTAACCAAGACATAACTCTAGAAATTTTGGAAAGATTATTAAATCTATTTCATCACAAACACAAGCATAATAAAGAACCTTTTGGTCTATATTTTTTTGAGTTGGGAAAATCGGCTTACCAAGAAGCAAAGTAATCATATTTAGGATATCACTATGCCAAAATTCCAATGGGATATGAGGGAGATAGACCCAAACAAGAACCTGTGAAGGAATCTCCTTCGTCAAATTAAAACCCACATGCTAGGGTTTCATGAGGAGTCTAACCTAGTTGAAAAAATAAGGTCCTCCTTCAAACACTTTAATTTTATCTGTTATGCATGAAAAAAAAAAATGAAATAATTGTTGGAAGCCACCTTTATCTTCATATCACCCTCGAGATTCCAAAACTGTCGAGCCCAAGATTCCAAGACTAACAATGAGAGGGGAATCCCCATGAATTTATAAATCAACACATTATTGTTCCAATAGGAAACATATTTTGCAATATACTCTAGTTAGATCACTAAAATGGGATTCTCAATGCATCTCTCCAAACACCCATTCACTCTTTTGAGCCTAGGTAAACCCATCAAAGAAGAAGAATCACCACCATTTGATACATTATTATGGATCCCATAGATTTAACATTCAAAGGGGGAGATGGATCCACACAATCCAACCCATTAGAGAAAACAAAACTTAAATAAAAGCTCATAGGTAGGCAACAAACCCACCAAACTTCAACACACTCCCAAGAAATGAAAAAAATAAACACCCCATAACAAATTTGCATGCCACCAAAACTCCACTCTTCCTTCAAACAACACCCTTGAACAATGCCACCAACATGCATGTGATCCCATAATATTGGTTTACAATTTTTGGCCAAACTGGACACTCAAATAATTTTTTCTAACTAAATCTTCACATTTGGGCACCTATAGCAGCTAAACCGTGAAAAATTTGAAGATGATGCAAACTAGAGATTTGTGAAATTTTGTTTATAAATTCTAAATCTATTTTTTTGAAATTTTTTGGAATCATATTGCACTTCTTTTCCCATTTCCTTTGAAAACTAGTTTTTTTCAGTAAACACCATTGTTAAGGAGTGATGCTCTCCGTATACAACATAATTCTTTTTCCATGATGGCTAAATTTTTTATTTTTTTAAATTTATATTTATAACTATAATATCTAATGATTCCAATTAGTTTCATATTTTTTTACTGAATTTTTTTCCTTAATCAAGTTTCAAAGTCAAACCAATTACAATTTAAACATAGGCAAACCATATATAGTGTAACTTTTTTTGTACATATCAAAATTCAATTTTTTTTGTTGGATCAAGGACTTCAATATCTGGTGCACTCAAATTTTTCTTTTTTTTTCTTTTTTGATAATCTGCTATTTTTCCACATGTGCAAAACAAAGAGCTTGATTTTTGGTGAAAAACCCATGTTTAATAAAACTATAAAAACAAATAAATAATAAAACCAAAATATATTAAAATTATATTTTTTGGATAGCTCGTTTTGAGGAATACCATCATCTAGTTGGGTCTATGAAGTCTCAACCACTTTCATCCTCAACTTGAGCTTCGAAGGGAAAATTTTTGGAGTTTTTTGGTGCTTGAGGGTGAGAAGGTGGGAAAAGGGGGTTCAAGTGAACTAGGGGGTTCAAGCAAACCCCCTTTCCACAAAGGTTTTCTTTTTGTTTCTTTATGGGAATAGTGGGACCCTACATTTAATGGGTTCACTCAAACCAATGTTCTAGTGAACCCCCATTTGGCTCACTTGAACCAAGGTTTTAGTGAACCCCCTTTTGGCTCGCTCTAACCAAAAGTTTGTTTGAACCCCCAAAAACCAATTTTTTTTGCATGGAATAATCTTTTGTAACTTTTCCTTTTTCACTAGAATTGTAAACTAGTTTTGTGGGTTTACCCATGCAATAATAAGCACACCTTAAACAACACAAAAATTCCCCACTTGAGTCCCCAAATCATAGCCAAGGGAGCCACACTTGAACAATGAACATTCCTAAACCAAAGAATACCATGCAGGTTGTGGCCTACATCTAGTTGCATCCCAACCAACACTAGCAACAAACATTGCACCCCTCGACTTGTGTTGTTCATTCATCTATGAAGCTTTCAGCTTGCTACTATATTATATATGTCATTGAAAAATATTTTAATTTCAATATTTGGAGGCTATTTTTTTTTTATCAAAATGATTTTTCAAGATAAAAACTTGGTTATGTGGTGAATGTATTGGTGTAAATTTTTCTCAGGTAATATGTTAGATTATATTTTCTATGTATTTATCTTCACATTGCTTTTTATAGGAAGAATTTATATTTTCTACTTCCTTTCATCTTTTGAGAGATAAAATTTTTATCTATGAATTAAAATTATCCAAAAAGGAAATGAGGTGTACAAATTCTAAAAAAATGATTGGTTAATTTTTTTTAGGAGGAATACTCATTGTTTTGTCACACATATCTTGTAATTGAAAATATACTACTATGATTTTATACATTAGCAATTGAACAATAGGGGAAATGGTGATGCTTTATGGCCTAGGTCATATAATACCACTATTTTTCAATTGTCATTCAAATATTCCCTAGGATCATAAATTGGATTGACTATCAACCCAAAGTTGCATCAATTATCAACAAGGAAGACCTAGGAGGGGATTCTTTAGGCTTTGAGGGGTTCACCACACATAAAAAGCTTGGAAAAGAAAATTTAACATTCAACTCACAAAACCTAGTGTGGATGTCAAGATCTGCAAATGGTTAGCATTTTAAAACCAAACTAATAATCAACATCCCTATGAAATAACTCTACATGCTAATAATGCAATCAAAGCAACAAAGATTTAGATAGATAAATGTAAAGCATATAATAAAACATGGAGAGAATTATATCTCATAGTGGATTGGTGCTTCTATTGAAATATGCCCTTTCCTAATCCTTGCTTAAGATCCATGAAATGAAAATGATATGTTGATGATCAAGATGATGAATGGGAAAAATTAGTTCTCCAATGAAGAGTGACTTTGCATAAGCTTTGTAGATGAAATTGTGGAGGATTTGATCAATGGAGATAGTCTCTATTTGTAGATTCTCAAATTATAAGAGTGCTTATGAGAGAGCAATGTGAGACCAAAGATAAGCCAATGAAAAGAGGCCACTTGTCAACTTGTGAGTGGTTGATGATTGTGCAGGATTTGGGGAACGAGCCCAAGAGGGGGAAATTTCAAATTTGAATTTGAGAGTAAATGCTGAGTGGGGGAAATGTAAGAGCTTATTAATTGCTTTGTTGGATGTACATGTCCACTTGATTTTGAATTCACACTTGAGGGAATATTCCTCAAAGATGCCATGTTGAGTGAAAATGTTGATTTTAATAAATCAATAAATTGATTTATTTATGCTAGTGGGATTATCTAGAGGATGTGATGGGTGGTTAGGTTAGGCTAATTAGGATTAGGTTAGCTTAATGATGATTAGGATGATTTTGACTTTTAGAACTTAAATATTTGATTTATTTAATTCAGAAAAGGATGGAATATGCATTTGGATTTAATTAAATGAATGTTTGATTTATTTGATTAAAAGGTTGATGATAAAATTTGTTTAATTTTAAATTAATGACCTTGGAAGATGGAAATAAATGGGATTACCTGATGAATGGATGAAGGTGAACTTGATTAATTGATGAATGGACCTAATGCATGATGTTAATTTGGCATGTCTAAATTTTTCCCCTCCTTGAAGCAATGTACTTGTTGTGTTGGTTCAAAGAATAAACTTGCTGCAATCAAAATTCAAATAAAAATTGTTTTTTTTGGATGCCCCAGCGGAAGGAAGTACACTGGTACATTTCCCCCTAGAGAGATCGAGCGAAAAGATTCAATTTGAGGGTCAATCTTGTGATAAAGGGGTTCAAAATGGAGGGTTATGATGATGATGCAAATGAGATGGTTTTAAGATGCTTAGAATAACAAATCTATATTATCTTAAACAACTATGTGAGATGAGATGGATGATGTGATATGCTGTGATTGTGCAATGGATGATTTATGAGATGCTTAGACTAACAAATCTATATTATGATGATATTATGCATGTGATATGATATCCATAATACTGATGGTTTGTGGATGCAGGATGGATGCCCTAGTGACAATGATTAATTGTTCATGAAGTGATGTTAGTGCGGACAAGAAGACATTAGATGATGACAAGAGGATCCAACAATCCAACTTGATGAAATGATGATGATAAATGGATGATGATAGATGATGATGATTCGCTTATTAAGGATTTTGATTTTAAAAGGGCTACTTACCATATGTTTGATAATACACATAGATACAATGCATCAAGGTATAAAGAACAATGATGGCATTGTACCTAGTGTGATGGACTTTGACTCAACAAGCAGATAGGAGTATTCTTGTTCACACTTGACATACAGAAACCTTGCTAGGACGTACCTAACAAAGCAAGTATTCCCCAAGTTATTTTACAAGAGCATCCAACAAGCATAATAGAAAAAAGATAATGATCATTGCCCCATTCCTATCTCTCTAAATCCTTCATTCAGATATCATCGAGAGGTCCTTGGAATAAGCACAATAAGATAAATCAAAAGAAAAGATCAAGTACATAAACAAGCCAATGTTCTTCATACCTTCAACCAAAGGGATTTGTTTTGATAGGTTAAGAATCCAAGTGATATCCAAAATGATGCCCATTGTCAGAATAATATATCCTAGGACATGCATTGTATATGATGATGATGGTTTGATAAGTTGATTGTTAGGCTATTGATATAAGTTTGATTGGCATGTTTGCGAATGATCAAGAGTTTTATTTTTCATTTAACGGTTTGTTGTTTGCTTTTGATTTTACAATTGAAGCTTGCTTTTGTTGATTGTTGTGATTGTTTCTGTTTGTTTTGCCAAAGGGTGAGGGTGACGGTCAGCTTATTATGGATGATTGATTATTTCAAGTGAAAGCAAGATGAGAAAGATGGATTTTTTAAAATATTTGGATGTTTTTGACATTTTTGAAATGTTTTTAGGTTGTTTTTGGTTTTTTTTTAGATTTTCAAATGTTTTGATTTTTTTATTTTTTTCAAATGTTTTGGGGGTTTTCTGAGATTTTATGAATGTTTTTAGATTTTGACATGTTTTTGAATGTTTTTGGATTTTGATGTGATTTTGGATGTTTTTGGATTTTCGCATGTTTTGAAAATTTGGATAAGGATTTGTCTGATGCTATCAGTGCTCTATTTTAGGATTTTGTTGAAGACCAAGCTAAGGTTGATTGATCAAATCAGTGGATTGATGATGATGATAACATTCTTAAGGATACAAAACAATGCAAGGATTTGATTGATCTGGATTGATGATGATAACATTGTTAAGGATGCACAACAATGCAAGGATAGTGTTAAGCAACAAAAGGATTGAGGTGTTGATGGGATTGATGATGATGACATTATTGAGGATGCACAGCAATGCAAAGATTTGATTGATCAGGATTGATGATGATAACATTGTTGAGGATGCACAAAAATGCAAGGATAGTGTTAAGAAACACAAGGATATCCTGATGATTTCTTGGTTGGATTTGATTGATCATTATTTTGAAGCTTGATTTGGAACAAGAGATGTTCGAATGATTTAGTGTGATGTTTGATAGGTACATTCTAAGATGTAATTGATAGTGATTACTTGGATAGATGTTCGATGAAAGATGAAGACTGATAATGAATGTTCTCTTGTTAAAATATGCCATGGGCTAGTGATTTGGAATTTTTCTCACAAGTGGTTTGGCCAATTTGATTTCATGTTTCCAATGTTCAAATCACCACATAAGTTGGAGGATATAGATCAATATTTATTCTCAAAGAAGGATGTAAATATCTACCCCCAGTGTCTAGCAATGTATGGAATGTCGTGGGTGGATTCTTGGATAAGTGAATGAATGGATGGGTATGGATTATCTTGTGATAAGATAAGGTGTTCGGATAATGAATGCTCATTTGGATAATGCTTCAAGGCTTAGATAATGTTGGATAGGATAGTGTAGACACACAAAATTAACATTATGCATTCAATTAGGTCCACTCATCAATTTAATCAAGTTCACCTTCATCTGTTCATCAAGTAATATCATTAATTTCCATCTCCTAAGGTCATTAATTTAATATTAAATAAACATTATCATCAACCTTTTGATAAAATAAATCAAACATCCATTTAATAAAATCATAATGCATATTTCATCCTTTTCTGATTTAAATAAATCAAATATTTAAGTCATAAAAGCCAAAATCACCTAAACATCATTAAGCTAACCTAATCCTGATTAAAACCCTTATTTTCAATCAACTTGGCATAAAACAAAATATTCCTTCAAATTTGAAAATCATGACAAGTTGAATTGTCCCTCCAACATTGCATTTATTTCTCATTTTCTTGTCCCCCTCTCAAAATTTATTACAAAAATTCAAATTTGAAACTCCCTCTCATGGGCACATTTCCCAAATCTTGAAAAACCCATAGCCTATCACCACTTGACAAGTGGCCTCTTCTCATTGGTGGATCTTTAGTCCCACATTCACCCATTTGGCCAATCTCTCATCAAGAAAATCTATAAATGAAGGTCTTAATCTCCAACAAACCATCTACAACTTATGCAAAGTCACTCTCTTGGTTTGAGAACTGATTTTTCTCTTCATCTCCATTGCATCTCATCATTTTAGCTATTGAGCAAGGATTGGGAAACGGTCATTGACACATTTGACACCAATCCACTATGGAATAGTTACTTGTTGATTGTTTTCATGATGCTTTTAGTTTTTTTCTTGTCATTTGTTGCATTTTGAAGCATTTACAAGGTATTTCATAGGAGCATTCTTTAAGAACTTGTAGATACTAACCCATCTTTAAAGTTTATTATTTGCAAATTTTAAAAGGAGGCTCACATGTGGCGCTAGAAGGAGGTCCAATGTTGCATAGTTTTGACATATTTACATACTTGCACTTAACAATTTTTGTTCTAATCTAGGTGTTTAATTGAATTGGGAAATTTATGTTTTCACTTTCATGGTCCTTGCATATTCACATATTTGCACTCCAAGCATTTCCAAGCATTGACATTGTGTTTGATTCGATTGAAATTTGAGTCAGTTTGTATTATTGACATTTGGGTTTCTTTAATACTTTCAATGCATCCAGCTTTTGGATCTTGTATCACACTGGTGTTTGCATTTGAATGACCTGCACTTCAAAAACTTTATTAGTCCTTTTTATTTTCTAAGATTTCAACCTGCATTATTTGTGTTGTTTGCATGCTTGACATTTTATTTAACAACCTTCAATGCAAGAGTTTTGTTTGTCAAAATCATCCATCGATACAATATCTGCATTTGTTAATAGCCAGAAATATCTTATGTTTGATTTGTCATGCAACTTGATACACTCTAGTACTCTGATTGTGATGGTGTTTTCATTAAAATCACTTGATTAAATTCCTTATTTTTCTGATAGAAGGGTCACTGCCAAACATTGGGATTTAAATCTACCACTGCTAAATTTCATGAGTGTGAAAGCATTCCATTTTTCTTAGCATTTATTCTTTCTTCATGAACCAGATCGATGGTGATAGTAGTATATTATATTTAAATACTAACAACTCCTTTTTCTCACCATATATCAAGCTCTCTTTAGTATTTATTGCCAATGCTTTCAAAATATTATAGATACTAGTGATTTATTCACTTCCAGATCTGTCAACCTTGTTCCAGCATACCACATCATTCATGTTGACCATCTAAGGTTGAAGGGGTTGCGATTGGTTACTCGACTGCCTATAGGGTATTAGAAATATAGGTAGATGATGTTATTTTGTCATTTGAATAACAGTATGACTGTTGGTTCGCACCAAGGAGCCCTCTAAAAACATCTTTTTCAAAGATGATGAATATTGCTATCATCTTCCATGCTAAATGATAGACTCATCGTATCTCTTCAAAAACAATAAAATGCGTGCCTAGAAGCCTATGGAGTACACGTGCCTAGAAGCATTTGATTTAACTTTTGTGAGTTGGGAAGATTTGATGTTTAGATTGGTTTCCATTTAATTCTCCTTGGTCAGGTCAATTCGTAGGTTATGGTCTTAAATACCACATTCTACCCTCTGTCATTCACTATTAAATTTAGTTGAATTACATTTATTCTCTTTGATGTTTCAACTACGCTGAGTCTCTGCTATGTTGTGATAAATCTGACAGGATCCTTATCAACTATCTTTTACTATTTCTTGAGTGGGATAAATGATAACATGCTACAGGTGGCGTTTTGATTTGATATGATTAACTTTTCTGTAGGGTACTGATTCCCATAAAAAAAATGAATAAAATACACTTTCATGAACAAAAGCGAGTGTATGAAGTATAGGCAGACCCTGCAATAATTATAGGGATGGCTTTACATATGCTAAATCTCATTTAAATATCTCTGCTCACCAGTACATTGCTTCAGATAAAATCTTTCATCCCATCAAAGTCATCAGGAAGTGCGATGGGAATATATTTGACCTTTTTATTGGTGCTAGAAATAGGCTTCTATCTTTGACATAGGGAGTATCAAATAGTATATTTGAAATTAAAAGAAACTAAGGAATATCAACTAGCAAGCTTTTTATTATATATGTCCATTAATGAAGGTTATTAGCAATTGATTTAATTAAATGCAGTTTTAGTGACTCATAATTCAATATTCTCTCATATTATATACTTAGTAATCTTATAATAAATGTCATAATTTTATATTATCACATTTATTCTGATCATTTTTATAACCAACATCTGAGATATTTGAGGTTATGATTGTCACATTAGGGATTATGAGGATGCTTTTGAGAAATTTATTCATTGTAATTGATTTATTGATTCAATATCTCTAGTGATGAAGACTATGGTAAGGTAGAAAAGAGATCTAGCAAGTGTGGTACCTTCTCCATGCAATCAATATTAAAGCATGATCCATTGTCATTTAAAATTGAAATCATGTTATTATTTGGAGTTATTGATCAAAAGGGATTTAATGTCCTAATCCTCACATAATTATCTTTTATTTTTATAGGAAAGAAAGGATAACGAAGGTACAAACGAAGGAAAGCGAAAAAGGGAAACAAAGGAGGACAAACAAGCTACAAAAGAAAAAAAAAATACTAACAAAGGTACAACGTGAAAACGAAGGAGGTACAAGGAAAACAATGAAAGAAAATAAGGAAAACAAAGAATGAGGAGGATATTTTGAAAAATCAAAGTTTTTTTAAATGCTTTAAGTGTTTGTTTAACACTTCTTCAAGAAATTGTTATCTTTTCATTTTTAGGACACTAATTTTTGATCGGGTTTAAAAAGAATTTTCAAATTCTTCTTGCAAAGGCTAAAATGAACTTTAGGATCACAACTTACTACATTTTGTTTGGGATTAACAAATTAATAAGGTAATTTCTCACACTTCATTTGGTGCTCTAAAAAATGAATCAAATCATTGCTTTAAAGGATAAAATGAATGTGTGCCTTTATTGTTTTGTAATTATTTACACAAAGTAATATCATCAAAAGACGTATGCACTTCTCTTGCACCTCACAATGATCTTGAGAATCAAAAAGCTTTTGGTGACATTAAGTTTTGTAAATAATTTCCTCCACACTTTGATTTGGGTATAAAATTGAAAAAAATACTTTGCGAGTGAGAGTTAGGTATATCGCGTGTGTTCTCCCTTTGTTTCTAAATGAAGGTTGATCGAACTATGGATGTGGTTGCTCGCTATTGTTTACCTTTAGAGGGACCTGCCTAAGAGACACATCCAAAAGGAGAACTCAAAGGTGACTCCAACCAGTTTTTCATTCGGGCCGGTATACAAATGGATAAGACTAAATTGTCAAGTCCTCATGGTATGTAAGCCTTAGCCATACAGTGTCTTTCAGAACGAGGTACTACCGTAAAATGTATAAGACCCTTAGTAGGATTGATTAAAGCCTTTAGTGGCTTGCTGGATGCTCGCAAGGTTCCATGTCCCCGATGTTGTGTCATTGAGAACCTTGTTTGTAGTTGCCAACCAGTCCATCCAATGATTTTATCAAAGTGGTGCATTGGAACTTAGATTCCAAGAAGCTACTTTCCATGTTTGATCTTGGTTGAAATATAGAGGTTAAGACTTCATTCTTAACATACCTTTATATTTTATCCTTGGTTGCATGTAAAGTCATCTCTTCTACTATGAAGGGCATGAGGCAAGCCCAATTGAGCTAGGATGTTACATTGTTTGAAAACACAGTGCTTTGATTCAAAAACATTTGCAAACAAACATTCAACATGATCCTCCAAATTCTAGACCCTTTAGGAGGAAAATACCATTGACAAAATTCTCGTGTTATTGCTTGCCCTTGGGATTACATCCTTATAGGTTTCTGAGCACTTGAATTTACATCTCAATTTGCCTACTAATGTTAAAAAATAGGTAACCCTTGCCTTAAGTTCATCAAAGTTTCACATAATATACCTTGTGAAATGAGACGAAGTTGAGACATTGGACATTCAGTTTGAAATCTAATCAAGAGTGTGTTTGTGGTAAAAATAATTCATTAAGCAAAGGTTAAACACAATTGGACCCCACACATGTGTCTCCAATGATTTCACGCAAAATCAAGATCAAGAAACCAAAGGTGAAAGCCCTTAGTCTGATAGCCCATCAAGAACGTCTCTCTATGTTATATGAAGTTAGGCAAAGACTTATTTTCAACTTTTACAAGAAGGCTTCAAGAAACAATCCTGGTTTGTATTCATTCTATTACTACCAAAACCCAAATCTTTTCAAAGAGTTTGAACATCTTGTTTAGAGAAAAGAATTTTCTTCAATACCTAGATCTAGGCAAACAAAGTATCTTTTTAGGTTCATCTTAGGATCAAATCAAATCAAAATACTTTTTATCCATCCTTCAAAACATCAAAACAAACATCATCTCACAATCACCTTTTGGAGAATCTTGAAATCATCCTTAATACTAGGCTTTTTGGCAAAATAAAAAATCATCAAAATCTTTGAGATGTAATCCTTGAAAACATTATCAAAATCACCTTTGGCTAGGTATGTGTAGATGCATCCTTTTGTATATGCTTAGACAAGAGTTATCAAAAGCATCTTGTTTAGTTTAGTATATGTAGATGAATCCTTCGTCATATGCGTAGTGAAACTATCATCTTGTTTGGATAGGTGTGGGTAGATGCATCCTTCTCCTCGCACATATTCAAATTATCATTATTGGAGAAAATTCATCCTTAGGTAATCATCCAAACATCTTAGGATCTATTTTCTCAAAATCCAAATCCAAATCAAACTCAAGGACAAAATCCCAAATCCAAAAACAAATGAAAATAAAAATCTGCAATTTCTAAAAGCCTAGTGTCTCATTCAAGATTTATCAAAAGCCAAAAACATTCGTATCATCCATCCCTAACATCTTCATCATATGACCACCTTTGATCCTCAAAGCTTCCTAAAAACTTTCTACTTTGGGGTATAAAATAAAGATCAATCCAAAGAAGTCAAGAGATTCATCTCCCATTCTTGAAAATTGATCCTTGTTTTATAGTTCAAACTAGTTCTCAATACAAGAAGAGCATAGAAACCAACAAAGAAACACCTGCTTCAAGTAACTTAAGTCAAAATACTCTTGAAATGAATCCTATTGAGTCTGGAACTCTCATGGTTAGCCTCCCAACATCATCAAAAAATCTGCAAGAGGAAAACCAAGGAGAAGATCTTACTTTTGGAATGACTCGTGAAGAAATGACTGAAATGCTACAAAATCCAAAAAAACCATAAAATCATCAACATCATGATGAGAATCAACCCTTTGTTATACATTCTTGAACTAGCAAAACAAGGGGAAAAACTACCTTTGGATTTTGAAGTGAGTACCATAGTGGAGACATCATTTCCTCCAATCTCATCTACCATTCCCATCTCATCTACACCCCCATCCCAAAGCATCACACAAAAAATTCCACAAATCATGACATCTATTACTCCAACCCAACCCAACATTAATAATGGAAATACACTTCTCCAAGCTCTTCAAGCACATCCCCTTATTAATAATCAAAACTTGGATGCAAATACCACCTTGGAAAAAAACATACTGAAAAACCCATTACAAAAGAATGTTCCTCTCACTTTCCATCACAATCCATCATCATCCTTTTTACTCGCAACACCTCAAAATCCTCTCCTCACAAAGTCGCAAGAGGAAGGAGACATGTTCAGACCACGGGGCATCTTTGGCACCACAACATTTTCACAAGAATTGGAACCCCTCACATTCCCACCGCTTCCACCATTACCATCATCATCCACACCACTCCTCAATTTAAGGCTTCTGCCTCTACCAAATAACAATCAAACCACCATCCCAAATATCAACCAATTTTTTTTACCAAATGCTCAAAATTTGTCATTAATATCACAACAACAGACGACAAATACACAAACAATTCAAACATCATCACACACCCCTTTAATGTTACAAAGCATGGTCTCTCAAGGACCAAACACATAGACAACGCCATCCATCATGCAAAAAACTAATACCACACTCATGGATACCATTCCAAATCCACCTCCACCCCCACCTCCACCAACTTCCACAACATCAAGCCAACACAACGCAACATTACAAGTTTTTTTTCAAAGAGGATACCAACAAGTTCATAAAAAAAAATCTGAACAACTAGCTACTCAAGCTATGCAAACCACCCAAATAGCACAAGCCACATTACAATTACAACAATCCCAAGCATTATTACAACAACAACAAAAATCCACCCAATCCACTCAAGCATTGCAAGCATCGCAAGCACAAAAGACTGCCCAAACCTTACTACAACAACAAGCAACACAAGCACAAGCCACACAAGCGCAAGCTCAATATCAGGCACAACAAGCTCAATATCAAACACAACTTCTTGCACAAAGACAAGCAATGCAATTGCAAGCATATCAACAAGCATTAAAGCAATATTAGGAACAACAATTGGCAGCCCAACAACAAGCATTGTTTGAACAATAGCAAGCACAACAATAAGCATCATTGGAATAGTAACTAGCACAACAACAAGCACAAATCTTAGTAGATAAAATAACAAGATCAACAACAAGCATTGTTCATACAAAAGTAGGTGGAATCCTACCTCACTCGACAAAACATATAAATACCATCAAACAACACGCCGACCAACCCACCCATCCAACCCACGATTGAAACACCCCAAAACACTTTCATCCCACCCTCTAATCTACAAAGTGATGTGACAACACAACTCAGGTTACTCTAACAACAAGTGCTCAACCTTCAATCAGGGTGAACAACCAAAACACCAAGCAACTTGTGTCCCCATCCATTTGATAGAAGCCTAGAGATGAAACCATTCCCCAAATTTGACAAATATCAAGGGATGGGAAACCATAAAGATCACATCAGGGAATTCTAGGTTCATTGCATGGAGGTCACATATGATGACACTTATCTAATGTGACTATTCCCTAGGAGCTTGGCAAGCCCTGCTATAGAATGGTTCTCTCATTTACCTTCAGGCATTAGAACATTCCAAGAAATTAGAGATGCATTCATTAAAAGTTATGCATGCAAAATTGCAATGGATGTTAGCCTCGAAGAACTCTACACTCTAAAACAAGGAAAGGGTGAGTCATTCACCTCATTCCTACAACGATGGTGATCCAAGGCCAACCGGAGCAAGTGGACCATTCTAGAAGAACAACAAGTTTTCACCATCATACCCAACCTTGAAGGACACTTGGAATTTCATCTCACCACATATGATCAATTGATCCCCAAAGTGCTTAGCATCAAAAGAGCCCTTGTGACTCAACCTGCTGAATCAACATCATATCATGAACAACAAAATAACTACCCACCATCAAATTACAATGATAATCCTCGCACATGGGCAAGGAACAAAAACATCACTAATGATGGCATCGTTGACGCCAAGGTGGTCATTCATGGTCCATGCCAAAATACACCCACACCACAAACTCAAACACAACACCAAAACAATCATCACACAACATACCATCCAAACAATAATCCAACCATCAATAATCTCAATGACCAAAGAGGACCACCCCAATGCAAAAAATTATCCCAAGAAAAAATACACCACTTTAGGGGAACCACTTGAGGACATAATGAAAAAGTTGATTGACGAAAAACTCATCCAACCTCCTACATTTGAGAATTACCAAGAACTCGATGTCAAACCTCCTTTGTACAATGAGAATCAACTTTGTGAATTTCATAAAATCAAAGGCCACATCAAAAATAGTTACATGAGACTCAAAAACATCATCCAAGATCTCATTGATAAGAAAATCATAAACGTGGAACAACCTACGGGAAATTAGGATCTTAAGATATACACAAATCTGATGCTGAATCATGGCAAGAAAGGGAATAAAAATGATAAAGGGAAGGGTAGTGTAAATCATATTTATGAATCAATCGTGCCCTCCCTAAATGAAGACTGCATGGTCATCACCATCAAGGACGCGCATGCCGAAGATTGTGGAGTCACCACAAGAGGTGGAAAAGTCACCATCACAGGATCATCCCAACCAAATAGAGTCCCTTCATCTAGATCTATTCCACATGGTTACAATGTTGTAGACCAACTTAAGAGAACACCAACACACATCTCCATCATGGAGTTGTTAAAAATATCATTAGCACATAAAAAGATCCTTGAGGAAGCATTAGCCTCATCAACTGTCCCCACAGATCTCGATGCAGAGCAATTCCAAGCTATGGTCAGGAATATCTTAACGCCTAATCTCATTACATTCTCTAACCAATATTTTCCTGCCCAACCATCCCACAACTGTGCACTTCACTTGGAAGCCATCATAAATACAAGCAAAATAAAAAGGGTTTTAGTGGATGGAGTTGCGGGTTTGAATATATATTCTCTTGGCCTCATCAAGTAGTTGAAAATATCAGAAGATTCCATTAAAAAAAAGGAAAGGCATCACAATAAGAGCATACAATGATCAAGAAAGAGTGTCTCAAGGAACAATTAAACTCCTTATTCAAGTAGGTCCGTCTCTCATGGAAACCACTTGTCAGGTCTTGGACCTTGATTTTTCATATAACATCCTCCTAGGATGTCCATGGATTCATGTGATGAAAGCAGTAGCATCAACCTTCCACCAATGTGTGAAATTTACACATAACGGACAAGAAGTTACCATCCATGGAGATCCCAAACCTTTTTCATACTATAAAAATATTGAAGCAAAATATTAAAAAATCCCCAAGTACCAAAAAATGATGAGGGCCCATCCACGTCATACATTGATCCTGCAACACTAACATCCACTTCTGAGATAGAGACACCCGCCATTCCTACCATCTTTGACATCAATCTCATCATCCAGGAGGATGGTTGTGGAAGCTATAGGCTCCCTAACAATGCTTTTGTGATAGGAGAGTTACCACAATCTCCTAGATCACGACGACACCCACAACAAAATCAAGCTTCCATATCTCAAACGTCTCCTAAAAAATATCCTGAATTTACAAGCTGGGGAGATCTTGGCCAAGAGGACATCGAGACAGATCCATCAAATATGCTATACCAGGATGAGAGACCAACAACTAATTTACCAATGGATGAAAGAAGCAAAGGTTTCCAAATGATGCTTGCAATGGGTTACGACAGAAATCAACGACTAGGACAAAAATACAATGGCCTTATAATACCTATCATGCCAGAGACACGACCGATAAAAAATATTTTCCTTGGATGTACCCCTTTGAGTATAACCATACGTGATCGAAGTCCTCCAATTAGAACAGTTAACATTTATCCTTAGCCAATAGCAGCAAAAACATGCTCATCAACATCCATAGGTAGAGACATACATAACTTTATAACTAAGGCCTATATTAGTAGGGATGACGAGCATACCATGACCAATCTACCTAGGTTATTTGAGGATACCACCCTTTCCATGATTAGTACCTTATCTTTTGAATCCGACGATCAAAATCATGAGATCCGCCTACTCTATCCCCAACTCATCGACTACGACCAACGAGGACCACCAGTTCTTGATACATTCAAAAATGATGAGGTTCTCTCATAATTCATGGGATTGAGGGATAACATTCTAGATGGAGATCACAAGGCAGGTTTTATAATGGAGTTGGACACACATGCCTATTACAGGGAAATAATTGAATCCTTCAGTCGCAAAAGTGAGAAACTAAGAATCATATCTAAGTCCTTGAGTGAAAACTACACTGTGGAACTCTCTGAAAAGAAAAAAGTAAAAAGAAAGGACGTATCCAACAGTGAAAACCTCTCTGAGGCACCCGAGGATGAAGGATTCAATCTTCCTTTAGGAGCTATTCATCAGGAAAAGTCAACAATTTTGGCTGAAAATTGCAATTCTGTCAATCTAGGAACAAAAGAGACTCCGCATATCACATTCTACATAGAATCACTATTATCAGAAGAGAAAGAACTCCTAGTAGCATTCCTAAAGGAGAGGCAAATAAACTTCGCATGGAGTTATGTTGACATGCCAGGGCTTGATCCAGAGACTATGGTCCATCACTTAGCGGTGTATCCAGATGCAAAACTTTTCAGACAAAAGCTTCGAAAAATGCATCCTCAGATCGCCTTACTAGTCAAAATGGAGCTCAAAAAGTTGTTAGACGTAGGATTCATCTGACCCATAGATTATCCAGAATGGGTATCAAACCTGGTACCTATTTCGAAACCTAATGGAGCCATTTGAATATGCACAAAATTCAGAGATTTGAACAAGGAATGTCCAAAAGAGGACTTCTCGCTTTCCAACATTGACATGATAGTGGACATGACAGCAAGACATGAGATGCTATCACTAATGGGCAGATTCTCAGGATACAACCAGATCATTGTAGCTAAGAAAGACCAGCATAAAACAACATTCACTTGTTCATGGGGGACTTATTGCTGGAACATGATGCCATTTGGCCTAAAAAATACAGGAGCAACATATCAAAGGGCTATGACATTGATCTTCCACAATATGATCCATAAAAAAGTTGAGGACTATGTTGACGAAATCCTAACTAAGTCTAGAAAAAGATAAGATCACATAGTGACCCTGAGTGTCATCTTTGACAGATTAGAAGAATAAAAAGTAAGACTAAACCCAAAGAAGTGTGTCTTCGGCGTACAATCAGGTAAGCTGCTAGGATACATAGTATCGATGAGGGGTATTGAAGTGGATCCAGAAAAAGTGAAAGAAATCCTCGAAATGGAAGTACCAAAGACACTAAAATAATTGAGAGGCCTCCAAGGCAGAATCCAGTCCATTCAAAGGTTCATAGCGCAGTTAACAGACAAACAAAATCCATATTCTCACCTACTCCACAAGGGAGCAGCATACAAATGGGATGATAAATGTGAAGAGACATTCAGCAAAATCAAGGAATATCTACTGACACCATCGGTCTTAATGCCACCTATCCCAAAGAATCCATTGATCTTATATGTGTAAGCAATAGCAGCAGCCCTTGGAGCTCTCCTAGCCCAGCATGATGAAAATGGAACCAAGAGGGCTATCTACTACATCAGAAGGACAATGGTTGGGCATGAGTTAAACTATTCATTTATTGAGAAAGCATGTCTCACAGTAGTGCTTGCCTCTAAAAAATTTAGACACTACATGTTGGCACACAAGATAAAGCTCATCACCAAAATTGATCCCCTCAAGTATCTTCTATCAAAGGAAATGCTCATAGGAAAAATGGAAAAATGGGTAATGATATTATTAGAATATGACATCAAGTATGTGGAGAGAAAAGCAATCAAGGGTCGGGTCATAGCAGATCAACTAGCAGAAGCACCTATTTATTATGAGAATCCTCTTGTCTCAAAGTTTCTAGATGAATCCATCTTTAATCTCAACATAGTTGATCACTAGAAAATATACTTTGACGGCTCATACACACATCACAGATTAGGAGCAGGTGTTTTCTTCATCACCCCACAAGGGGATTGCATACCAAGGTCATACAAACTAGCATTTCCTTGCACCAACAACATTGTGGAATATGAGGCTTTGACTATAGGTCTCCGGATAGTAGTGCAATGGAACATCATGGCTCTAAAAGTATATGGAGACTCTCAGTTAATTATAAACCAAGTCAATAATGAATATCAGACTAAGGATGACAAGCTCACTCCATACAAGAAATTGGTGGAGACCCTTAAAGAATCCTTCATTGAAATAACATTTGAGCAAATTCCTAGAACCAACAACAGAGCAACAGACACCATGGCAACAATTGGGTCCCTACTGGATATCCCTAACAACGTTCCAAAATATGAATTCTTGATAGAGCAGCTTCTCGTGCCCACATTCGAGGTACCAGAATTAGAATTCGTGTGTGAAATCATTGGTCCCAATGATCCTTGGTATCATGACATTTACAGATACCTTCGAATAGGAGTCATACCCGCCGACCTACCATCAAACCTAAAATAGAACTTTGTCAAAAATGCATCTAGATTTGTCATCCTAGGTGATACCCTATATTGTAGAAGCATAGAAGGTACCTTACTGCACTATTTAAATGTTGAGGTGGCATTAACCACTCTAATCAAAGTTCACAATGGTATCTATGGTTCACACTCAAGTGGAGTGACCATAACCAAGAAACTATTTCAGAGGATGGGGTATTATTGGCCCACAATGGAACGTGAAGCACATGATCATGCCAAAAAGTGTCTACAATGTCAGCAACATGGGGACCTCATCCATGGTCTAGATAAAAAGCTTCATCCTATCATCACACCATGGCCCTTCTCGTAGTGGGGACTCGATCTCATTGGGAAAATCACACCTACCTCATCTAATGGCCACAAATTCATCATAACCACAACCGAGTACTTTACTAAGTGGGTGGAGGCCATACCCATGACGCATATAACTGGGAAGCATATCTCAAAGTTCATCTTGAACTATCTCATATGTCGCTATAGTGTTCCACAAGCCATTATCTCGGATAATGGGACACCATTGAAAAACTAGGAATTCCATGACTTATGTGATAAATTCAAAATCCAACATGGCTTTTCCACCCTGAACTATCCCTAAAGCAATGGCCAAGCAGAAGCTACAAAAAAAACCATTCTAAAAATCCTTAAGAAAATAGTCAATGATGTAGGTCGTGACTAGCATCTGCAGCTTAATCCCACCCTCTAGGCCTATCGAACTAGCATTCACACACCCAATGGTGCCACCCCCTTTTCCTTGGTCTATGAACCAGAAGCGATACTCCCCATTGAGATTGAGGTCCCATCCCTCAGGATATCACTACAAAACCTCATCACAGATGAAGAATACATAATATCAAGATTAAATGAGCTAGAGCTACTGGATGAGAGATGGATAGATGCTCTAAATCATTTACAAGTATATCAGAATAGACTCAAAAGGAGCTACAATAAGAAAATCAGAGGCAGAACATTCCAAGTTAGAGAACTTGTCTTAAAAGAGAATCAAAAGAATGTCCCAAACCCAAGAAGCAAAGGCAAGTTTGAACCTAATTGGTTAGGACCTTTCATCATCACAGCAAGTTACAAATCAAGGGCATATCAGTTATCAACACCCAAATGGGAAACTCTACAGGAGCCCATGAATAGCTCCCATCTCAAAAAGTTTTATGCCTAAATCTTTCAAGGTATAGAACCAAAAAATACAAAAAATAAGAAAAATTCATAAAAAAATGGTTACTTTGGAAAAAACTTGGCAAACAGGCATCTTAGTAAGAACAAAAAAACCAAAAATCCAAAAAATTAGAAAAGTGATAAAAAATAGTAAAGAAAAAAATTGTCCTCTAGTGAAAACCACTTCACTGGCACTTTGGGCAAGTACCTTGGTAAAAACCTAGCAAACAGGTGCTTTGTCTAAATAAGCACTCTCCATCCATTAGGATCTCTATGGCTTGTTTGACATCATCCATCCATTACATTTCCATCATCCAATCACATCCGCACCATAGATTGGTCTTGTGTTCGTATCATGATCCCTCCTAGTACTACTCGGCCCATCCTCAAGGTCAGTTTTCCTTGCCTTTATCGGAGTAGTCTATTGCATCACGCTGGGGCATGTTCTTATCAAATCAGATTCGTGTATATTCTCAAAGTCCTCAAATCAGAAAATCCAAAAACATCAGAAAATCCAAAAATCCAAAAATATCAGAAAATCAAAATATTCAAAAACATTAGAAAATCAGAAAATCCAAAAACATTAGAAAATCAAAAAACCCAAAAACATAAAAAAATCAAAAAATCAAAAAACATCAAAACATATCAAAATCCAAAAATAGGTCAAAAAGTCATTCAAAAAGTCAAAAAATAGAGTTGTCTAGTCGAACTACGTCATCTCTGAGCTTGAACGTAGGCAAGGTTGATCTTTGATCATCCCCCGAGATATTTAGGTCAGTCCTTTAGGAGTCTGTCATAATAAGCTGACATTTCATCATGTATATCATCATTTGTAAATTGATCAAGTTGTCAGTCAAACTACGTGGTCTCTGCGTATATAACATAGGAAAGGATAATCTATTGATCAGCCCCTGAGGCCCCTATGATAGGTCTTGAGGCCCCTAGGATAGGTCTTGAGGCCCCTAGGATAGGTCTTTAGGTTAGTCTCTTGGGAAAAATCTCAGAAAACCCCAAAACATTGGACAATTGAAAATCAAAACATTTGAAAACCTTGAAAAATACCAAAAACAGCCTCAAAACATTGCAAAAACATAAAAAACATCCAAATATTTGAAAAAATCCATTTTCCTCATCTCACTTACACCTGCAATAACACCATCCATAATAAACTGGTTGTCATCCTCAACCTTTGGTGAAACAATTAGAAATAAGTCTAGCAGGTTAAATGTTAAACTCAAAAACGCCAAGTCTCAAGTATCAGTCAATACGTAAGCAAGTTGGTCAATTCTTTGTGTCGATAGTCCATCATCCAATCAACCCCATATCAATCATCTGATAGTATCATGTCGTAGGATGAATCCTTCCTACAAGGGGCATTATTTATCAAAAGGAATACTTTGGGTGAACGAAATGACGTGTCGCCATCCACTAACATGTCCTAGGATGCATCCTTCCTACAATGGGCATTATCTGTTGGCAATAGTTTTAGTTCCTATCCTTGAAAACACATCCCCTTTTGGTTAATGGTATTGAAGAACATCAACTTGTTTGTGTGCTTTATCTTTGTCATTTGACTTATCTTATTGCACTCAATCCAAGGACCTCTCGATGATATCCAACTGAAGGATTTACAAAGATAGGAATGGGGCAATGATCATTATCCTTTTGTTTGATATGCTTGTTGGATGTTCTTGTAAAATAACTTGGTGACTACTTGCTTTGTTAGATATGTATAGAGGATGTTTTGGACAGCTTGTTGACTATTGCATTGATTGGTTATACCTTTCCATGTTTTGGTCTGAGATGTTTGAAATTTCTAAAGTGAATCCTAGCAAGGTTTCAGTATGTCAGGTGTGAACAAGAATACTCCTATCTATTTGTTGAGTCAAATTCCATCACACTAAGTACAAAGCCATCCTGGTCCTTTATACCTTGATGCATCATGCTTATGTGTGTTATCAAACATAAGGTAAGTGACCCTTTTTAAAATCCAAATCCTTGATAAGCAAATCATTCATCTATCATCATCCATTTCTCATCATTGTTTCATCATCATCATCTCTCATAAAGTTGGATCCTCTTGTCATCATATAATGTCTTCTTCTCTGCACTAACATCACGTCATGAATAGTTATTTATCATCACCAGTACATCCATCTTGCATCCACGAACCATCAATATTTTGCATATCATAATCACACCATATCATCATCATAATATAGATTTGTTAGTCTAAGCATCTCATAAATCATAGCATATCAGATCATCCATCTCATCCATCATCACATCATATCATCATTTAAGTTGTTTAGAATAATATAGATTTGTTATTCTAAACATCTTAAATCTATCTCATTTGCATCTTAAAATCATCTCATCATAACCATCCATTTTGAACCTCTTTATCGTGAGATCGACCCTCAAATCGAATCTTTTTTGCTCAATCTCTCGATGGGGCAATGTACCAGTGTACTTTCCGCTAGGGCATCCGAAAAAATAGGAATTTTTTAATTTTGATCGTGGTAAGCTTATTCTTTGAACCAACACAAGAAGTACATTGCTTCAAAGAGGGGAAAAATGTAGACACGTAAAATTAACATTATGCATTCAATTAGGTCCACTCATCAATTTAATCAAGTTCATCTTCATCTGTTCATCAGGTAATCTCATTAATTTCCATCTCCTAAGGTCATTCATTTAAAAATAAATAAACATTATCATCAACCTTTTAATCAAATAAATCAAACATCCATTTAATAAAATCATAACACATATTTCATCCTTTTCTAATTTAAATAAATCAAATATTTAAGTCATAAAAGTCAAAATCACCTAAACATCATTAAGCCAACCTAACCGTGATTAAACTAACCTAATCACCCATCAAATCCTATAGATATCTCCACTTGCACAAATAAATCAATTTATTGATTTATTAAAACCCTTATTTTCCATCAATTGGCATAAAACAGAATATTCCTTCAAATTTGAAAATCATGACAAGTTGACTTGTCCCTCCAACATTGCAATTATTTCTCATTTTCTTGTCTCCCTCTCAAAATTTATTACACAAATTCAAATTTGAAACTCCCTCTCATGGGCACATTTCCCAAATCTTGCACAACCCATAGCCTATCACCACTTGACAAGTGGCCTCTTCTCATTGGTGGATCTTTAGTCCCACATTCACCCATTTGGCCAATATCTCATCAAGAAAATCTATAAATGAAGGACTTATTCTCCATCAAACCATCTACAACTTATGAAAAGTCACTCTCTTGGTTTGAGAACTGATTTTTCTCTTCATCTCCATTGCATCTCATCATTTTAGCTATTGAGCAAGGTTTGGGAAAGGGTCATTGACACATTTGACACCAATCCACTATGGAATAGGTAGTTGTTGATTTTTTCATGATGCTTTTAGTTTTTTTCTTGTCATTTGTTGCATTTTGATGCATTTACAAGGTATTTCATCGGAGAATTCTTGAAGAACTTGTAGATACTAACCCATGTTTGAAGTTTAGTATTTGTAGATTTTAAAAGGAGGCTCACATATAGAATCGATGTAAATGAGCCATGTCAAGATGTTTACCATAAGCAAGTGTAAAGTGTGCCCCAAAATTTCATCAATATTAAGATAATTTGGATGATGGATGGAGATATATACGAATGGATTGGATCAGTGATTTATGGATGGATGGATTTATTATTGATGAGATGGATGGAATGTAGGCTTCATTATGGATGGGATGGGATGCTTTCATCTAAACTGGTGCACGTAGATGCTCGATTCCACATATGATGCCTATTTTCTAGGTTTTCATCATGGTATTGCCCAAAGCACCACCGTAGTGGTTTTCACTAGAGGACAATTTTTATCTTTACTATTTTCAATCATTTTTCTGATTTTTTTTGGATTTTTGTGAAATATTTTAAGCTCATTCTGAATCTCAAGGTGTTGCTAATGTAGATGCCCCTATCATGATGTGCCATCGATATCCTGCTTGAAGAAGTTGCTTTGCTAGAATATGTGCACTTGAATGCAACTTTTGGGATTCTTGATATACTTCATTGATACAAGAGTTAATTGTATCTTTGTGTGCACATCGTGATAGAGTGCCTTTTGAATCCTTATGATGAGACATGGTCAATTTGAGAATTGGATATCATGCGTGGAAGCATGGATGGAGTGTGTTTAGGGATAAAAGATGGATTGGTTGACAGCTTGGAATCTTTGACTCTCCAAACTTGGGAAGATGAGCAATGATGGGTGGATATGAAAGTGTGCATGGAATTAGGGCCAACGGCTTCATACACTTTGTACATCACTTGAAAATCCTACTTTTTCTTTTGTGGACCTCTTTGATGGATACTTTTCCCTTTTGTTTTTGCCCCATAGTTTCTTTGACTGATGGAGTTTGATAGGGATAATATTTATTTGTATGTTTTGGTATCCATGTGTACTTGATTTGTCCATTATGCTTCTCAACTTCTTTTGATTTGGTAATGTCCTTTGTGCTTTTATTCAAATCTTTCTTCTGATGTTGGTCCCAATTCATGGATGGGGTGATGGGTGGATGAAGTTTCATGACGTGGCTGGTTGTAGTATTGACACTAGTTTCATCATAACGACTCTTCGTGCTCCCTATGTTGATGTTTTCTTGAGATGAAGTTGCCCCCAGTATGGTGGTCATGGAACTTTCATGCTTTGATTCTGCTTGTTCTGAGATATCTTGTTCCGTAGACATGCTCTAAAAAATGACCACTGTATGTGATGTTTCAATTTGCTACTCCACTAACTCTGAATTATATTGACTTGTTTCCTTGAGCGGATACTATTGGATATCCTCATACATGACGTCCTTAGTCTAAATTTAGGATATATCTGATCTTGATGTTGACAACTCAGTATGACTGTAGGAATCAATAATCTGCTCTTTTTGTGTTTTAATGTCAGGAATAAAAGAATCTTGTTCTGAATGAAGATCATCTATGTGTCCATCCACATCAAGAATCTTATGGGTAGATAGAAGAGTATGTACTACATGGATATGATCATCTTGCATAGATAAGAGAGTGTCCATTAGATTATTGTAGTATCTTGAAGATACAAATTCTTGATCTTGAATGATCTCGGAGTTGCTTTCGACATGCTTTGGATCAAGTTCTTGACATGGGTCAGTTTCAAAGGATGGATTGCTTACAAAGGGTTCTTGGATGTCATCATTAGACATGATAAGTGGCTCAATATCCTCAAGTTTCGAATTCAAGGTTACTTAAGTATTTGTATCCATGAGGTCAAAGAGGATCAACATGTCTTAGAAAGGACCACTGCTATACTTTGGTGAAATATGTTGATCATGCTTTGGAATGAATTCTTGAGATATGTCCTCTAACTCATAAGGTGATGTAGAGACATTTTCAACATGATCATAGGTCAATGGATCATGCATTATGTCAATAGGATCAAACAATCCTAACACTCCTTGAAATAGATCACTAAAAAGTGGCTCTTGATGTATGGTAAGTTGGTCATTGGTTGGGGTAAAAACATCTTCAATATGCTCCTTAATTGAGATATCTTGAACATTGTTTTCAACAATCATGGTAGAGAGATTGTGAATGTCTTCAACCATAGGGTCAAATCATGTTGACATTTCTTGAATTGGATCATTGTCGAGTATTGTTGGTGGATTTTGATAATGATTGAAAACTGACTCTTGACCTATGTTGATTTGATCTTTGTATGAAGTATACATAGTTTCAAGGTGTTTAGTGGTGGATTGATCTTGATCCTTGCTCTCAACAATTGTCATTTTTTGTGTTTGTTCTTGTGCTTGTTGGATAGCTTCAGAGGCTTGGGCAGCTTGGGTAGCTTGAGCGGCGTGGGTAGCTTGAGTAGTGTGGGTAGCTTGAGCAGCTTGTGGAGCCACTTGATATTGTTGAAGTGGTTTTCCGTAGGCTTGATGTGCTTTTAGTGCGATGTTACAATATTGACTTATTGCACTTGGATTTCGTGGTAGTGGTGGTGTATTTGGAATCATGTTGGATGTAGTGACAAGTGGTTGAGATACACTTGGAGCAATCATGAGGGTTTGAGATGTGATGGGCATGATAGTCGTGGTTGGAATGATTGAAGTGATAGGGATGGTTGAAGTGACCGAGGTGATAGGCCCTTGGGAGACCATATTTTGATTTTTTAGGATTGATGTTGTCATTTGATTAGATACCATCTATTGGTGCGATGTCGATAGTATATTCAAAGGATTTGATGTGATGGATTTAGGTGGATTGATTTGGATGGAGTGATTGGTGGTAGGTAAAGGGGGAATCCCTAAACCAAGGAATGATGTTGATATGGGTAATGGTGGTGGAGATGTCTCTTGGCGCAATGACTCAACTACTTTGGAAAGTGCAGCAATTTGATCTCACCAAATTTGTTCTTGATTTTGATCTTGAATCCCTTGATATAATTGATTTGGCTCTTGTTTAAGTAGATTTGGAGTGAGTAGTTGTGTTTGAGTTTGGATAATGTTATGATTTGCGATGACACTCAGATTTGGCATGATAGGTTGAAATTGAAGATTGTTGATGTTTGGAATCACATTTCCTTGACTTGGAGTCATTAACATCTTGTTTGGATTGAAAAATATCATATGATTTTCAAACATATATTTATCCCAAAGTTTGTTGGATTCATGTTTGGAAAACTTGTACTTGGTACATCCTCATTTGGCATGTAGGGATTTGGTGGTATGATGTTGTTCATTTGAAGGCTCTTGCATTGATTGTTTGGTGGACATACTTGTAGGTTTGGATTTAGATCTACCATCGGGAAATGTGTTCCAATCTTTGATTTGGGTATACTCACACTTGTGCGATTGACATTTGTTGAAGGTAATGATCCTATATACGGTTTGTATAGATGTGAGTGTTGATAATCAATCAACATTGTAAGGCTTTCATAGCTCAGTTGACTTGGATTACTCATGATGTATGGATCAAATTTGTATTCCATGTTCCCCTTGTATTTTGACCTTGTTGAAAAAGGTGACCTCTAAGGTTCTTAGGACAAATGATGAAATGAAGGATGAAAAGAGGAAATGATATGAGTGTTTAAATTTAGGGACTTTGGATCAATGGTAGACGTAGGGTTTGATTTTGATTGTTTGATTAGGATAATGAACTTTTAAACGCTAAAATGTTGGATGTGATCTTAGGATGAACTTGTTCAAAGGATTGGTAATTCAATTAAGTGTATGAGAAAGGATGCATTCCCATGTACACCTAACTAAACAAGGTGATTTTGATTTTGATGATTTACCCAAGTCTAGAAAGATGTTTCCAAAAGCTCTAAAGTTGTTTGGTGGGATGGGTTTTGATAAATGTTTGGAATTTGGATGAAGTGTTTGATTTGATCCTAAATGAACCTAGGAGGGACTTTTTTACTAGACCAAGATAGTGAAGAACATGCCTTTCTCAAAGAGTAATTCAAAATCAAAAGACCAATTTTTGCATGAAAACTATATGACCAAAAGATGCCAGTTACATATGTGGGGTCCAATTGATTTAATCTTTGCTTAATGGATTCATTTTACCAAAAAGACGCTCTTTGATTATATTTTGAATCTAGATGTCTAATGTCTCAACTTTCCCCTTATCCTACAAAGTGTATTATGCGGAAACCAAGAAAATTTGAGGCACGAGTTACCTATTGTTAACCTGAGTAGGAGAAAATTGAGATGAAATCCAAATGCCTGGAAACCTCTAAGGATATGAATCCCAAGGGAAAGCAATAACATGTGAATTTTTCCAAGGATATTTGCTTCTCCTAAAGGGTTTGATATTTGATGCTCATGTTGAATGTTGGTTTTCCAATGTTTTCAATCAAAAGCACTATGTTTTCAAATTGACTCACAAGCAATATAACATTTTAGCTCAATTGGTACATTTTTCTTGGTGGGCTTGCCTCATGCCCTTCTTAGTAGAAGAGATGATTTTGCATGCAACCAAGGATAAAATATAAAGGTATGTTAAGAATGAAGTCTTAACCTCTATATTTCAACCAAGATCGGACATGGCAAGTAACTTCTTGGAATCTAAGTTACAATGCACCATTTTGATAAACTTGTTGGATGGACTGGTTGGATGCTACAAACAAGGTTCTTAATGATTGGACATCAGGGACATGGCACATTGTGACTGTCCAACAAGCCACTAAAGGCTTTAATCAATCCTACTAGGGGCTCTTATACATTTTACGGTAGTACCCTGTTTTGAAAGACACTGTACGGCTAAGGCCTACATACCATGAGTACTTGAAAATTTAGTCTTGTCCATTTATATACCAGCCCGAATGAAAAAAAAAGTTGGAGTCACCTTTGAGTTCTCCTTTCGGATGTGTCTCTTAGGCAGGCCCCTCTAAAGGTGACTCAAAGCATTAAAATGCATTTTGAATGTTTCTCTTGCAACCTAGATCACACGAAGCACAAGGGGAGAGGATACACACTTCATACACTTGTTCATTTTAAAGCACCAAGATGAAGAGTGAAATTTTTCTTGTTCAATTTTAGTCCCAAAAAAAAAACAATGTCTAGTCAGTTTGTATGTTCAATTTTTAGCCAACTTTGAAAAATATTAAATCAATGATTAACTTTAAAACCAAGTTGATCTAGTTGGCCTATAACATAAAATGAAAGTAGCGAATGGAATCTCTAATAAGCATTAAAAAATTCTTTTTCCAAGTTTCAAGTGCCCACTTTCTGATTCAAATCGGTCGTTAATTGATTCCTATGTGAGAGAAACCACCATCGCTTCTTGATGCCAACTTTGATGATGCATCTCCACCCGATGTTGCTCCTCTTTATTTTAAATTAGATCAAACTCGACAAAACCATCAATTACCACCATCTGACCTCTGCCTTTGTCAAAATAATCTCCTACACTAGAATGGTATTATTTTTTATATCAGCAAATACATTGATATTTGATTTTCAAAATTTAAATGCAGATACAATTAAATGTAGGGCCTTTTTCAAAATTGAATCCTTTAAATGTAGTCATCAATTTTTGAGAAAGACTGTACATTAGATATTAATGTTGAGGCTATGACTATCATGTTTTGAATTAAAAGTTGTGCCTTAATGATTTGTGACCTAAAATTTATTACAACTTTTTGAATGACATGGACCTATTGACCAACAGTAGACAAATAAAGATTTGTAAGAATTTAGTGCAGGCAAGTAAGACAACAATATTAATGATGAGATCTGCAAAGATATATGCCTCCTTTTAAAGGATCGGTCAATCACCCACCCTATCAAATCACCAGTAAATATCCTTGAAATCTATGCATTTTCCACCTTGTTAGCTATCACATATTGTAAATAAAGCATATTGCCTTCCTGCCTATGTGCCACAAATAGAGATATCTTAGAAATAAGTCCAAATCTGCAATAAATAAAGCTTTATCAATTGAAGATCATATATCAGTGGTTTTCTTGTAGGAAATAAATATGTTAGATGACATTTGATTTGCATCCAGGCAATTTGTAAACTTCTAGATGTATGATGATGGTGGCATAGTGGTTTAAGGAACACATGGCCCAGCGAGATAGCCTAACTTGTGATCCCCAATGCAAATTAGACAATGCAGTTAAAGGCCACCTTAACCCAGCATCTATGACATTCTCGAGTTGGTGGAGTCAGATTTAATGATAAGGAGACATGCATCGCCCAAGAATGACAAGAAATTAATACTTAGGTGGGTACTTGAAGGCAGTAAGAAATGACAGACAGGCCCTACTTCACATGGCTATAGCAGCATACACAAAATTTAAGTATATAATGGTTCACTTGACCAACACCCAAGCCTAAGCCTAAGACCTATCACATCTTTTTAATACATTCGGTAGGTGTGAAGCCAACGAACAAAAATAGGAGTATGGAGAAGGCGTGAACTATGTAACAAGATGCCAGAAAGAAATGTTTCATGGCCTATAATGGTTGTTGTATGTACTCAAAATGGGCTTGAAGAAAGCGCCATAGAGATTAACAAGGAAATGGAATTGTTAGATGTACTAGTGAAAAAGGCATGAGAAAAATTTCAAGAATAATGCTATTGATAGTGTATAGCTAGCATCGAAATGGGAGCATAGAGAGGGCACATGAACCTTTTGACAGAATGCCTAAAATAACTATTTTTTGATGACCATGAGATGATAAATGCTAAGGTGACCACCATAAAAGAAAATACAAATTTCCAATCCCAATAAATCTTAGTTTCTTACAGCCATGAGATGATAAATGTTGAGGTGACCACCATAAAAGCACATTGAATGTTGGCATTTACCCCTTTCATCTGTATTCTCGCTTCTATAGTTACAAATCTGTTATTTTTTTGAATATTCAAGCTCTTGAACTTTTCAATAGTTCTCCTCATGCTGCACATATAAAATAACTTTCAAAATTCTATATAGAAAACTGGAGAGAAACAATTGGTATAAATTTAAAGTGAAATACCATGCACGTTTTTACCCATTCAAAGTCAGCATTCCTAATCACATGGCTTAGGAATATGGGGTTAGAGGAACTAATTCAAGAAATAAAAAACATCATAATGGGTAAGGACTTTAACTTATTGCAATTGATTTTCAATTCAAAGTTCCTAGTATAATCTCATATAATTTTCTTAGAAGTTTTGTTCAAAGTTCTGAACTAATTCATTACACCGTATCTTTATTTTCTCCAAAATGTGATGCCTAATCCTTTTCTGTCCATGTCAAGTAAATAAGGTCCAGCAAGGCTGTTGGAAGACCAATGACAAAGGCAACGAATAAAGTTTTTTTTTTTTTGAAAATTTTCAAGCAAATGCATTTGGTAGTGTAAAGCCAAGTCCTACAACCTTTGCGCAACATCTTTAATTCCTGCACCAAGGATGGAATGTTTGATAGAAATGTACTAAAAAAGGGAAAGGAATAGGTGTGTGAACTGTTTGGTAGATTGCCTCAAAGTGATATGGTCTCGTGGATTGCAAACTTCCACAACCTATGTTAGATAAAAGCACAGACTATGGATTGGGAAATGCACATTTTTCTTTCTCTGGAAGGAGCCATAGGGAATAACACATTAAAATAGTTGAGTCATCACACCAAGATGGAAGCATAAAGAGGATACACACAATTTTTTGACAAAATGCCTAAAATAAATGCAGATTTTAGATTCCTTCAGCACTTTCAAACAAACTGCATGTGTAAAATTTTAAACAAAAGTGCTTAGTAAGCATAAAGCCAAATTTGACAACCTTTACCAGTGTCTTCCTTTCCTATGCACAAATGTTATATGACAACAATATTAGTGAGATAATCAACAGTCTACAATGCAAATGGCATGAATAGTGCTTAGATTTAATGCCTAAGAGCGTGAATCTTTAAGAAAATTTCCTCCAAAGAAGAAACTAGAGACATCTTCATCTGATAGAAATGATTCTGAGTCTAAAAAAGAGGAAACACTTTGACTGATTGCTTTGGGATAAAAATTGGTCATTGGAAGCAAAGAATGGGTCCCCAATACAAGTCATTGGCAGCAAAGAATGGGTCAGTAGCAACTTTTTAAAAAAGAAGGTAAACAATAAACAATCGAGGAGGAGTCTTTTGATGAGGAGCCTACAGCTAATATTATTCAGCCATAATAAATATCCTCTCTTTAGGATCTAAGAAGAATAATTCAATGCCAATTAAATCCATTCCAAAGAACATGCTATTGACCTATTATGCACCTGAAAGATTTCTCAAAGAACATGCCTGAATGTTGTGAGATGTAATGGACTATGCAGATTGAGTGGAGTTATTGGGAATAAAACCATAAAGGAGACACACCAAAAAATGAAGATGAATCCACTTGAATGCTTTCAAAACAGACAAACCTAGGATTATACCAATCTTGAGATTTCAAATCTATTGATATGATTCAATTCTTATGAGTCTAGGTCTAGAAAAAGCATCAATTTTCACAAAATGGTGATTCCATTAATGCCTAAATAAAATCCACATTATGTGATAGATTTAACATTCAAAACATGATTTAAATAGAATTTTCATTCATAACACAAATCATTTCAAAGATTTAGCTATTACTACAATGATTCCATCAAATCCCAAGCCCTCCTTCTAGCGCCATTTTGTGGATGTCAAAATCTGAAAATGGTCAGGATTTTAAAACCAAACTAATAATCAACATCCGTATGAAATAACTCTACATGCTAATAATGCAATCAAAGCAGCAAAGATTTAGATAGATAAATTGAAAGAATATAATAAAACATGGAGATAGTTATATCTCATAGTGGATTGGTGCTTCTATTGAAAGAAGCCCTTTCCCAATCCTTGCTTAAGCTCCATGATATGAAAATGATATGTTGATGATCAAGATGATGAATGGGAAAAATTAGTTCTCCAATGAAGAGTGACTTTGCATAAGCTTTCTAGATGAAATTGTGGAGGATTTGATCAATGGAGATGGTCTCTATTTATAGATTCTCAAATGCTAAGAGTGCTTATGAGAGAGAAATGTGGGACCAAAGATAAGCCAATGAAAAGAGGCCACTTGTCAACTTGTGAGTGATTGATGATTGTGCAAGATTTGGGGAATGTGCCCAAGAGGGGGAAATTTCAAATTTGAATTTGGGAGTAAATGTTGAGTGGGGGACATGTAAGAGCTTATTAATTTCTTTGTTGGATTTACGTTTCCACTTGATTTTGAATTCAAACTTGAGGGAATATTCCTCAAAGATGCCATGTTGACTGAAAATGTTGATTTTAATAAATCAATAAATTGATTTATTTGTGCATGTGGGATTATCTAGAGGATGTGATGGGTGGTTATGTTAGGCTAATTAGGATTAGGTTAGCTTAATGATGATTAGGATTATTTTGACTTTTAGGACTTAAATATTTGATTTATTTAATTCAGAAAAGGATGGAATATGCATTTGGATTTAATTAAATGAAAGTTTGATTTATTTGATTAAAAGGTTGATGATAAAGTTTATTTAATTTTAAATTAATGACCTTAGGAGATGGAAATAAATGAGATTGCCTAATGAATAGATGAAGGCGAACTTGATTAATTAATGAATGGACCTAATGCATGATGTTAATTTTGCATGTCTACACCTAGTAATGCAAGCCAAATAATGAGTGTAAAGGATGAAATTAAGCAACAAAAAGTCAGGATGTGTACTTGAGAAGTCTTTAAATGTAATAAGGATGAACTAGAAATGGAAAAATAATATCAAAATATGCCCAGGAGGACTAAGACACCCTTACTGTTGTCTTAATCTTGTTGCTATTCTTTGAGGTAGATGCAGAATCTTTGGATGTCGAAATAGAATCTGAAAGAATCTCTACAAAATTCCACTTGGAGGACTAAGACACCCTTACTGTTGACTTAGTCCCTTCTTGAACTTTTGGAATCTTTGAATGTGATCTTGAGGTTCGATGTCTACACTTCCTTCTCTGATCTCAGGTCCTAAAACTTCTAGATATAGCCTGTAGGTGGGTTTCCATGAAGATGAAAAATTTTCAATTCAACTTTGCAAATTTTCACTCCAAATTATCTTCAAGTCTTCAACCTAATTTAGCAACAAAAAAACATGCAAGAGAGGAAAATCTTGTTGATTGTTAGTAAATGGGGGTTTTCCTTGGTCAAACCCCTTTTTGGTAATTAAACCTTGGAATGAAATAGAATAATGGAGAGAAATGATGGATGGAACAAAATTATGTTTCCTGCGATACTGAAACCCTTGTTATGAGGAAATATATGAAAACTTTTGAAATACGTGAAATGGCTAGCTTGAATGTAGATCTTAGATTTGAAATAGTGCTTGATAGATCTTGGCTTGAATTTCTTGAATCAAAGAGCCACCATGATGGTGTGGGACATTCGGTCTCCAGTGGGAGGTGTTGTTGGTATGTGGTGGTGATCATGCTATACTATATAGCCCTTGGTATCATGCACCACAGCCCCCATCCTCAGCTGCAGGGAGTCGAGAGTATTTGGGCCACTGAGGCGAGGGAGTTAGTGACAGCCTGAGGTTCTTTGCTCCAGGAGCCCGGCTTCTGAGGCCTACTTTGAACCCACGCGGGGCCGGCCGACCAGACCGGCAGCAGGGGGCCGATATAGTACCATGGAGCCCTCTCATATAGCATGTCGATCACCACCTGCTGGCCCTCTAAATCTTAAGTTTCAGAAACACACACTTGATTGCAGAATATCTTGATATGATGCTTTGAATCTTGATGATTGCTCCAAATGCTTGATGAATTTCTCTTAAATGCTCAAATTCTTGGATGCTTAGATTGTTGTGTGAAAATATGAGAGAATGAACCTTGTATTTATACCTATCTATACTTACTATCCAAAAATCACATCACACCAAGCAAACATATGAACTCATTGTTAATTAGGAGCTAAAGTACTGCAGTTGTCTTAAAATCCCATGTAGCCTAAGAGGACGGAATGCCTAGGTGGTGTCTTAGTCCTGAGGCATGAAACTCGGGGCAAAAACTCCAAAAAGGGGCCCAATTAAGGTGCATTTGAAATTAGGGTCCCAAGACCTTTGGGGGACAAAGATGTGCATCTTAGTCCTGGCCCAAAACATAGGGATACATGGCTAGAAGCACTAAATTATCATTTACCCTTTAATGTTTGTCGAGATTAACCATAAAAATATATAATTTATTAGGCTTACATATGCAAAATAGGACCAATTAAGACATGAATAGGGATAAATAAAGCAAGGAAGGCCCAAAAAAGTGTGAAAATGCAAGGGTATGCATTTCCTACACTACAACAATGATTCTAAGATTGATAGTTATGATTCTAAAAAATATATGACAATTCCAAATTTAATAGCAACAAAATTTACCAAAAAGTGGTAGAATTGTGACATAAATCTAGAAAATAAAAGACAATTGGAAAGGATCATTGTTCAAGTTCTATATCTGGTTGTGTTAATCCAATGTATAGGAGTAGATCTTGACTACAAATAAAATTAAAGGAGAAAAATAGAATAGGTTTCTAAGTGAGTAGGGATCACATAGGAATGGGCATAGACCAAGATGAATGCATATTTTATTTTATAAGTGGATAGGAAGGATATGGAAAAACAATATTGAATCCATTTTTCTATATTAGACATTAGTTAATAATAAACTAGATAGGAATTTTATTGACACATATCAAGCTAGGTTTTTCCTCCCACATTGGAGGTTTCTTAGGTAAGAAACTATGTTGCATATTGAATGTGTTGTTTGTATTTACTAGTGAATTTAACTTTAATTATAATATTATATTTAAATTGAAAGTAATTGGATAAATATAATTTTAATAGTTAAGTGATTTTGTAGCCACAATTTAAAACTTTATAGTGATTATGAATTATCCCCTTAAATTTAACCTCCTTGGCTTAGATTTAATACCCCTTTTCAGTATTAAGGGAATTTCTCCTAAAGTGAAAATAAAGTTTTAAAATAGCCCATTATTATTAAATAGAAAGGGAAAATAAAGGATATTATTATTTTGATTAAAATGAGATTAATGAATAATATTTATAGAATAATACTTTCAAAGGGAAGAATAATTATATTTATTAAATCATCATTAAAGGTTGTTGGTGTAAATAAGTATTTTACTTATTACACTTTACTTAAGCTTACTTAGGGAATGCATATCATTATAGGTTACACTTGTGACACCTATTTATTTGCATCTTGCATCTAGGTTTGTGCATATATTAAGAGATATGAGTTGGACACTTAGGGAATTATGTGTAGGAGAAATTCCACTCTTTGTGGTGTGATCTAGTTATGACCTTTTTATCTCCACTTTTCGTGGCATGATAATTCCACCTTTGGTGGGTGATCCACCTTTCATGGAAGTATCTAATATTTCTCTCTACCTACCACACATATGATCAGGACACTTTTCTCATTCATGTCCCTTCATTGTGTCCTAGCTTGTTTTTATAAGAAATCCTTCTACATGCTTGTAATTTTCTATCTTCATTTTCTATCTTCATGCATATTGAGAATACAATCTTCATATTATCTCATCTTTTCTTTCTCTTTTGTGCTATGTTTAGTCTCTTGATCCTACTATTTCTTTCCATAAGTTCTTACAAAGGTAACCTTCGAGAAAGGGTTTTATGGTTTTGAAACTAACCCTTAAAGTTTATATAAAAGACTTATGAGAGAATTGGAAAGGGCATGGATATCACTCACGAAAGAAAGTGGTTTAGGTGGAAGATGGGCACTAGAGAAGTGGCACATAGAGTGTTTCCAATTCAAGGAATTGAGTATGCTCAATATTATTTTAGTTGGGGATTCTTGAGAATTTACACTATTGTACATGTTTTAAAATCTATGTTTTGAATAAGAACTACTACTCTTAGAGAGTGCCATAGATATGAGGGCCAAGACTATTGAAGTATTTTTAGGGTGAGAATTTCCATTCTAAGAGCACTAATTTAGATAAGTACTAAACCTATATATATATATATATATATATATATATATATATATATAAGTTGGAGTTATTCTAATGAAAATTCTCTAAAGATGTTATTTTTTCCCTTTTACTATTTATTCATATTTTTGTAATTCATATTATATTAGTTATGGTAACTTTAGTGCACTTAAGTATTAAGGTAGTTAATATTGATATATAATCATTTTTATGCATTTTTTATAAATTATAAATATACTTTATGATTTTTTTTTCTTGATAAAGTGGTTGTGAAGGGACACACCATTTTAAAATTAGTTGGTGAGATTCCATGGTGAAACAATCAAACAATGAAGCATTACTTTCATGGAAATGGAAATGGGGGTATGTGCATGGTAGTGAGAGACCAAAAGGGGGTCAAAATTGTTTATTTTTTTTATAAAATTAGTACAAATTAATCTTGGACGAGAAATTGAGAGTATCCATGCAAATATGGTAGAGATTAAGAGGTTCAAATAGATAGAACACACAAAGTGCCTTTATTTTTTTCAAAAGAATATAACATAGCATTTCATGTGTTGTCCCTAAAATGTTGAATTTTTTAAAAATATTTTACAAATTATATTAATTAAAAATAATCTAACATCACATAGTTTATGCCCTTTTTTTATAAAATTTTAATGAATATGTTGACTATTTACTATTTTTCGAAGTGGACACATCCTAAAAATGAGAAGTTGAGAATGCTTCCCCTTATTTTTTTGAAAACCAATTGAAAGTCATTTTTTAATGTTTATAAAATAGAGTTTCAAATGTAAAAATGTAACTTGTTTCCAATTTGACTAAATTGATAGAAAAATAAAACCCTAAATACTATTCATATATTTTCAACAAAAAAGAAGATACTTACAAAAAAAATGAAGATGAAAACTTTAATGTATTTGAAATGCAAAAAAAATTACACACTTAGAAAGGTACTTGTGAGAGCTTGATATTATTATTGTATTATTCAAATCAACATTAAAATATGTGTAAAACTAATGGAGAGAATGCTTGAAATTAGTTGTTTTCTTATTTTGTAGAAAACACATCTTTGGGCATTGATATACAAGCCTGACCCTTTGGGTCAAATGCTTAAGTGAAATCGAACCCTAAGGGGTGGTATTTTCTAAAGAAAGTTATAATACGAGAGTGTTATAGCACACTTGCATTATGGCTTGATGATGATTAAGCCTAAGCTAACTTCTAACAAGATATAATGTTACCATATTATATTATCCTTGCATTATATGCTATTTTGACCAAAAAGTGGTTTTGGTATCTCATCTTTGTGCACACCTATATATAGACTAAGAAGCTTCATATCTTATGTAGAATAGAAACAAGAAAAAATAGATCTAAAGTCCAAACCATAAATCAAGCAAGGAATATTAGGGATAAAATATAAAATAATAACTATGAATTAAATGCTAATAATAGGCCAAAAAAAAGGACATCTGATGACCTTAGATATAAAAATAAAATGAGTAAAATTGTAAATAGAAAATCTAATATAAGTAAAAATAGAAGAATAAACTCTAAAACCCAAGGATCAACCCTATAGGTGTAAGGAATATTGAATTCACCAAAATGAGGAAACAAAGTAAAATTTACTCTTCTAAATTTATGCTACTTTAGATAAATAAACAATCCTATAAATCATATTTAAACTAGCATAAATGAGTGGAATCTAATCCAAAACTAATATTTAGTGAACTTACAAGGAAATAAAAACATATATATTTCTTTAAATAATACAAGATGTAATAACTATTAGTAGAAAAGTTAAACTCTAAATTTATTAGTAATTAAATTACAATAAAAATAAAATTGACCTTGACTCTAATTATACATAGGTAATCAGATAGTTATTTTGAATTAGTTAATACTAAATATTGTTCAATATTATCCATCATATTATGGAGGTCAATCCATACATGCATGCATGTATCAGTGCCTATGGTATACAGGTTTGACAATTCCACAATCTACACCTCCTTCCCCGTCTGTATCTTGTAAGAAGTAGGAAATTGCTGAACATTGATTTTCTAGAGTCAAGTCAAAACAAACACTAACTAAATGCAAATGAATGCATGAATGACCCTCCATAGCTTCATCAAAAGAACAGTTTGCTCATTAAATGTTTTATCACTATTTTATCTAGTGGTAGTTTCCTAGCTCATTCCTTATATTGTAAATTGTCAAATATACTTGACTTATAATTGACTCTAATTAATAATTAATTAAATTAAAAAATATATAGAGTTTTGTATTTTAGTTAAATATGTATGGATAACATTATTTTTATATTAAACTATTTATGTCATAAAATAATTTTGTAAAAGTTATTTTAAATTGATTAAATAAATGCAAATAAATTAAGAACAATTAATTTTGGTTAAGAAAATGGCAACTATAGATAATTGAAATCATTTTTTGTGAAATTAAATGTAAAATCATAGCACACTTAACTATGATAATTGTGATGAAGAAATGACCTCAATGTAGCATATAAACAAATCATTTAGGTTGGAAATGATCATTCTTGGTATACTAATTGTGTGGGAACTATGATATATTCAAAATTGTGTACAAATCAAATTCATGCTATGTGAGCTCAAAATTGCGCTCATGAAAATGTCTTGATGTGTAGTCCTACTTTATAACCCACAAGATCAATCCTACAAATTATGTACTTGGTGACCTAGTTTGCTTTGATTGTTTCTCTTTGTTGACACATAAGGATTAGAGGTATTTAGAAAATATTGGGGAAAATGTTAAATTACAAAGGTTCATGTTCTCTTTAGCCAACCCACTTAAATGATCAATTTTATATTCTTGGACAAGTTTTAGTAGATAATAAGCAAACATAAAATTGATCTAAATGATCAATTTTACTTTACTATTGAAAGAAATAGCTGAAAATAATTGAAATTGCAATTAACAGTTGGTTGATAAGACATCAAAACCTTAAGTCTTTGAACTAATGAAGAGTGAGTTCTCATATTTGTCACCAATAACTATGTTTTTTGGATTTTCCTATCGAATTATGGTTGGTGAAAGAAATTATTTGTTTGGTAGTTAATGAGGCTTAATTTTCCTCCACAATTCAGCTAGAAAGAGTTTCTAAAATAACTAGTTCGTGTGACCAGTCCCACAATAATGATTCTTGATTTTGGTCAAACTTGACATTAAAATCAGGATTTTTCACCAGACATTCACTTTCTTACACCTATAGCAGCTAAAAAATTAAGGTTTTGAAGATGAATAAAACTAGTTATTTATTAGATATTTTGTGTAGATTCTAGTCTTTAAAATATTAAAAAATAAATTGTGATCTTTGTAATTTTAATAACTTAATTTTTGTACTAATCAGCATTTTTAAAAGTGGTACCACTTCATCCCACATAACTTTTTTATAGAAAGGATACAATTCTAGTTTTTAAAATACAAATTTTCCACATCAATATCTAGTGTATGCATATTTTTCATAATTTTTGTTATATATATATATATATTAATTAATTTTCCAAGTCAAACGTGAACATAATTGGACAAAGGTGTACTTGACCCTTATAGCTTTTTGTATTCATTTGAATTAACTTATTCTTTTTTTGAATAGGTTGTATCAATACCTAAGGCACATGTATTTTTTATAAAATTCTCTATTTTCTATTTTTTACGTGTGTGTGAAATAAAGAACTTGATGTTCATTAGAAAATCATTCACAAGAAATATAAAAATGAATATAATAATCAAATTAAACATATTTAAAATTATACTTTTTAGGAAGCTTATAATAAGGGCTACAAGCTTACAAAGCATACATTTTAAATGAATTCATTTTATCACTCAAAAGGTAAATCAAAAGTGGTTTTTTAATAGCATTTTGATAGGTGTAGAGGAGACTCGATTATAGGTATGGTTTAAATCTAACAAGGTTCTATCCAAGGGGGTTTGATCTAAGGGGGTTTGATCAATCCCTTTTTAATTAAAATAATTTAAATGGAACCTTTTAAGTCATAAATCATTGTATTTTCTAAAAATATGTGATTTTAGGCAAAAATCAGGATGTCCCAAAAGGTTGTATTATTTTGGCATAAAGAATCAAGCATAAAGGCAGTAATGCAGATCTTAAAAAATTAGTCAATCAAATTTAAAAGTAAACATTTTATCAAAAACCTAGCATGTTAATCTTATGAAAGCTTTAAAGAAAACATCTACTCTAATCCATTGAAATTTATCTTGTTGGGAAATTGGTGTCACGTTGATGTGGATTGATGACCCTATCCCAATCCCATGATAGTGAGCTTGTCCCAATCAATTATATGGAAGAGAATCGATGAAACTAAGGTGTTTGATGTATGAAAAACCTAAATTAAGCTAAAATGAACATGATGCAAGCTAAGTTACCATGATTTTATGCTATAAATGATCTAATTATACAATTTCTAAGCTAATCTAAGCTAATTTAAGCTAAAATGATGCTAAAAGATGAAAACCCTAATTTATTTACAAACTAAGATGAATGCATGGAAGCCATTAATGAAAGCTTGAAGCTATTTATGCAGCTAAAATGAACTAAAAATAAGCTAAATGTGTGCAAATTGAGAGTATGGATGTGAGAAAATTCAACAACATGACTTTGAAATAAAAGATGGATCCATTTATCTCCAAATAGTGATCTATTTATAGGAGAGGAAATGAGGAATGAATGGTTGAGATCAAAAAGCTTAATTAATGGTTCAAGGTGAAGAGGATGAGAGGCACAAATCATGGATTCTCATCAATGGATGAGAATGAAAGATGAAGATTAATCAAAGGCTCACAATTACCTCAAACAAACACACTTTTGACCTGCTCACACAAGCCAAAGTTAACTTGCTAGAAAGGTAAGAGGGTTAACTTGCTTTTCAAGCTACATGAGTTGATTGTTGAGAGGGAATATTCCTTAGAATATTCATTAGGGTGAGAAAATATGGTTACAAATTAAAACATATTTTAACATGCAAAAGGATAAAGTATTCCCCTTTGATTAGAGGAATAATTAGTTTAATTCTTATTAAACAAAATTTAATTTCTGCAATTAGAATTGAAGATTTAGAAGGTGTTATTAGAATTAATTGATTTAATAATAAATACAGGAGAATGAAATGATATTTAATTAAATAAGATAGGGTTATTTAGTTAAATAAGATGACTAAGGAAATTAAATTAAATATTTTGATTTATTTAATTTAATGAGATGAAGCATTAGTGAGAAAAGAGGTCAATTTACCCAATTTAATTAATTAAGTAAAATAGACAAAAATGATGCAATTAATTAATTAACTAGGCTAATTGAATCAATTAAGTGAAAAGAGGATAGATAAAGAGGAAATGATGTTAATAAATCCGATTTAAGTGTATGACACCAGTTAGAATATTTTTCAGCATCTATAACTAGTATAAAGCTCTTGTCCATTGTTGCATCATGTGGAGGTATTTTTATTTCCTACTTTAAATCAAAAAATTCATCATTCAATGAAGAAAAATAGGAAACTTGTATGCATAGCAACAACAAAAACTTATCAAAAAATTACTCTTTGACCAAATGTATTTAGAAAAAGGGGTAAAGATTTATTGAAACAACCAACAAAGTACAAAGATCAGGGGCTAAGAGCCCGAAAGAGAACACAACACCAGCATAAAGAACCCCCAAAAGGGGCACAACTAACCATCCATATCTTCCTTGACAAGACTCTCAAGATCCAAAGCACATTCTGGAGGCAGGTGAATCCAATCTCCCATCCTCCATCCCTCTCCACGATCAGAAGCCCACTTAGCCAGGCAATCAACAGTCTTATTCCACTCCCGAGGAACATAGCAAAAAGAGACAGCATCCAAAGAGGTGCTCAACCTAAGAATTTGTCTACCCACCACTGCAAGATGCCAATCCACATCTTCCACCCTTTGCGAATTTAGCATATCCACTACCACATGAGAGTCAGACTCACAGATAATCTTGCTCCATCCTAGAGCACAACCTCTTTCAAGAGCCATGAGGACAGCAAGAGCCTCCATGTAATTATTGGTTTGAATCCCCTTATATTCAGAGAAAAAGAAAATAACCTTACCAGAGCTGTCCCTGCCAATTCCTCCAACCCCAGCATGCCCGGGATTTCCCCTAGAAAACCCATCAGTATTGATCTTGAGAGTCCCAAAAGGGGGGGGGACCACTTTCCCTCCCTACAAACCTTCCTTTTAGCTTGCCTGCTTATGCTCTGTTGAATCTTCCAAAAAGCCCCACTAGGATCAGCACATAGAATATTCAACTTTTGAACCACCCGCACGTCTCCAGGAGCAATATCCTCCGTGAGATCACACTTCGCAGCAAGAGTCTCCTGAAGCATATTTATTACTTGCAACCACACCTGCTGTACCCTCTTTGGCTTATCCTGGAAAATCCTACGGTTCCTTTCCAACCACACCTGCCAGATAATAAATCCTGGACCTATACCCCAAGCCACCTCCAGAAAGGAAGTCTTAGAAGGGGGTCTACCAAGGCTATTCCAAAACTCAACCAAAGAGTGAGCATGAATACAAGCATGCTCCCAAGCTTCCCACCACCAGTGCCAAATAACCCTGGTGAAAGAACATTGAAAAAAGAGGTGTGAACTGGTTTCTTCGCTTTGCTTACATAAAGTACAGATAGAAGGCCCATGGAAACCCCTCTTCTGAAGATTCTCCCAGGTAAGACATTTATTCTGAACCACAAGCCATAAGAAAAAGTTGCACTTGGGCCAAGCCGACTTATTCCAAACTTGCTTCCACCAAGAAATGTCCATCCTGTCAAATTTTTGTCTTTCCAACTCTTGATAACCTGAGGCAACTGAGAACTTTCCTTTTAGATTGGGTCCCCAAGCGAGGATATCAGCTCCTCTTAAAGAGTTACACCATCTGCCAGCAAGAATCCCAGCAAGAGTTTTTCTCTCTCCCTCAGAACCCCCAGGAGGCCATTCTTCGGGCTCTTTCCATCTGGCAACCTCTCCCTGCCCCACCCTTAAAAACACCTTAAAATTCTCAACCTTACTCCATCCTGCTGCAAGGAAACTATCACATAAAGGTTGAAGGTGGGGGTATTGAGATAAGATAGGAGGAAAACCATCCCAAGAATCCTCTCAAAATAGGGCATCTGAACCACTATTGCAAATCCAGAAAAGACCATTTTTAACTAACTGTGCCCCTTTCTTCAAAGTCTCCCAGATCATGGACCCCCTTCCAGTCAAGTTGTACCTTGGTACATCTTTCCCATTCACCCCACCAAGATACTTAACATTAAGGATTTTAGCCCATCCTTGATCTTGGCTTATGCACCATCTCCAAAATAGCTTAGCAGCAAGATCCCAAGCGTTCAAGCTTGTATTCCTCAAGCCAAGGCCACCATCCTGCTTTGATTTGCAAACACAATCCCATTTGACCAAACTCCATTTTGAGGAAAGAAAATTACCTGTCCATAAAAATTGCCTTGAAAGGGCATCAAAGTCCTTAATGAAACCAACAGGGGCTGACTGCACAAGACACCTGTAGATAGGAAGAGCTTGGATCACAGACTTCAAAAGAGTCATTCTGCCAGCAGTTGAGAGCCAACGGTGAGTCCAGTGACTCACCTTACTTCGAAGCTTATCTAAAATCTCTTGCCACACACCCCTCGAAAGCCTTTGGTCTGAAAGAGGGATGCCAAGATATACTAAAGGAAGCGTTCCAATTTGAAACCTCAAGATATGAGCAATTCGAGCTTGAATAGAAGCAGGGGTATTGAAGAAGAAGATTTGTGACTTTTCTTCATTAATCTTTTGTCCTGAGGCTTTCACATAAATATCCAAAGCTCTTCGGAAACTAGCTGCCTCCTGAATTCTTGCGGCACCCATCAAAGACGTATCATCCACGAATTGGAGGTGGGAAGGAGGAATGCCATGCCCCCACTTCCAACCTTGAATCCCTCCCTGACTAACTTGAGACTTAATAAGTCTTCCCAGCCCTTCTGCCATCAGGATGAAAAGGTAAGGGGAAAGAGGATCCCCTTGCCTAAGGCCTCTGGCCGCACCAAATAAGTCAGAAGGTTCACCATTAATCAGGACAGCAAAAGAAGGTGAAGTTATGCAGCTCATAACCCAGCTGATCCACTCCTGTCCAAAACCAAAAGCCTGTAAAACTTTCTGCAAAAAGCTCCATCTAACCCTATCATAAGCTTTCGCCATGTCCAACTTTATGAACATAGCTTTTTCCGTAGAGGCGGCCATAGAGTGCATAGCTTCAGCCGCTATGATAACCCCATCCAAAATTTGTCGTCCTGTGACAAAGCCCCCTTGCTCCTTTGAGATTAGATTACTAAGCCATGGCTTTAACCGTTCAGCTATCACTTTTGTAACTATTTTGTACATCACATTGCACAAAGCAATAGGTCTAAAGAAATTAAGGGAGTTAGCTCCTTCCTTCTTTGGGATGAGAGCAAGGAAAGTTGCATTCAAAGCCTTAAGCATCTATTTATTGTTAAAGGATTCCTGCACCACTTCAAAGAGGTCCATCTTGACAATCTCCCAAAAGGCTTGAAAGAACTCTATAGGAAAACCATCTGGTCCCGGGGCTTTACCCTTTTTCATTCCAAACACAACTAGCTCTATCTCAGATAGAGTAATGGGCTTAATGAGAGCCTCATTCATTTTAGGAGTGACCAAGGAGGGAATGCAAGCCAACACCAAATCCTCCTCAACCCTAGCCAGATCCGAGTCTTCTGAAAACAAGTTCCCAAAATATCTAGTAGCCTCCAAGGCAATCTCCCTATGAGAGGAAAGCAGCAGCCCTTCAGCCGTCATGAGAGAATTGAGGACGCTCCTATGTCTTCTGTCCTTAACAGTGTTGTGGAAGAACTTAGTATTTCTATCCCCTTCCTGGAGCCAATCAATTCGAGCTTTTTGTTTCCAATAGATCTCTTCTCGAAGCTCCCATTCCTCCAGATCCTTTAAGGCCGCAGCTTCTTCTCTATAAAGCCCATCAGACAAGCCCTGTTCTCTGATTTGGCGCGTAATATTGTCCACCCTCTGCTATGCTTCTCTCTTGGCTCCAAAGAGGTTTCCAAAGCACTCCCTATTCCACCTTTTCAGCTTAAACTTAACATATTTCAATTGCTTGACAAAAGAAAACATAGCGGTACCATAAGCAGGCTTCCCTTCCCTCCACCAAGCAGTGATATAATCCTGGAGAGAAGCATCCCTCAACCACATAAGTTGAAACTTAAAGGATGGATTCTTTATCTTTTGAAACTTAGAAGCAGTCAAAAGAATTGGCCAGTGATCTGAACCCCTCTAGTCCAAAATCTCTGAGCTAGTAGTCCAACTGTCTGCCATCCAGAAACAAGAAACCAGAAACCTATCTAATCTTTCCGCTATCGCTTCCGCCCCACATCTCCTATTATTCCATGTAAATAACCCATTGGAAGGGGTGACGTCCACCACCCTCAAGCTTTCAATATTACTTCTTAAAAGGCCTGTAGAGGGATCGAGCTTGGGAATACCTCCCCGCTTCTCTTCCAAACTTAAAATTGCATTGAAATCTCCTGCCAGAATCCAAGGGAATAGAGGGGCAAGAGAGCGAACATATCCTATATGTGACCAAAGTAAAGTTTTTCCAATAAAATCAATCGGGGCATAAACATTAGTGAAGAGAAGAATCTCACCAGTTACGCAACACGTGGCCACCACAGAGATAGTAGATTTGCTAGAAACCCACCAAAGCGGGACCAGCTTGCGAGGATCCCATAAAAGAGCCAAACCCCCAGAACATCCTTGAGCGCCAATGCATTGACAAAGACATCTAGGCCAAATCTTAGCAGCCGTGTTATGCATCCTAACAATAGATAACTTAGTTTCCTGAATAAAAACCACCTCAGGCGAATGAGACTTAATCAAATCCCGAATAGCCTTTTGTCTAGGGATGCTATTCAACCCCCTTACATTCCATGAAAGAACAATCATTTCTGATGAAGAGGGAAGTGGGAATCAATGGTCTTCACAGAACCAGACTCCACTAAAGTCTCTCCCACTAACTTCACCTTTTCTTGGTCTTTCTTCCTCCCCACCTTAAGAGGCTTCTCTGGGGTATCTTTTCTAATGGTTTTTTGATGAATACCTAAAACAGAAGGGGAACCCTTGCTTTTGCTCTCCTCCTGCCTAACATTTCCGGTGCAAGCCTTGGTTCGGGCATGAGCAGAAATCTCCTGCAATTCCTTGTCTGCACTGGTTTCCAACTCCTCAAAGGGTCTCACTGAAGTATCTGTGACCATCTGAACCCCAAACTCTCTCTCCTGTGAATCAGCCTGAACAACATTGTTCTCCTCCCCACCTATTTCCTTTGCTTCCAAGAGCTCATGGCTAGCTGGCATATTAGCAATGGTTCCATCAAACTGTTCCAAGTCATCCAACCCATCAAACCTATTGAAAACCTCATCTGTATGTCTATCCTTAAAGGTCCTCTTTTGGCTGCACCCCTTATTACGCCCTCTTACAGGGATGAAGCCCTCCTTGTCCTCCCTCATAGGGGCCTTCCCTTTATCTTGAGTGTGAGGAGCACTCGCCGGCCCAATTTTTGAATCCTCTATAGGTTTTGATTTGGGGCACACCCTCTGCAAATGCCCATATTCATGACAAAAGTGGCAACGAAACGGCAACGTTTCATAGTCAAGTTGTTGGATCCATGAACTTGACCCCAACCAAATTTCAATAGAATTAGGCAAGGGCTTATTCAAATCAATTTCAACACATACCCGGGCGTAGGTGATTACCTTCTTCTCCATAGTCTGTCTCGAAGGACCAACTGGTTTTCCAAGCTGGCTTGCCACTAAGCTAAAAATGTCCTCCCTCCAGAATTCTAAAGGAAGCCATGGTAATCTCACCCAAACCGGGACCCGCGAAGGAAGCTCTTCTGTAGGATTGAATCCCACATGCCAAGGCTTAATGAAGAGACCCACTTGATTGTAGAAATAGGGCCCTCCTTCGAAAACTTTATTCCTGTCTGACATGCAAGAGAAAACCACTTGAAAATAGCCATTGGCTGCCAACAAAACATCCATATCCCCCTCGGGAGACCAGGTACGCCGAGCCCATGATTCCAAAAAAGATAAAGATACCCGAATCCCTAGGAACTTGCAGATCAGAGCATGCTTTGATAAGTAGTTGATATCGTCCATAATAGCTTCAGGTTGGATCTCAACAATCAGCCTATTATCGCTCTTAGCAAGGCACCCATTCACCTTTGAGGGCCTAAAGCCTCCAGACGGATGTGAGGACTCTCCCATTCCTGATCCAGACTCACCAAAAAAAGGATTTGTATGCACTAGTACCAAAGGATTGCTCCCTGCCACCGCATCCTTGAAAGACAACCCCTTACCACCAGGGGAAATCCCGTTTGGAGCCACGCAAGGCCTGAGACAAAAAACCCCCAAAAACCCCAACAACCCAAAGCACACCAGAGAAGAACACAGAGAAGAAAAACCAGCCTCCCTCCACCAAGATTC
>VDFB02075321.1:380606882-380634051 GCA_007258455.2 Sequoia sempervirens | reverse complement strand
CTCATGCTGTACACATGCTCATTAACTAGATGTTCATGCACAAGCTATTATTCCTTAGTACACTGCAAGTTAAGTTCTTGTTGACCAAAAGAATTAAGTGTATGTGGTTAAACATGAATGTTTGTTTTTAAGCCATGTCATGCATGTCTTGAATAGTTTGATCCCTCAGTGGCTAAATTAATATATATTTATGCTATTGAAAACTATTTGTTTGTGTTTCAATCTGGGTGTTTGTTCTTTGCTTCTATCTTACCTTCTATCAACAACATCTCTTTTCATATCACCTCAATCTAGAGCTCTTTACAAATAGGGATATGAACCACACATTTGTATATTACCATCTTTGTAAATGGCATGGAAGAGCCATCTCCATCTCTTGTACCTATGCCATCACCGATCTTGTGATATACTTTACTCCCTCATTTCCATCATCAGCCTGAAATGAGTTGCAACATCAATATATACTTTGGAGTAATTCCTAGTTGCATTTTCAGGATCCTTTATCCTTAACGATCATAGTATCAACAAGGAGTAATGAACAATATTGTTTTACAAAGGCCTTAAGCATGTCCCAGTCGCAGCACTCAAACATAGCAGAAAGTTTAAGGTTTACAGGTCTCTTTTATTCTGCTGACAATCTATCACTACTACAGCACTTTAAACTAAAAAAAATATCACCATTTAGATATCCTCCTTGATTTCATTAACCATCCTAATTTTTAGGAAACTTGTCACATCCGCAACACTTGAAAATAGAATGCTGTAGAGATTTAAATAACCTTTCTGATTCCATAGTCAACCTATTATAGTTGTAGCGTTTGAACATAATAGGAAGTTTTTAAGGGTTTAGATAACTCTCTTATTCTTTTTTCAATCTATGGCAGTTGCATCAAATGAAAAATTATATATGTACCTTTGTAAACTCACTACCAAGCTAGTTGAATGTAATTTGTTCTACTGTATCTTAGCCTTCATGCACAACAAGAACAATTTATTCTTGTTCTTAATGAATTCACTCTAGTCTGTTTACTCTCTTAACTGTCACTACAGTTCTTGGAAACGAAGGCTTCATTTAGTATTTATTTGATCTTTATTCAAGTCTATATACCTTGAATTATCTCTAGTTTCCTGTTGCTCTTAACGCCTTGGATTAAATTCTCTTGTATAAGGCTCAATGGTTGTAGCCATCGTTGTGGTTGAAACTTGTTACACAGCCAGTTAATATTATATCATTATAAATTGGAGGAATAATATTGAAATTAGTCAATGGAATTGAGTGTATTGCATAATCCGTTCATTGCGAGTCTCTAGTGGCTGATCGAATTATATATATATATATATAATATACTATTCAAGAATTAACTATTGCAAGACCTTGGGAAGTATTATTCTGAGTATGCTCTTGATGGATTTTCCCCTTGCACTTTATGTTCACCTTGTGATTAAGTTTGAAAACTTGTGAGCGGGAAGGATAATGCCTCGCTTGTGATTTTCTTGAGCTTTGAGTATGTGTAGAAGGGGGGAAAGTGGCTCTCAGTGGGGGATGCGGCATGACGTGGCATCTAGGACAACCCATGTGGGAGTTGTTTAGTGAAGTGATAACCTAATTTAATTAAGTAGGGGGTTGGGTAGAAATAAACTTTATTTAAGATCTTCAGATGCCTCACCCAAGCCCGTAGTGCTCATTTAGGCTAAGGTTGGGTTGAGAAGACTTTTTCGTCAAGACTAGTATCCTTGTCTCCACAAAAGGATAGTTGGTGCCGCATGTATTACCCTGTGGGGCTAGTATCAAATGTGTGACTATTAGGACAACCATAGATGGGGGCCACCGTCTAGAGAAAGACTGTTAGGAAAACCCATACATAGACCATGGGATGACATTCTCCCTGCTACAACCTTGCATTTTTTTTACTAGCATTTCCATTTAATGTTTGATGTGCCTCTGGAAGTTGTGTCACTATTGAGTCATGTTAAGTTTTTCTTGTATGTTGGAACCCCTTACAGTCTTGTAGTGTCAGTTGTTTTTACATTGTTGTCCTTATGATGGTGGGATCCCTTGTAACCTCCTAGCACGGGGGAGTGAATCTCTGGATTCATGCAGTTGGGAGGAATGTGTAACGTTCTCCATTGGGTTTCCCTAATGTTCATAGTGTGGTGATTCTTCTAATTAATTTTCTTTAGCATTGTATATATCCTTGGAAGTTTGTTCATTATCTTTGCAATATGTAATGTATTCAATCATGTATCATGTATCCTTCTTTAGTGCACTCCTCGCTAGATTCGAGGAAGTATCATTGTTAAAATGTATAAGTAAACTAAAATGATGTATCTCTTGTGTGTAATATATTTTGTAATCAGTTATTACTTCACGATATAGCAAGATTGTATCACTCATTTGTAATATATTTTTAAGCAATGACTTTGTTCTTTTTAATTGAATGAGAGAAGATAGTTAATATTTTATGTTAAGCAATGAATGATTCACTTGATACTTATGTTTAATTGTAATGTGAACTATAACATGCTTAGTGGTGTTTGCATTTAATGGTTAATGAGTGATGTGGATTGTAGCTTGAACTTTGGTAAGATAAGTAATGTAGTCGCACACCCTAGGGGATTTAGGAAGATAATTAAGAAATGTGATGGTATTGGTGATGACGAGGGCATGCTAGTACAATATTTCATCAAGGGCCTAAATTCCTGCATCGGTGGTGGAGTTCGGGTGTTTGAGCCGAAAACCATGGAGGTTGTCATGAAAAAGGCTTGAATTGTTGAGGAGAATCTAGCTATGGCCTTAGGTGGGAAGATGGGGGTTCAAATTGGTAGTGCACCTCCTATTGGTTTCAGATCTCAAGGTGGTCCTTATTAGGCTACAGGTTCCTCCAAGGAATATCAAGCACCCCCTAAGGATGAGCATCAGTAGCAACATTCCCAGTCAAAACCTGGGAATTCCCAATCTTAGTCTTGTATTAGGTGCAACTGGAGAGACTTTTGGAAGAGGAAGAGGATGAATCATTTTAAAATCTTCCACCTTAATTCAACCAATAGTAAGAAAGTTGTCTCAAAGAGGTTGCAAATGAGGGAACATAGCCAGGATAGGGGAATGACCATCCCATGATTCATGTCATAAGAGGGCATCAAACCCTCTATTACAAATAGTAAAAATGCTATTTTTGATTTATTGAGCCCCTCTTTTGAGAGTATCCCAAATCATGGACCCCCTCCTCAAAAGGTTATACCAAGGAATGTCAATAGAGGTCACCCCAAAAAGATACATAATAGTGAGAATTTTGGCTCAATCCTAATCTTGAAAAGTGCACCAACACTAGTATAACTTGGAAGCTAACACCTAACCACTCAAACCTATAGGGTTGAGTCTAAGAGTACCTTTTTATTTTATTCTACACAGATTCCCACTTCATAAGCTTCTATTTTGAAGAAGACAACTTACTTTTCTAAAGAAATTTATGATTAAGGGAATCAAATTCCTTAATAAAGAACAAGGGAGAAACCTGTAGAAAGCACCTATAAATTAGAAGAGCCTAGGAAACCAACTTCAAAAGAGTCACACTTCCTATTGAAAAAAGCCACCAACAAGTCCAATCAATAACTCTCTCACAAAACTTATCCAAGATAACCTTCCAAAGATCTTGGAGATGAGGCTTCATCTAAACAAGAATCCCAAGATAAGATAGTGAGAGAGATCCAACATGGAACCAAAGAATATGAGAAATCCTATTTTGAATAAGATAAGGAGTATTGAAGAAGAGGATGTAAGACTTCTATTCACTAATCTTCTCACTACAGGCAACCAAGTAGATATGAAATGTCTTCCTCAAATTCATATCTTCTTGAATCCTAGCCATTCCAATCAAAGAGGTATCATAAAAAACCTATAAGTGTGAGTGAGGAGGTGACCTACCATCCCAACACCATTGGAGTAATCCTTAATTAACCCAAGACTTGATAGACCTCCCTAGGCCCTCAACCATAATAATGAACATGTAGGGGAAAAAGGATCCCCTTGGTGGAGACACTTGGAAGAACCAAAAAAATTTGATGACTCACCATTAATAAGCATTAAAAAGGAAGAAGATGTGGCACAACTCATGAACCAATCAATCCATGCTCTATCAAACCAAAAGGCTTGGATAAGTTTTTGTAAGAAGGCCCATCTAATCCTATCATAAGATTGAGCCATATCAAGCTTGAAGAATATAGCTTTCTCATTGAGATTCATGATAGAATGAATAGCATAAGTAGTAATCACAACTCCATCCATAATTTATCTTCTAGCCACAAAGCCACCTTGTTCTTCAAAAATGAAAGAGTGGAGCCAAGCCTTTAATCTCTTAACAATCAATTTAGTAATAATCTTGTAAGACACATTAGAAAGAGAATTAGGTTTCAAGTGATCCATGCAGTTGGATCCTTCCTTCTTAGGAATAAGATCCAAAAAGGTGGAATTCAAGGCATGTAACATTTTCTTGTTTTTATATGACTCCTGAACAACCTTGAGGTCCAAATTGATAATTCTCTAGAAATCCTAAAATAATTCAATAGGAAAGTCATCTATACATAGGTCTTTCCCTTTTTTCATTTGGAACACCACCTTTTCTAACTCTCACAGTGAAATAGGGTGCATGAGGTCCAAATTCATCTCATTAGAAACTAAGGGGGAATAAAATCCACAATAAGATTCTCCTCGCCACTAGTAGAGATAACATCCTTGATGAACAAATCTATAAAGAAATGGGAGGCCTCCCTAGAAATATACCCCTAGAGGAAAGCTACACTCCATCTGTTGACACCAAAGAGAGAATAATACTCCCAATCCTTTTAGCCTTAACATAGTTATGGAGAAAGGTAGTATTTCAATCCACTTCCTGAAGCCAATATACACGGGACTTTTTCTTCCAAAATATTTACTCTCACAAGTAAAATTATTTGAGTTACTTGACCACAAAAACCTCCTTCCTAATAAAATAATTAGTAATACCATAGTCTTGAATCTAGCAAATAATAACATTAAGCCAAACTTGAGCCAAAAATTTATTGAAGTAAAAGTTGCCAAAATATTACCTATTCAACCTCCTAAGTCTATAATTTGTATACTCTAATATTTTATCAAATGGGTACATAGCCCTACCAAGATCAAGCTTCCCTGGAAGCCACCAACAAATCATAACATCATGAAGAGAGGGGTCCCACAACCACATTATTTGGAACTTAAAATATGGGTTCGTAGAAGCTCTAAAAGAAATAATTGATAACTTAATCAACCATTGATCATACCCTTTCCAATCCAAAATCTTAAAGCTCATGGTCCACCTTTCACCAACCCATAAGAAAGAAACAAGAAATTTTTCCAACCTCTCAAAGATAGAATTATCATGACACCTCATGTTATTCCAAGTAAAAATTACATTACTTGTCTTTACATCAAATAAATTTAGAAATTCTATATTATCTTTGAGAAGATTAGTAGAGGAATCAAACCCCTACCAAGTTTTTCTTTAAGAAAAATAATTACATTAAAATCCCTAGCAGTGACCTATGAGAGCAAGGGAGCCATCGACCAAATATATCTAACATGATCCCATAGTTAAGTATTACCAATAAGGTCATGAGGAACATAAAAATTGGTGAAAAAAAAAGTTTCACCAGAATCTAGGCTAGAGGAAATCACAAACAAAGAATATTGACATGAAATCCACTAGAGAGTCACAATATTCCTTAGATCCTAAAAGAAGGCCACACCACCATAATTACCCTGAGATCCAATACACTGATAAGAGCCACAAGGATAGATGTATTAGGATATGTTCAACATGTATTCCATAGATAACTTATTTTCCTGAAGAAAGACAATATCAAGACATTGAGCACTAATCATTTCACAAATAGCCTTTTGTCAAGCGATGCTATTTGTACCCCTCAAATTCCATAAAATAACAATAATTTTTGAGAGTGTGAAAAGTTGGAATCAATGGTCCTCACTAACCTTGATTCCACTAGATTCCCCCCAATCAATTTAACCTTCTCCAAGTCTTTTTTTTCACCCACCTTAGAAGCTTTCTCTAGAGGCCCCTTTTTAAGAAATTTTGACTGTAGACCCAAAACTTGCAAGGTCCCACTATTCTTAACAAAATATAGAGCTTCCCTTTTGGTGTGTGATGTGACCAAAGGTTGCTTGCACAATCTCCTAGAAGACTTCTCTCTATCTTCCACCAAGAACCTAACAACTTCAGGGCTCTGTTTAGACTTAGATCATTAACTAAGTCTTGCTTCAACTCTTCTCAAAGAGTTCTCCACTTGTGCTTTACCTTTGGAAGACCAACACCATGTGAATTTGCAAATTTCCTCTCAACACCTAGAAGGATCTAGATGCCAACTTCATCACCTTGTTTGAACTGCTTGTAGGGGAGATGGAGACACTGATTCCTTGCATTTCACATCCAATTGAACATATCTTGGAGGTTCTTTAGCTTTCAATTTACCTGATCTCAAGATCTTGCCTTGAAAAGGCCTAATCCTTGTAGCCCTTACCAGTCAGTCTTCTACCCTTCTTGCTTAAACTTGACAAACAACATAACAAATAAAAGACATTTTTTAGGCACCCTTTTCAGTCCTTTAAATGTTTCATAGGGTGTCAGACCTCTGTCTCAACTGTACAGTGGTTTCCTACAAACAAGGGCAAAAGGGCTAATTGACCTAATTCTTAGGGTTTCAGTGCTCTCTCCTTCAAATCTACTTCTAATGGATTTATTTAAGCTTCAATCCCTTTGGCATGTAAAGACCTTATCTTACCCCATGTAGAACTATACTTGTTCCGTACAGTGGTACCCTCCCCTGCATAAGTTCTCCCAATTTTCTCTATCAAGCTCCTAACCGGGCTGTCCTAGCTCGCCTAGGGTTTGATTTAGCAAATCTTTACTCCATTCCCTACACTTCCTACTGCTAAATATTTACAAGTGTGTGGCTCCCCTTCCATATCCTGCTAGTCTCAGGAAGATCCCGTGGACAGAGTTTATGGGGGAGCCATTCTAAATCTCACTACTCAAAACAGAGAAAACAAGCACTCTACACTCTAAACTATGAATTAGAAACAACAAATCTACACTGAACAACCTGAATACAACATGAATCTTACTCAAAACTATCCAATGAACATAAAAACAATGCTAAAAGAGTAAATAAAATTCCTTTTATATCACTATTTCTCAAGGCACATGGGATACACAGAAAATGCAGCAAATCTTCTATTCATTCACACCAAAATTTGATTACAATACCATCTAACTGCTCTCTACGAGTCACCACACCTTCTTAGATGCCTTTGCCCTGTTTCAAGGGAAGTTGATCATTCCCACATTCCTGATTTCTAGGGAATCCAATGACAACTAAGTTGCATGCAACCTAACAATGTTGTCATCCAACTTTGCAACATTCTTGCAACTCTTCCCATCATCCTACATTTTAGGATCTCAACCTCCTTGATTCTAAACCATCAACTTCCTCAACTGCCTCTTGGCATCTTATAACAAATTAGATGTGATTAGCACACATTAAATGCTTTACCTTCTAACATAAGCTATCTAAAGCTAAATAAAGCAACATTTAACCACAATGATTACCCTTAGATGATTTTAGTCCTAATGAATAACTCATCACACACAAACAAGACCTTATAAGGTCCAAATTAAACACACTATTATGCTGACTTGGCTAAGGTTAGGTACAAGCCAAAATTGCAACATAAAAAACTAGAGTTTAGCCTAGGTGCTCCTACACCATCCTCCCCAAAATAGAAAATTTCAATCCACCCTTGGATTGAGCAAGTTGAGATCAATGCCCAACTTCTTGAACTCTAACTCCTTGATCCACACTGCATCAACATCAGGTTGATCATGCCTCTTCATCAGATGTTCTTTGTACTCCTTGGTTCTAGTCCTCTTATAGACCCTTGTATCCAATATCTTGTCAACTTGTTTGACTGTAGTGGAGGGTAGTTTGAGTTCTTCCATATCTTGAATGACTTCATGGAGGGTATGATCCATGTTTGGTGGTGGTCCTTTGTAATGGACTAGGTCTGCAATGTTAAAAATAGGGGACAGTCCACTATCATCTGGTAATTGGACCTTAAATGCATTGTTTCCATATTTCTCCAAGATAGGATAGGGACCTATCCTCTTCATTTGCAACTTATGAGGAACTCCTTTCTGCAGTCTAGATTGACTCAAATGCACCATTACTAAGTCTCCAACATTGAATTGAATTTCTTTCCTATGCTCATCCACCTTAATCTTATGTTTCATGGTGTTTTCTACCAGTGTTTTTCTAACTGTCTCATGAATCTCCTACATTGCATAGGCAAAGTCATCAGCATATCCACTCCCTTTGACTCCATCCTTCAACTCTCTTAGCTCATAAACACCTCTAGGATGTAGACCATACAAAATTTCAAAGGGACTCTTCCCTATTGATCTATTGACAGTATCATTGTAGGCATATTCAGCTTGCCCAATCAATTGATCCCATTGTCGACCATACTCCTTGGTCAAGCACCTTAAGAGGTTTCCAAGTGTCTTATTCACAACTTCGGTCTAACCATCAGTTTGGGGATGGTATGCAGATCCAACGGATAAATTCGTGCCCATTCTTTTCCAAAGAGTCTTCCAAAAATGACTCATAAACTTAGTATCTCTGTCTGATACAATGCTGATTGCTAAGCCATGAATCCTTACTATCTCTTTGAAGAAAAGAGAGGCTATTTGACTGGCATCACTAGTTGTTTTACATGGCACAAAGTGAGCCATTTTTTTGAATCTGTCTACCACAACATAAACATTTTCCATGCCTTGCCTTGTCTTGGGTAACCCAACTACAAAGTCCATACTCAAGCATTCCCATGGCCTAGTAGGGATAGGCAGTGGTTGGTATAGGCCTACATTTGAAGAAGTACCTTTGGCCTTTTGACACACCACACAACTTTCCACATACCTCCTGACATCTAAGTTCATCCTTGGCCAATAGTAAAACCTTTGAACTAGTTCCTGAGTTTTGATGATCCCAAAATGACCACTCAATGCACCATTATGCTTTTCTTGTATCAATTTTTCCCTAATAGAACCTCTAGGAACACATAATTGATTCCCTTTAAACAAAAGATCAACTTGCAAAGTATATTCAGAATATTTACTATGAAAGTGATTCTTGTATTCAACACATACCTTATAGATATCTGCAAAATCTTCATCATCTGCATATAGATCCTTGAAATGATCTATCCCAATGCTTTTCAACTGAATTTCTTGAATGGTGAGGACTCTTCTGCTCAAGTAATTTGCCACCTTGTTAAGAACTTTCTTGTGCTTGATATTGAAGGTGTAAGCTTGCAAATACTCCACCCATTTCATGTGCCTGTGACTCAACTTCTCTTGTGAATTCATGAAACTAAGTACTTGGTTGTCTGAATACACTATGAATTCCTTGGGAAGCAAGTAGTGCCTCCACTTCCTTAAAGCCTAGACCAATGCATACATCTCAAGGTCATAAGAAGAATACTTCTTCTTGGCTTCACTTAACTTCTCTGAATGAAAAGCCACCGGTCTGCCCTCTTGACTAAGAACAGCTCCAATAGCTACATTGCTTGCATCACACTCAATGGTAAATAGCTTCTCAAAGCTTGGTAACACCAAAATAGGTTGGGTAGTTATCTTCTCTTTTAGCAACTCAACTCTTGTTAGCTTGCTCATTCCATACAAACTGTGTCTTCATTCCTCCTTTAATGGTATCCAACATAGGAGCACAAATAGCACTAAACTGCATTATGAATTTCCTATAGTATTGAGCAAGACCATGGAAGCTTCTTACCTCTATTGCTGTCTTTGGAGTAGGCCAATTGAGGATGGCTTCCACTTTGCTGCTGTCATTCTTCAAGTTGCCATGTGATAGCACAAATACAAGGTACACCAGCTCTATTTTGATGAACTCACACTTTTCCAAATTGATCATCAGCTTCTCCTCCTGCAACTTCTTGAAAATCAACTCTATCTGTTGGAGGTGCTCTTCTCTTTTTATGCTATAGATTAGTATATCATCAAGATACACCACTACAAATTTTCTAATGTAGTCTTTGAGGACTTCATTCATGAGTCTCATGAATGTGGAGGGGGCATTAGACAAGCCAAATGGCATAATTAGCCACTCATAGAGACCCTCATTGGTTTTGAACGCTGTTTTCCACTCATCTCCCTCATGTATCCTAATTTGGTGATAACCACTCTTTAAATCTATCTTGGTATAGTACCTAGCTTCACCTAGACAATCCATGAGATCTTCAATCCTAGGGATTCCTGATGGTTATCTTGTTTATTGCCCTGGAATCAGTACAAAGCCTCCATTCTCCTCCCTTTTTAGGTGCTAAGACAGTGGGTACTACACATGGACTAATGCTTTTCCTAATGAGACCTTGATTGAGAAGTTCTTAAATCTGCCTAGCTATTTCCTCATTTTGTTGAGGTGTCATCTTGTAAGCTACTTTGTTTGGAAGGGTAGCTCTTGGTATCAAGTCTATCCTATGACTTATGGCTCTTTTAGGAGGTAATGTTGCTGGTTGACCACTACTAATACCTTCATAGGTCTACAACAATTTATGTATCTCCTTAGGCAACTCTTGCTTTTCAACTACTTTCTCTTTGCTCACCTCTCTTGGCTTGATCATCACTGCATAACCAACTCCTTCTTCCAAGGCTTCTAGGAAATATTTTTCTCCAACCATGAGCAGTTTAGGACCCGCTATCTGCACCTCTGTATCTTCTAGCAAAGACTGAATTTTGAAAGTCACCTTATCTTTCTTGAAGGTATAGGAGTTCTTTGCTCCATCATGTACAGCTTGGCGATCAAATTTCCATGGTCTACCTAGGAGCAAGTGACATGCATCCATAGGTAACACATCACACAAAACTTTTTCCTTGTACCTACCAATTGAGAACTCCGCCCATGCTTGTTCATTCACCAAGACATGCTAACCTTTATTGAGCCATGTGACCTTGTAAGGATTGTTGTGGGGTATCCTTGTCAACTTCAGCTTGCTGACTGCCTCCTCTGACACAATATTGTTAGTAGAACTTGAGTCAATGATGACTCTACACACTTTCCCCATCATCTTGCATTTTATCCTGAACAAGGACCTCCTTTGGCTTGGCTCTTCTTTCACCGGTTCCTTGATCAAAGTTCTCCTCATCATGAGGTTCTCACCTTCCTCTGAATTCAATGGTACCTCAGGGTGTTTATCTGCTGCAGCTGTCTCATCATGAATAAGGTTGGTTCTCTTGTCACCTCCATGAGAAGTACTACCTTTCTCTGGACATCTATAGGTCGGGTGTCCCATTTGGTTGCAGTGGTAACATTTCATGTTGGTGAAGTAGTTACCTCTTCCTTGTCCACCACTTCTTCCTCTGGAGCTAAAACCTCTTCCTCTACCACCTCTAATAGAGCTTCCTTCTTACTGTTCAGAGTATTTGACTTCTCCTTGGGCTCTTGGTTCTGAACTCCTTCCACCATAACCTCCTCTTTGTCCTATGTTGTCTTTCCCTTTCCCTCTACTTTTGGGGTTTTTCTCTTGCTTCTTTTTGCCTTTCTCCTCTATCCTTAAGGCCATTTGATAGCATTGGCAGACTGTTTTCAAGCTCACTAGGCTCATATCTTCTTGGATAGACCACTTAAGCCCATTCAAGTACCTTGCTAGTTTGATGCTCTCATCTTCAACCACCTTTGATCCGAGGCACAATTTTTGAAACTCTTCAGTATATGTTTGGACATCCATATCTTTTTGCCTAAGATTGTGTCTTCTCCTATGCAACTGAACTTCATAGTCATCAAGTAGATAGGTCTGCCTGATCTTAGTTACCATTCCTCTCCATGAAACTATGGGACCTTTGCCTTCCTTCTCTCTTTCAGCTTGTACAAACTTCCACCATGTGAGAGTTGTTCCTCTCAACCTTGACTTGGCCACCTTTACCTTTTGGGCCTCTGTTATACCATCACATTCAAAGTGATTTTCAATTCTCTCAATCCAGTCCACAACTGAATCAGGGTCCATTTGTCAACTAAATAGTGGCACACCTTCCAATGCTTTACCGCTTAAGGCCTGCAATGCCTTCAAGAAGGGTTCTTCAGCAAGAACAGGGTCAGGCTTTGGAGCTTCCTCCTCCAAGTCCTCTTCTTTTTCCTTGGCTTCCTATTCTTCCTTCTGCTCTATCTTGTCCTTCACTTCATCTACTGTCTCATGGACTTCATCTAAGAGCTTCTCCACTTGAGACAACCTTTCTCTTAGTAGCCGGTTGTCTTCCTCTTTCTCTTCTACTTTTTTAGCTAACTGTGAATTATTCACCATGGTTCTTTCCTCCGGTGTGTTCTCTCCTACTGAATCAGTGGGCTGAAACATCAATCACAAGCCTTGAATCAAACATTGCTATGATACCAATATGGTGTGTGATGTGACCAAAGGTTGTTTGCACAATCTCCTAGAAGACTTCTCTCTATCTTCCACCAAGAACCTGACAACTTCGGGGCTCTGTTTAGACTTAGATCATTAACTAAGTCTTGCTTCAAATCTTCTCAAAGAGTTCTCCACTTGTGCTTTACCTTTGGAAGACCAACACCATGTGAATTGACAAATTTCCTCTCAACACCTAGAAAGATCTAGATGCCAACTTCATCACCTTTGTTTGAACTACTTGCAAAGGAGATGGAGACATTGATTCCTTGCATTTCACATCTAATTGAATGCATCTGGGAGGTTCTTTAGCTTTCAATTTACACAATCTCAAGATCTTGCCTTGAAAAGGCCTAATACTTGTAGCCCTTACTAGTCAGTTTTTTGCCCTTCTTGCTTAAACTTGACAAACAACCTAGCAAATAAAAGACACTTTTAGGAACCCTTTTCAATCCTTTACATGTTTCATAGGGTGTCAGACCTCTGTCTCAACTGTATAGTGGTTTCCTACAAACAAGGGCAAAAGGGCTAATTGACCTAATTCTTAGGGTTTTAGTGCTTTCTCCTTCAAATCTACTTTTAATGGATTGATTGAAGTTTCAATCCCTTTGGCATGTAAAGACCTTATCTTACCCCACCTAGAACTGTACTTGTTCCGTACAGTGGTACCTTCCCCTGCCTAAGTTCTCCCAATTTTCTCTATCAAGCTCCTAACCAGGTTGTCCTAGCTCGCCTAGGGTTTGATTTGGAAAATCTTTCCTCCATTCCCTACACTTCCTACTGATAAATATTTACAAGTGTGTGGCTCCCCTTCCATATCCTGCTAGTCTCAGGAAGATCCTATGGATAGAGTTTATGGGGGAGCCATTCTAAATCTAACTGCTCAAAATAGAGAAAACAAGCACTCTACACTCTAAAATATGAATTAGAAACAACAAATCTACACTAAACAACCTGAATACAAGATGAATCTTACTCAAAACTAGCTAATGAACATAAAAAATAGTGCTAAAACAGTAAATAAAATGCCTTTTATATCACTGTTTCTCAAGGTACACAGTATACACAGAAAATGTAGCAAATCTTTTATTCCTTCACACCAAAATTTGGATGGTGTAGGAGCACCTAGGCTAAACTCTAGTTTGTTATGTTGCAATTTTGGCTTGAACCTGACCTTAGCCAAGTCAGGATAGTAGTGTGTTTAATTTGGACCTTAGAAGTTCTTGTTTGTGTGTGATGAGTTAGTCATTAGGACTAAAATCATCTAAGGGTAATCATTGTGGTTAAATGTTGATTTATTTAGCTTTAGACAGCTTATGTTAGAAGGTAAAGCATTTAATTTATGCTAATCACATCTAATTTGTTAGAAGATGCCAAGAGGTAGTTGAGGAAGTTGATGGTTCGGAATCAAGGAGGTTGAGATCCTAAAATGTAGGATGATGGGAAGAGTTGCAAGAATGTTGCAAAGTTGCATGACAACATTGTTAGGTTGCATGCAACTTAGTTGTCATTGGATTCCCTAGAAATCAGGAATGTGAGAATGATCAACTTCCCTTGAAATAGGGCAAAGGAATCTAAGAAGGTGTGGTGACTTGTAGAGAGTAGTTAGATGGTATTATAATCAAATTTTGGTGTGAAGGAATAGAAGATTTGCTGCATTTTTTGTGTATCTCGTGTGCCTTGAGAAACAGTGATATAAAAGGAATTTTATTTACCATTTTAGCACTGGTTTTGTTTTCATTGGATAGTTTTGAGTAAGATTCATGTTGTATTCAGGTTGTTCAGTGTAGATTTGTTGTTTCTAATTCATAGTTTAGAGTGTAGAGTGCTTGTTTCCTCTGTTTTGAGCAATGAGATTTAGAATGGCTCCCCCATAAACTCTGTCCATGGGATCTTCCTGAGACTAGCAAGATATGGAAGGGGAGCCACACACTTTTAAATATTTAGTAGTAGGAAGTGTAGGGAATGGAGTAAATATTTTCCAAATCAAACCCTAGGTGAGCTAGGATAGCCCGGTTAGGAGCTTGATAGAGAAAATTGGGAGAACTTAGGTAGGGGAAGGTACCACTATACGGAACAAGTACAGTTCTAGGTGGGGTAAGATAAGGTCTTTACATGCCAAAGGGAGTGAAACTTCAATCAATCCATTAGAAGTAGATTTGAAAGAGAAAGCACTGAAACCCTAAGAATTAGGTCAATTAGCCCTTTTGCCCTTATTTGTAGGAAACCACCGTATGGTTGAGACAGAGGTCTAACACCGTGTGAAACATTTAAAGGACTGAAAAGGGTGCCTGAAATTGTCTTTTATTTGCTAGGTTGTTTGTCAAGTTTAAGCAAGAAGGGTAGAAAACTGACTGGTAAGGGCTACAAGGATTAGGCCTTTTCAAGGCAAGATCTTGAGATCAAGTAAATTGAAATCTAAAGAACCTCCAACATGCATTCAATTGGATGTGAAATGCAAGGAATCAGTGTCTTCATCTCCCCTGCAAGCAGTTCAAACAAGGTGATGAAGTTGGCATCTAGATCCTTCTAGGTGTTGAGAGGAAATTTGCAAATTCACATGGTGTTGGTCTTCCAAAGGTAAAGCACAAGTGGAGAACTCTTTGAGAAGAGTTGAAGCAAGACTTAGTTAATGATCTAAGTCTAAACAAAGCCCTGAAGTTGTCAGGTTCTTGGTGGAAGACAAAGAGAAGTCTTCTAGGAGATTGTGCAAGCAACCTTTGGTCACATTACACACCACCTTTCCTAAGAAGGAACCAAGTCCACTAAAGTACCTATCCCCTGCAAGACCAAAGGCCCAGTTTGTTCAAGTTTAACTAAAATCCGAGGTGGCATATCTATAGTCATTTTATCAATCCATGCATCCACCAAAGGTGAACCCAAAGAACCAATCCCTTTTTCCCTTGACAAATCCACCCCCAAATCTATCCACCATTAGTTGAAAGCTCAACCAAAATTCCCTCCTCTTGGGCCAAGTCCTCTAATGCATCAAATTGGTTAAAAAAACCCATCATAAATTGTGTTTCCTTTAGATTTCATTTCAAACCTCTCCCATTATTTTGAGGATTTACCAAGATGAAACCCTCCTTATACGCTACATCAACAATGATAAGACCCTTCCCTTTATCATTCTTATGATCCAAGTTGGGAGATGAGCTAGCTACCCCCACTACCCGATTGAGTCAACAATGATTCCTTTGCAAGTGTCCATACTCACAAGAAAAAAATGACATCTAAACAAGAGGATAGTCCAATTTTTTGACCAAAGAACCTTAACCAAGACATAACTCTAGAAATTTTGGAAAGATTATTAAATCTATTTCATCACAAACACAAGCATAATAAAGAACCTTTTGGTCTATATTTTTTTGAGTTGGGAAAATCGGCTTACCAAGAAGCAAAGTAATCATATTTAGGATATCACTATGCCAAAATTCCAATGGGATATGAGGGAGATAGACCCAAACAAGAACCTGTGAAGGAATCTCCTTCGTCAAATTAAAACCCACATGCTAGGGTTTCATGAGGAGTCTAACCTAGTTGAAAAAATAAGGTCCTCCTTCAAACACTTTAATTTTATCTGTTATGCATGAAAAAAAAAAATGAAATAATTGTTGGAAGCCACCTTTATCTTCATATCACCCTCGAGATTCCAAAACTGTCGAGCCCAAGATTCCAAGACTAACAATGAGAGGGGAATCCCCATGAATTTATAAATCAACACATTATTGTTCCAATAGGAAACATATTTTGCAATATACTCTAGTTAGATCACTAAAATGGGATTCTCAATGCATCTCTCCAAACACCCATTCACTCTTTTGAGCCTAGGTAAACCCATCAAAGAAGAAGAATCACCACCATTTGATACATTATTATGGATCCCATAGATTTAACATTCAAAGGGGGAGATGGATCCACACAATCCAACCCATTAGAGAAAACAAAACTTAAATAAAAGCTCATAGGTAGGCAACAAACCCACCAAACTTCAACACACTCCCAAGAAATGAAAAAAATAAACACCCCATAACAAATTTGCATGCCACCAAAACTCCACTCTTCCTTCAAACAACACCCTTGAACAATGCCACCAACATGCATGTGATCCCATAATATTGGTTTACAATTTTTGGCCAAACTGGACACTCAAATAATTTTTTCTAACTAAATCTTCACATTTGGGCACCTATAGCAGCTAAACCGTGAAAAATTTGAAGATGATGCAAACTAGAGATTTGTGAAATTTTGTTTATAAATTCTAAATCTATTTTTTTGAAATTTTTTGGAATCATATTGCACTTCTTTTCCCATTTCCTTTGAAAACTAGTTTTTTTCAGTAAACACCATTGTTAAGGAGTGATGCTCTCCGTATACAACATAATTCTTTTTCCATGATGGCTAAATTTTTTATTTTTTTAAATTTATATTTATAACTATAATATCTAATGATTCCAATTAGTTTCATATTTTTTTACTGAATTTTTTTCCTTAATCAAGTTTCAAAGTCAAACCAATTACAATTTAAACATAGGCAAACCATATATAGTGTAACTTTTTTTGTACATATCAAAATTCAATTTTTTTTGTTGGATCAAGGACTTCAATATCTGGTGCACTCAAATTTTTCTTTTTTTTTCTTTTTTGATAATCTGCTATTTTTCCACATGTGCAAAACAAAGAGCTTGATTTTTGGTGAAAAACCCATGTTTAATAAAACTATAAAAACAAATAAATAATAAAACCAAAATATATTAAAATTATATTTTTTGGATAGCTCGTTTTGAGGAATACCATCATCTAGTTGGGTCTATGAAGTCTCAACCACTTTCATCCTCAACTTGAGCTTCGAAGGGAAAATTTTTGGAGTTTTTTGGTGCTTGAGGGTGAGAAGGTGGGAAAAGGGGGTTCAAGTGAACTAGGGGGTTCAAGCAAACCCCCTTTCCACAAAGGTTTTCTTTTTGTTTCTTTATGGGAATAGTGGGACCCTACATTTAATGGGTTCACTCAAACCAATGTTCTAGTGAACCCCCATTTGGCTCACTTGAACCAAGGTTTTAGTGAACCCCCTTTTGGCTCGCTCTAACCAAAAGTTTGTTTGAACCCCCAAAAACCAATTTTTTTTGCATGGAATAATCTTTTGTAACTTTTCCTTTTTCACTAGAATTGTAAACTAGTTTTGTGGGTTTACCCATGCAATAATAAGCACACCTTAAACAACACAAAAATTCCCCACTTGAGTCCCCAAATCATAGCCAAGGGAGCCACACTTGAACAATGAACATTCCTAAACCAAAGAATACCATGCAGGTTGTGGCCTACATCTAGTTGCATCCCAACCAACACTAGCAACAAACATTGCACCCCTCGACTTGTGTTGTTCATTCATCTATGAAGCTTTCAGCTTGCTACTATATTATATATGTCATTGAAAAATATTTTAATTTCAATATTTGGAGGCTATTTTTTTTTTATCAAAATGATTTTTCAAGATAAAAACTTGGTTATGTGGTGAATGTATTGGTGTAAATTTTTCTCAGGTAATATGTTAGATTATATTTTCTATGTATTTATCTTCACATTGCTTTTTATAGGAAGAATTTATATTTTCTACTTCCTTTCATCTTTTGAGAGATAAAATTTTTATCTATGAATTAAATTATTATCCAAAAAGAAAATGAGGTGTACAAATTCTAAAAAATGATTGGTTAATTTTTTTGAGGAATACTCATTGTTTTGTCACACATATCTTGTAATTGAAAATATACTACTATGATTTTATACATTAACAATTGAACAATAGGGGAGATGGTGATGCTTTATGGCCTAGGTCATATAATACCACTATTTTGCAATTGTCATTCAAATATGCCCTAGGATCATAAATTGGATTGACTATCAACCCAAAGTTGCATCAATTATCAACAAGGAAGACCTAGGAGGGGGATTCTTTAGGCTTTGAGGGGTTCACCACACATAAAAAGCTTGGAAAAGAAAATTTAACATTCAACTCACAAAACCTAGTGTGGATGTCAAGATCTGCAAATGGTTAGCATTTTAAAACTAAACTAATAATCAACATCCCTATGAAATAACTCTACATGCTAATAATGCAATCAAAGCAACAAATATTTAGATAGATAAATGTAAAGCATATAATAAAACATGGAGAGAATGATATCTCATAGTGGATTGGTGATTCTATTGAAATAAGCCCTTTCCTAATCCTTCCTTAAGCTCCATGATATGAAAATGATATGTTGATGATCAAGATGATGAATGGGAAAAATTAGTTCTCCAATGAAGAGTGACTTTGCATAAGCTTTGTAGATGAAATTGTGGAGGATTTGATCAATGGAGATAGTCTCTATTTGTAGATTCTCAAATTATAAGAGTGCTTATGAGAGAGCAATGTGAGACCAAAGATAAGCCAATGAAAAGAGGCCACTTGTCAACTTGTGAGTGGTTGATGATTGTGCAGGATTTGGGGAACGAGCCCAAGAGGGGGAAATTTCAAATTTGAATTTGAGAGTAAATGCTGAGTGGGGGAAATGTAAGAGCTTATTAATTGCTTTGTTGGATGTACATGTCCACTTGATTTTGAATTCACACTTGAGGGAATATTCCTCAAAGATGCCATGTTGAGTGAAAATGTTGATTTTAATAAATCAATAAATTGATTTATTTATGCTAGTGGGATTATCTAGAGGATGTGATGGGTGGTTAGGTTAGGCTAATTAGGATTAGGTTAGCTTAATGATGATTAGGATGATTTTGACTTTTAGAACTTAAATATTTGATTTATTTAATTCAGAAAAGGATGGAATATGCATTTGGATTTAATTAAATGAATGTTTGATTTATTTGATTAAAAGGTTGATGATAAAATTTGTTTAATTTTAAATTAATGACCTTGGAAGATGGAAATAAATGGGATTACCTGATGAATGGATGAAGGTGAACTTGATTAATTGATGAATGGACCTAATGCATGATGTTAATTTGGCATGTCTAAATTTTTCCCCTCCTTGAAGCAATGTACTTGTTGTGTTGGTTCAAAGAATAAACTTGCTGCAATCAAAATTCAAATAAAAATTGTTTTTTTTGGATGCCCCAGCGGAAGGAAGTACACTGGTACATTTCCCCCTAGAGAGATCGAGCGAAAAGATTCAATTTGAGGGTCAATCTTGTGATAAAGGGGTTCAAAATGGAGGGTTATGATGATGATGCAAATGAGATGGTTTTAAGATGCTTAGAATAACAAATCTATATTATCTTAAACAACTATGTGAGATGAGATGGATGATGTGATATGCTGTGATTGTGCAATGGATGATTTATGAGATGCTTAGACTAACAAATCTATATTATGATGATATTATGCATGTGATATGATATCCATAATACTGATGGTTTGTGGATGCAGGATGGATGCCCTAGTGACAATGATTAATTGTTCATGAAGTGATGTTAGTGCGGACAAGAAGACATTAGATGATGACAAGAGGATCCAACAATCCAACTTGATGAAATGATGATGATAAATGGATGATGATAGATGATGATGATTCGCTTATTAAGGATTTTGATTTTAAAAGGGCTACTTACCATATGTTTGATAATACACATAGATACAATGCATCAAGGTATAAAGAACAATGATGGCATTGTACCTAGTGTGATGGACTTTGACTCAACAAGCAGATAGGAGTATTCTTGTTCACACTTGACATACAGAAACCTTGCTAGGACGTACCTAACAAAGCAAGTATTCCCCAAGTTATTTTACAAGAGCATCCAACAAGCATAATAGAAAAAAGATAATGATCATTGCCCCATTCCTATCTCTCTAAATCCTTCATTCAGATATCATCGAGAGGTCCTTGGAATAAGCACAATAAGATAAATCAAAAGAAAAGATCAAGTACATAAACAAGCCAATGTTCTTCATACCTTCAACCAAAGGGATTTGTTTTGATAGGTTAAGAATCCAAGTGATATCCAAAATGATGCCCATTGTCAGAATAATATATCCTAGGACATGCATTGTATATGATGATGATGGTTTGATAAGTTGATTGTTAGGCTATTGATATAAGTTTGATTGGCATGTTTGCGAATGATCAAGAGTTTTATTTTTCATTTAACGGTTTGTTGTTTGCTTTTGATTTTACAATTGAAGCTTGCTTTTGTTGATTGTTGTGATTGTTTCTGTTTGTTTTGCCAAAGGGTGAGGGTGACGGTCAGCTTATTATGGATGATTGATTATTTCAAGTGAAAGCAAGATGAGAAAGATGGATTTTTTAAAATATTTGGATGTTTTTGACATTTTTGAAATGTTTTTAGGTTGTTTTTGGTTTTTTTTTAGATTTTCAAATGTTTTGATTTTTTTATTTTTTTCAAATGTTTTGAGGTTTTCTGAGATTTTATGAATGTTTTCAGATTTTGACATGTTTTTGAATGTTTTTGGATTTTGATGTGATTTTGGATGTTTTTGGATTTTCACATGTTTTGAAATTTTGGATAAGGATTTGTCTGATGCTATCAGTGCTCTATTTTGGGATTTTGTTGAAGACCAAGCTAAGGTTGATTGATCAAATCAATGGATTGATGATGATGATAACATTGTTAAGGATACAAAAAAATGCAAGGATTTGATTCATCCGGATTGATGATGATAACATTGTTAAGGATGCACAACAATGCAAGGATAGTGTTAAGCAATAAAAGGATTGAGGTGTTGATGGGATTGATGATGATGACATTGTTGAGGATGCACAACAATGCAAGGATTTGATTGATCGAGATTGATGATGATAACATTGTTGAGGATAAACAAAAATGCAAGGATAGTGTTAAGAAACACAAGGATGTCCTGATGATTTCTTGAATGGATTTGATTGATCATTATTTTGAAGCTTGATTTGGAACAAGAGTTGTTCGAATGATTTGGTGTGATGTTTGACGGGTACATTAGATGTAATTGATAGTGATTACTTGGATTGATGTTCGATGAAAGATGAAGACTGATAAGGAATGTTCTCTTGTCAAAATATGCCATGGGCTAGTGATTTGGAATTTTTCTCACAAGTGGTTTGGCCAATTTGATTTCATGTTTTCCAATGTTCAAATCGCCAACCTTAGATGGTCAACATGAATGATGCGGTATGCTGGAACAAGGGTGACAGATCTGGAAGCGAATAAATCACTAGTATCTGTAATATTTTGAAAGCATTGGCAATAAATACTAAAGAGAGCTCGATATATGGTGAGAAAAAGAAGTTGTCAGTATTTAAATATAATATACTACTATCACCATCGATTTGGTTCATGAAGAAAGAATAAATGCTAAGAAAAATGGAACACTTTCATGCTCATGAAATTTAGCAGCGGTAGATTTAAATCCTGGTCTTTGGCAGCGACCCTTCTGTTAGAAAATAAGGAATTTAATCAAGTGATTTTAATGAAAATGCCATCACAATCAGAGTACTAGAGTGTATCAAGTTGCATGACAAATCAATCATAAGATATTTATGGCTATTAACAAATGCAGATATTGTATCGATGGATGATTTTGACAAACAAAACTCTTGCATTGAAGGCTGTTAAATAAAATGTCAAGCATGCAAACAACACAAATAATGCAGGTTGAAATCTTAGAAAATAAAAAGGACTGATAAATTTTGTGCTATGCAGGTCATTCAAATGAAAACACTAGTGTGATACAGGATCCAGAAGCTGGATGCATTGAAAGTATTAAAGAAACCCAAATGTCAATAATACAAACTGACTCAAATTTCAATCGAATCAAACACAATGTCAATGCTTGGAAATGCTTGGAGTGCAAATATGTGAATATGCAAGGACCTTGAAAGTGAAAACATAGATTTCCCAATTGAATTAAACACCTAGATTAGAACAAAAATTGTTAAGTGAAAGTATGTGAATATTTCAAAACTATGCAACATTGGCCCTCCTTCTAGCGCCACATGTGAGCCTCCTTTTAAAATCTGCAAATAATAAACTTTAAACATGGGTTAGTATCTACAAGTTCTTAAAGAATGCTCCTATGAAATACCTTGTAAATGCTTCAAAATGCAACAAATGACAAGAAAAAAATTAAAAGCATCATGAAAACAATCAACAAGTAACTATTCCATAGTTACTTGTTGATTGTTTTCATGATGCTTTTAATTTTTTTCTTGTCATTTGTTGCATTTTGAAGCATTTACAAGGTATTTCATAGGAGCATTCTTTAAGAACTTGTAGATACTAACCCATGTTTAAAGTTTATTATTTGCAGATTTTAAAAGGAGGCTCACATGTGGCGCTAGAAGGAGGGCCAATGTTGCATAGTTTTGAAATATTCACATACTTTCACTTAACAATTTTTGTTCTAATCTAGGTGTTTAATTCAATTGGGAAATCTATGTTTTCACTTTCAAGGTCCTTGCATATTCACATATTTGCACTCCAAGCATTTCCAAGCATTGACATTGTGTTTGATTCGATTGAAATTTGAGTCAGTTTGTATTATTGACATTTGGGTTTCTTTAATACTTTCAATGCATCCAGCTTCTGGATCCTGTATCACACTAGTGTTTGCATTTGAATGACCTGCATAGCACAAAATTTATCAGTCCTTTTTATTTTCTAAGATTTCAACCTGCATTATTTGTGTTTTTTGCATGCTTGACATTTTATTTAATAGCCTTCAATGCAAGAGTTTTGTTTGTCAAAATCATCCATCGATACAATATCTGCATTTGTTAATAGCCATAAATATCTTATGATTAATTTGTCATGCAACTTGATACACTCTAGTACTATGATTGTGATGACGTTTTCATTAAAATCACTTGATTAAATTCCTTATTTTCTGACAGAAGGGTCACTGCCAAAGACTGGGATTTAAATCTACCACTGCTAAATTTCATGAGTGTGAAAGCATTCCATTTTTCTTAGCATTTATTCTTTCTTCATGAACCAGATCGATGGTGATAGTAGTATATTATATTTAAAAACTGACAACTCCTTTTTCTCACCATATATTGGGCTCTCTCTAGTATTTATTGCCAATGCTTTCAAAATATTACAGATACTAGTGATTTATTCACTTCCAGATCTGTCACCCTTGTTCCAGCATACCGCATCATTCATGTTGACCATCTAAGGTTGAAGGGGTTGTGATTGGTTACTCGACTTCCTGTAGGGTATTATAAATATAGGTAGATGATGTTATTTTTTCATTTGAATAACAATATGACTGTTGGTTGGCACCAAGGAGCCCTCGAAAAACATCTTTTTCAGAGATGATGAATATTGCTATCATCTGCCATGCTAAATGACAGACTCATCGTATCTCTTCAAAAACAATTAAATGCATGCCTGGAAGCCTATGGATTACATGCGCCTAGAAGCATTTGATTTAACTTTTTTGAGTTGGGAAGATTTAATGTTTAGATTGGTTTCCATTTAATTCTCCTTGGTCAGGTCAATTCATAGGTTATGGTCTTAAATACCACATTCTACCCTCTGTCGTTCACTATTAAATTCAGTTGAATTACATTTATTCTCTTTGATGTTTCAACTACACCGAGTCTCTGCTATGTTGTGATGAATCTGATAGGATCCTTATCAGCTGTCTTTTACTGTTTCTTGAGTGGGATAAATGATAACATGCTGCAGGTGGTGTTTTGATTTGATATGATTAACTTTTCTGTAGGGTACTGATTCCCATAAAAAAATGAATAAAATACACTTTCATGAACAAAAGTGAGTGTATGAAGTATAGGCAGACCCTACAATAATCATAGGGATGGCTTTACATTTGCTAAATCTCATTTAAATATCTCTGCTCACCAGTACATTGCTTTAGATAAAATCTTTCATCCCATCAAAATCATCATGAAGTGCGATGGGAATATATCTAACCTTTTTATTGGTGCTGGAAATAGGCTTCTATCTTTGACATAGGGAGTATCAAATAGTATATTTGAAATTAAAAGAAACTAAGGAATATCAACTAGCAAGCTTTTTATTATATATGTCCATTAATGAAGGTTATTAGCAATTGATTTAATTAAATGCAGTTTTAGTGACTCATAATTCAATATTCTCTCATATTATATACTTAGTAATCTTATAATAAATGTCATAATTTTATATTATCACATTTATTCTGATCATTTTTATAACCAACATCTGAGATATTTGAGGTTATGATTGTCACATTAGGGATTATGAGGATGCTTTTGAGAAATTTATTCATTGTAATTGATTTATTGATTCAATATCTCTAGTGATGAAGACTATGGTAAGGTAGAAAAGAGATCTAGCAAGTGTGGTACCTTCTCCATGCAATCAATATTAAAGCATGATCCATTGTCATTTAAAATTGAAATCATGTTATTATTTGGAGTTATTGATCAAAAGGGATTTAATGTCCTAATCCTCACATAATTATCTTTTATTTTTATAGGAAAGAAAGGATAACGAAGGTACAAACGAAGGAAAGCGAAAAAGGGAAACAAAGGAGGACAAACAAGCTACAAAAGAAAAAAAAAATACTAACAAAGGTACAACGTGAAAACGAAGGAGGTACAAGGAAAACAATGAAAGAAAATAAGGAAAACAAAGAATGAGGAGGATATTTTGAAAAATCAAAGTTTTTTTAAATGCTTTAAGTGTTTGTTTAACACTTCTTCAAGAAATTGTTATCTTTTCATTTTTAGGACACTAATTTTTGATCGGGTTTAAAAAGAATTTTCAAATTCTTCTTGCAAAGGCTAAAATGAACTTTAGGATCACAACTTACTACATTTTGTTTGGGATTAACAAATTAATAAGGTAATTTCTCACACTTCATTTGGTGCTCTAAAAAATGAATCAAATCATTGCTTTAAAGGATAAAATGAATGTGTGCCTTTATTGTTTTGTAATTATTTACACAAAGTAATATCATCAAAAGACGTATGCACTTCTCTTGCACCTCACAATGATCTTGAGAATCAAAAAGCTTTTGGTGACATTAAGTTTTGTAAATAATTTCCTCCACACTTTGATTTGGGTATAAAATTGAAAAAAATACTTTGCGAGTGAGAGTTAGGTATATCGCGTGTGTTCTCCCTTTGTTTCTAAATGAAGGTTGATCGAACTATGGATGTGGTTGCTCGCTATTGTTTACCTTTAGAGGGACCTGCCTAAGAGACACATCCAAAAGGAGAACTCAAAGGTGACTCCAACCAGTTTTTCATTCGGGCCGGTATACAAATGGATAAGACTAAATTGTCAAGTCCTCATGGTATGTAAGCCTTAGCCATACAGTGTCTTTCAGAACGAGGTACTACCGTAAAATGTATAAGACCCTTAGTAGGATTGATTAAAGCCTTTAGTGGCTTGCTGGATGCTCGCAAGGTTCCATGTCCCCGATGTTGTGTCATTGAGAACCTTGTTTGTAGTTGCCAACCAGTCCATCCAATGATTTTATCAAAGTGGTGCATTGGAACTTAGATTCCAAGAAGCTACTTTCCATGTTTGATCTTGGTTGAAATATAGAGGTTAAGACTTCATTCTTAACATACCTTTATATTTTATCCTTGGTTGCATGTAAAGTCATCTCTTCTACTATGAAGGGCATGAGGCAAGCCCAATTGAGCTAGGATGTTACATTGTTTGAAAACACAGTGCTTTGATTCAAAAACATTTGCAAACAAACATTCAACATGATCCTCCAAATTCTAGACCCTTTAGGAGGAAAATACCATTGACAAAATTCTCGTGTTATTGCTTGCCCTTGGGATTACATCCTTATAGGTTTCTGAGCACTTGAATTTACATCTCAATTTGCCTACTAATGTTAAAAAATAGGTAACCCTTGCCTTAAGTTCATCAAAGTTTCACATAATATACCTTGTGAAATGAGACGAAGTTGAGACATTGGACATTCAGTTTGAAATCTAATCAAGAGTGTGTTTGTGGTAAAAATAATTCATTAAGCAAAGGTTAAACACAATTGGACCCCACACATGTGTCTCCAATGATTTCACGCAAAATCAAGATCAAGAAACCAAAGGTGAAAGCCCTTAGTCTGATAGCCCATCAAGAACGTCTCTCTATGTTATATGAAGTTAGGCAAAGACTTATTTTCAACTTTTACAAGAAGGCTTCAAGAAACAATCCTGGTTTGTATTCATTCTATTACTACCAAAACCCAAATCTTTTCAAAGAGTTTGAACATCTTGTTTAGAGAAAAGAATTTTCTTCAATACCTAGATCTAGGCAAACAAAGTATCTTTTTAGGTTCATCTTAGGATCAAATCAAATCAAAATACTTTTTATCCATCCTTCAAAACATCAAAACAAACATCATCTCACAATCACCTTTTGGAGAATCTTGAAATCATCCTTAATACTAGGCTTTTTGGCAAAATAAAAAATCATCAAAATCTTTGAGATGTAATCCTTGAAAACATTATCAAAATCACCTTTGGCTAGGTATGTGTAGATGCATCCTTTTGTATATGCTTAGACAAGAGTTATCAAAAGCATCTTGTTTAGTTTAGTATATGTAGATGAATCCTTCGTCATATGCGTAGTGAAACTATCATCTTGTTTGGATAGGTGTGGGTAGATGCATCCTTCTCCTCGCACATATTCAAATTATCA
>VDFB02075321.1:380516108-380604154 GCA_007258455.2 Sequoia sempervirens | reverse complement strand
ACATGGGCAAGGAACAAAAACATCACTAATGATGGCATCGTTGACGCCAAGGTGGTCATTCATGGTCCATGCCAAAATACACCCACACCACAAACTCAAACACAACACCAAAACAATCATCACACAACATACCATCCAAACAATAATCCAACCATCAATAATCTCAATGACCAAAGAGGACCACCCCAATGCAAAAAATTATCCCAAGAAAAAATACACCACTTTAGGGGAACCACTTGAGGACATAATGAAAAAGTTGATTGACGAAAAACTCATCCAACCTCCTACATTTGAGAATTACCAAGAACTCGATGTCAAACCTCCTTTGTACAATGAGAATCAACTTTGTGAATTTCATAAAATCAAAGGCCACATCAAAAATAGTTACATGAGACTCAAAAACATCATCCAAGATCTCATTGATAAGAAAATCATAAACGTGGAACAACCTACGGGAAATTAGGATCTTAAGATATACACAAATCTGATGCTGAATCATGGCAAGAAAGGGAATAAAAATGATAAAGGGAAGGGTAGTGTAAATCATATTTATGAATCAATCGTGCCCTCCCTAAATGAAGACTGCATGGTCATCACCATCAAGGACGCGCATGCCGAAGATTGTGGAGTCACCACAAGAGGTGGAAAAGTCACCATCACAGGATCATCCCAACCAAATAGAGTCCCTTCATCTAGATCTATTCCACATGGTTACAATGTTGTAGACCAACTTAAGAGAACACCAACACACATCTCCATCATGGAGTTGTTAAAAATATCATTAGCACATAAAAAGATCCTTGAGGAAGCATTAGCCTCATCAACTGTCCCCACAGATCTCGATGCAGAGCAATTCCAAGCTATGGTCAGGAATATCTTAACGCCTAATCTCATTACATTCTCTAACCAATATTTTCCTGCCCAACCATCCCACAACTGTGCACTTCACTTGGAAGCCATCATAAATACAAGCAAAATAAAAAGGGTTTTAGTGGATGGAGTTGCGGGTTTGAATATATATTCTCTTGGCCTCATCAAGTAGTTGAAAATATCAGAAGATTCCATTAAAAAAAAGGAAAGGCATCACAATAAGAGCATACAATGATCAAGAAAGAGTGTCTCAAGGAACAATTAAACTCCTTATTCAAGTAGGTCCGTCTCTCATGGAAACCACTTGTCAGGTCTTGGACCTTGATTTTTCATATAACATCCTCCTAGGATGTCCATGGATTCATGTGATGAAAGCAGTAGCATCAACCTTCCACCAATGTGTGAAATTTACACATAACGGACAAGAAGTTACCATCCATGGAGATCCCAAACCTTTTTCATACTATAAAAATATTGAAGCAAAATATTAAAAAATCCCCAAGTACCAAAAAATGATGAGGGCCCATCCACGTCATACATTGATCCTGCAACACTAACATCCACTTCTGAGATAGAGACACCCGCCATTCCTACCATCTTTGACATCAATCTCATCATCCAGGAGGATGGTTGTGGAAGCTATAGGCTCCCTAACAATGCTTTTGTGATAGGAGAGTTACCACAATCTCCTAGATCACGACGACACCCACAACAAAATCAAGCTTCCATATCTCAAACGTCTCCTAAAAAATATCCTGAATTTACAAGCTGGGGAGATCTTGGCCAAGAGGACATCGAGACAGATCCATCAAATATGCTATACCAGGATGAGAGACCAACAACTAATTTACCAATGGATGAAAGAAGCAAAGGTTTCCAAATGATGCTTGCAATGGGTTACGACAGAAATCAACGACTAGGACAAAAATACAATGGCCTTATAATACCTATCATGCCAGAGACACGACCGATAAAAAATATTTTCCTTGGATGTACCCCTTTGAGTATAACCATACGTGATCGAAGTCCTCCAATTAGAACAGTTAACATTTATCCTTAGCCAATAGCAGCAAAAACATGCTCATCAACATCCATAGGTAGAGACATACATAACTTTATAACTAAGGCCTATATTAGTAGGGATGACGAGCATACCATGACCAATCTACCTAGGTTATTTGAGGATACCACCCTTTCCATGATTAGTACCTTATCTTTTGAATCCGACGATCAAAATCATGAGATCCGCCTACTCTATCCCCAACTCATCGACTACGACCAACGAGGACCACCAGTTCTTGATACATTCAAAAATGATGAGGTTCTCTCATAATTCATGGGATTGAGGGATAACATTCTAGATGGAGATCACAAGGCAGGTTTTATAATGGAGTTGGACACACATGCCTATTACAGGGAAATAATTGAATCCTTCAGTCGCAAAAGTGAGAAACTAAGAATCATATCTAAGTCCTTGAGTGAAAACTACACTGTGGAACTCTCTGAAAAGAAAAAAGTAAAAAGAAAGGACGTATCCAACAGTGAAAACCTCTCTGAGGCACCCGAGGATGAAGGATTCAATCTTCCTTTAGGAGCTATTCATCAGGAAAAGTCAACAATTTTGGCTGAAAATTGCAATTCTGTCAATCTAGGAACAAAAGAGACTCCGCATATCACATTCTACATAGAATCACTATTATCAGAAGAGAAAGAACTCCTAGTAGCATTCCTAAAGGAGAGGCAAATAAACTTCGCATGGAGTTATGTTGACATGCCAGGGCTTGATCCAGAGACTATGGTCCATCACTTAGCGGTGTATCCAGATGCAAAACTTTTCAGACAAAAGCTTCGAAAAATGCATCCTCAGATCGCCTTACTAGTCAAAATGGAGCTCAAAAAGTTGTTAGACGTAGGATTCATCTGACCCATAGATTATCCAGAATGGGTATCAAACCTGGTACCTATTTCGAAACCTAATGGAGCCATTTGAATATGCACAAAATTCAGAGATTTGAACAAGGAATGTCCAAAAGAGGACTTCTCGCTTTCCAACATTGACATGATAGTGGACATGACAGCAAGACATGAGATGCTATCACTAATGGGCAGATTCTCAGGATACAACCAGATCATTGTAGCTAAGAAAGACCAGCATAAAACAACATTCACTTGTTCATGGGGGACTTATTGCTGGAACATGATGCCATTTGGCCTAAAAAATACAGGAGCAACATATCAAAGGGCTATGACATTGATCTTCCACAATATGATCCATAAAAAAGTTGAGGACTATGTTGACGAAATCCTAACTAAGTCTAGAAAAAGATAAGATCACATAGTGACCCTGAGTGTCATCTTTGACAGATTAGAAGAATAAAAAGTAAGACTAAACCCAAAGAAGTGTGTCTTCGGCGTACAATCAGGTAAGCTGCTAGGATACATAGTATCGATGAGGGGTATTGAAGTGGATCCAGAAAAAGTGAAAGAAATCCTCGAAATGGAAGTACCAAAGACACTAAAATAATTGAGAGGCCTCCAAGGCAGAATCCAGTCCATTCAAAGGTTCATAGCGCAGTTAACAGACAAACAAAATCCATATTCTCACCTACTCCACAAGGGAGCAGCATACAAATGGGATGATAAATGTGAAGAGACATTCAGCAAAATCAAGGAATATCTACTGACACCATCGGTCTTAATGCCACCTATCCCAAAGAATCCATTGATCTTATATGTGTAAGCAATAGCAGCAGCCCTTGGAGCTCTCCTAGCCCAGCATGATGAAAATGGAACCAAGAGGGCTATCTACTACATCAGAAGGACAATGGTTGGGCATGAGTTAAACTATTCATTTATTGAGAAAGCATGTCTCACAGTAGTGCTTGCCTCTAAAAAATTTAGACACTACATGTTGGCACACAAGATAAAGCTCATCACCAAAATTGATCCCCTCAAGTATCTTCTATCAAAGGAAATGCTCATAGGAAAAATGGAAAAATGGGTAATGATATTATTAGAATATGACATCAAGTATGTGGAGAGAAAAGCAATCAAGGGTCGGGTCATAGCAGATCAACTAGCAGAAGCACCTATTTATTATGAGAATCCTCTTGTCTCAAAGTTTCTAGATGAATCCATCTTTAATCTCAACATAGTTGATCACTAGAAAATATACTTTGACGGCTCATACACACATCACAGATTAGGAGCAGGTGTTTTCTTCATCACCCCACAAGGGGATTGCATACCAAGGTCATACAAACTAGCATTTCCTTGCACCAACAACATTGTGGAATATGAGGCTTTGACTATAGGTCTCCGGATAGTAGTGCAATGGAACATCATGGCTCTAAAAGTATATGGAGACTCTCAGTTAATTATAAACCAAGTCAATAATGAATATCAGACTAAGGATGACAAGCTCACTCCATACAAGAAATTGGTGGAGACCCTTAAAGAATCCTTCATTGAAATAACATTTGAGCAAATTCCTAGAACCAACAACAGAGCAACAGACACCATGGCAACAATTGGGTCCCTACTGGATATCCCTAACAACGTTCCAAAATATGAATTCTTGATAGAGCAGCTTCTCGTGCCCACATTCGAGGTACCAGAATTAGAATTCGTGTGTGAAATCATTGGTCCCAATGATCCTTGGTATCATGACATTTACAGATACCTTCGAATAGGAGTCATACCCGCCGACCTACCATCAAACCTAAAATAGAACTTTGTCAAAAATGCATCTAGATTTGTCATCCTAGGTGATACCCTATATTGTAGAAGCATAGAAGGTACCTTACTGCACTATTTAAATGTTGAGGTGGCATTAACCACTCTAATCAAAGTTCACAATGGTATCTATGGTTCACACTCAAGTGGAGTGACCATAACCAAGAAACTATTTCAGAGGATGGGGTATTATTGGCCCACAATGGAACGTGAAGCACATGATCATGCCAAAAAGTGTCTACAATGTCAGCAACATGGGGACCTCATCCATGGTCTAGATAAAAAGCTTCATCCTATCATCACACCATGGCCCTTCTCGTAGTGGGGACTCGATCTCATTGGGAAAATCACACCTACCTCATCTAATGGCCACAAATTCATCATAACCACAACCGAGTACTTTACTAAGTGGGTGGAGGCCATACCCATGACGCATATAACTGGGAAGCATATCTCAAAGTTCATCTTGAACTATCTCATATGTCGCTATAGTGTTCCACAAGCCATTATCTCGGATAATGGGACACCATTGAAAAACTAGGAATTCCATGACTTATGTGATAAATTCAAAATCCAACATGGCTTTTCCACCCTGAACTATCCCTAAAGCAATGGCCAAGCAGAAGCTACAAAAAAAACCATTCTAAAAATCCTTAAGAAAATAGTCAATGATGTAGGTCGTGACTAGCATCTGCAGCTTAATCCCACCCTCTAGGCCTATCGAACTAGCATTCACACACCCAATGGTGCCACCCCCTTTTCCTTGGTCTATGAACCAGAAGCGATACTCCCCATTGAGATTGAGGTCCCATCCCTCAGGATATCACTACAAAACCTCATCACAGATGAAGAATACATAATATCAAGATTAAATGAGCTAGAGCTACTGGATGAGAGATGGATAGATGCTCTAAATCATTTACAAGTATATCAGAATAGACTCAAAAGGAGCTACAATAAGAAAATCAGAGGCAGAACATTCCAAGTTAGAGAACTTGTCTTAAAAGAGAATCAAAAGAATGTCCCAAACCCAAGAAGCAAAGGCAAGTTTGAACCTAATTGGTTAGGACCTTTCATCATCACAGCAAGTTACAAATCAAGGGCATATCAGTTATCAACACCCAAATGGGAAACTCTACAGGAGCCCATGAATAGCTCCCATCTCAAAAAGTTTTATGCCTAAATCTTTCAAGGTATAGAACCAAAAAATACAAAAAATAAGAAAAATTCATAAAAAAATGGTTACTTTGGAAAAAACTTGGCAAACAGGCATCTTAGTAAGAACAAAAAAACCAAAAATCCAAAAAATTAGAAAAGTGATAAAAAATAGTAAAGAAAAAAATTGTCCTCTAGTGAAAACCACTTCACTGGCACTTTGGGCAAGTACCTTGGTAAAAACCTAGCAAACAGGTGCTTTGTCTAAATAAGCACTCTCCATCCATTAGGATCTCTATGGCTTGTTTGACATCATCCATCCATTACATTTCCATCATCCAATCACATCCGCACCATAGATTGGTCTTGTGTTCGTATCATGATCCCTCCTAGTACTACTCGGCCCATCCTCAAGGTCAGTTTTCCTTGCCTTTATCGGAGTAGTCTATTGCATCACGCTGGGGCATGTTCTTATCAAATCAGATTCGTGTATATTCTCAAAGTCCTCAAATCAGAAAATCCAAAAACATCAGAAAATCCAAAAATCCAAAAATATCAGAAAATCAAAATATTCAAAAACATTAGAAAATCAGAAAATCCAAAAACATTAGAAAATCAAAAAACCCAAAAACATAAAAATCAAAAAATCAAAAACATCAAAACATATCAAAATCCAAAAAATAGGCCCAAAAAGTCATTCAAAAAGTCAAAAAATAGAGTTGTCTAGTCGAATCCACGCCATCTCCGAAGCGCTTGAACGTAGGGTAAGGTTGATTTTGATCATCCCCCGAGATATTTAGGTCAGTCCTTTAGGAGTCTGTCATAATAAGCTGACATTTCATCATGTATATCATCATTTGTAAATTGATCAAGTTGTCAGTCAAACTACGTGGTCTCTGCGTATATAACATAGGAAAGGATAATCTATTGATCAGCCCCTGAGGCCCCTATGATAGGTCTTGAGGCCCCTAGGATAGGTCTTGAGGCCCCTAGGATAGGTCTTTAGGTTAGTCTCTTGGGAAAAATCTCAGAAAACCCCAAAACATTGGACAATTGAAAATCAAAACATTTGAAAACCTTGAAAAATACCAAAAACAGCCTCAAAACATTGCAAAAACATAAAAAACATCCAAATATTTGAAAAAATCCATTTTCCTCATCTCACTTACACCTGCAATAACACCATCCATAATAAACTGGTTGTCATCCTCAACCTTTGGTGAAACAATTAGAAATAAGTCTAGCAGGTTAAATGTTAAACTCAAAAACGCCAAGTCTCAAGTATCAGTCAATACGTAAGCAAGTTGGTCAATTCTTTGTGTCGATAGTCCATCATCCAATCAACCCCATATCAATCATCTGATAGTATCATGTCGTAGGATGAATCCTTCCTACAAGGGGCATTATTTATCAAAAGGAATACTTTGGGTGAACGAAATGACGTGTCGCCATCCACTAACATGTCCTAGGATGCATCCTTCCTACAATGGGCATTATCTGTTGGCAATAGTTTTAGTTCCTATCCTTGAAAACACATCCCCTTTTGGTTAATGGTATTGAAGAACATCAACTTGTTTGTGTGCTTTATCTTTGTCATTTGACTTATCTTATTGCACTCAATCCAAGGACCTCTCGATGATATCCAACTGAAGGATTTACAAAGATAGGAATGGGGCAATGATCATTATCCTTTTGTTTGATATGCTTGTTGGATGTTCTTGTAAAATAACTTGGTGACTACTTGCTTTGTTAGATATGTATAGAGGATGTTTTGGACAGCTTGTTGACTATTGCATTGATTGGTTATACCTTTCCATGTTTTGGTCTGAGATGTTTGAAATTTCTAAAGTGAATCCTAGCAAGGTTTCAGTATGTCAGGTGTGAACAAGAATACTCCTATCTATTTGTTGAGTCAAATTCCATCACACTAAGTACAAAGCCATCCTGGTCCTTTATACCTTGATGCATCATGCTTATGTGTGTTATCAAACATAAGGTAAGTGACCCTTTTTAAAATCCAAATCCTTGATAAGCAAATCATTCATCTATCATCATCCATTTCTCATCATTGTTTCATCATCATCATCTCTCATAAAGTTGGATCCTCTTGTCATCATATAATGTCTTCTTCTCTGCACTAACATCACGTCATGAATAGTTATTTATCATCACCAGTACATCCATCTTGCATCCACGAACCATCAATATTTTGCATATCATAATCACACCATATCATCATCATAATATAGATTTGTTAGTCTAAGCATCTCATAAATCATAGCATATCAGATCATCCATCTCATCCATCATCACATCATATCATCATTTAAGTTGTTTAGAATAATATAGATTTGTTATTCTAAACATCTTAAATCTATCTCATTTGCATCTTAAAATCATCTCATCATAACCATCCATTTTGAACCTCTTTATCGTGAGATCGACCCTCAAATCGAATCTTTTTTGCTCAATCTCTCGATGGGGCAATGTACCAGTGTACTTTCCGCTAGGGCATCCGAAAAAATAGGAATTTTTTAATTTTGATCGTGGTAAGCTTATTCTTTGAACCAACACAAGAAGTACATTGCTTCAAAGAGGGGAAAAATGTAGACACGTAAAATTAACATTATGCATTCAATTAGGTCCACTCATCAATTTAATCAAGTTCATCTTCATCTGTTCATCAGGTAATCTCATTAATTTCCATCTCCTAAGGTCATTCATTTAAAAATAAATAAACATTATCATCAACCTTTTAATCAAATAAATCAAACATCCATTTAATAAAATCATAACACATATTTCATCCTTTTCTAATTTAAATAAATCAAATATTTAAGTCATAAAAGTCAAAATCACCTAAACATCATTAAGCCAACCTAACCGTGATTAAACTAACCTAATCACCCATCAAATCCTATAGATATCTCCACTTGCACAAATAAATCAATTTATTGATTTATTAAAACCCTTATTTTCCATCAATTGGCATAAAACAGAATATTCCTTCAAATTTGAAAATCATGACAAGTTGACTTGTCCCTCCAACATTGCAATTATTTCTCATTTTCTTGTCTCCCTCTCAAAATTTATTACACAAATTCAAATTTGAAACTCCCTCTCATGGGCACATTTCCCAAATCTTGCACAACCCATAGCCTATCACCACTTGACAAGTGGCCTCTTCTCATTGGTGGATCTTTAGTCCCACATTCACCCATTTGGCCAATATCTCATCAAGAAAATCTATAAATGAAGGACTTATTCTCCATCAAACCATCTACAACTTATGAAAAGTCACTCTCTTGGTTTGAGAACTGATTTTTCTCTTCATCTCCATTGCATCTCATCATTTTAGCTATTGAGCAAGGTTTGGGAAAGGGTCATTGACACATTTGACACCAATCCACTATGGAATAGGTAGTTGTTGATTTTTTCATGATGCTTTTAGTTTTTTTCTTGTCATTTGTTGCATTTTGATGCATTTACAAGGTATTTCATCGGAGAATTCTTGAAGAACTTGTAGATACTAACCCATGTTTGAAGTTTAGTATTTGTAGATTTTAAAAGGAGGCTCACATATAGAATCGATGTAAATGAGCCATGTCAAGATGTTTACCATAAGCAAGTGTAAAGTGTGCCCCAAAATTTCATCAATATTAAGATAATTTGGATGATGGATGGAGATATATACGAATGGATTGGATCAGTGATTTATGGATGGATGGATTTATTATTGATGAGATGGATGGAATGTAGGCTTCATTATGGATGGGATGGGATGCTTTCATCTAAACTGGTGCACGTAGATGCTCGATTCCACATATGATGCCTATTTTCTAGGTTTTCATCATGGTATTGCCCAAAGCACCACCGTAGTGGTTTTCACTAGAGGACAATTTTTATCTTTACTATTTTCAATCATTTTTCTGATTTTTTTTGGATTTTTGTGAAATATTTTAAGCTCATTCTGAATCTCAAGGTGTTGCTAATGTAGATGCCCCTATCATGATGTGCCATCGATATCCTGCTTGAAGAAGTTGCTTTGCTAGAATATGTGCACTTGAATGCAACTTTTGGGATTCTTGATATACTTCATTGATACAAGAGTTAATTGTATCTTTGTGTGCACATCGTGATAGAGTGCCTTTTGAATCCTTATGATGAGACATGGTCAATTTGAGAATTGGATATCATGCGTGGAAGCATGGATGGAGTGTGTTTAGGGATAAAAGATGGATTGGTTGACAGCTTGGAATCTTTGACTCTCCAAACTTGGGAAGATGAGCAATGATGGGTGGATATGAAAGTGTGCATGGAATTAGGGCCAACGGCTTCATACACTTTGTACATCACTTGAAAATCCTACTTTTTCTTTTGTGGACCTCTTTGATGGATACTTTTCCCTTTTGTTTTTGCCCCATAGTTTCTTTGACTGATGGAGTTTGATAGGGATAATATTTATTTGTATGTTTTGGTATCCATGTGTACTTGATTTGTCCATTATGCTTCTCAACTTCTTTTGATTTGGTAATGTCCTTTGTGCTTTTATTCAAATCTTTCTTCTGATGTTGGTCCCAATTCATGGATGGGGTGATGGGTGGATGAAGTTTCATGACGTGGCTGGTTGTAGTATTGACACTAGTTTCATCATAACGACTCTTCGTGCTCCCTATGTTGATGTTTTCTTGAGATGAAGTTGCCCCCAGTATGGTGGTCATGGAACTTTCATGCTTTGATTCTGCTTGTTCTGAGATATCTTGTTCCGTAGACATGCTCTAAAAAATGACCACTGTATGTGATGTTTCAATTTGCTACTCCACTAACTCTGAATTATATTGACTTGTTTCCTTGAGCGGATACTATTGGATATCCTCATACATGACGTCCTTAGTCTAAATTTAGGATATATCTGATCTTGATGTTGACAACTCAGTATGACTGTAGGAATCAATAATCTGCTCTTTTTGTGTTTTAATGTCAGGAATAAAAGAATCTTGTTCTGAATGAAGATCATCTATGTGTCCATCCACATCAAGAATCTTATGGGTAGATAGAAGAGTATGTACTACATGGATATGATCATCTTGCATAGATAAGAGAGTGTCCATTAGATTATTGTAGTATCTTGAAGATACAAATTCTTGATCTTGAATGATCTCGGAGTTGCTTTCGACATGCTTTGGATCAAGTTCTTGACATGGGTCAGTTTCAAAGGATGGATTGCTTACAAAGGGTTCTTGGATGTCATCATTAGACATGATAAGTGGCTCAATATCCTCAAGTTTCGAATTCAAGGTTACTTAAGTATTTGTATCCATGAGGTCAAAGAGGATCAACATGTCTTAGAAAGGACCACTGCTATACTTTGGTGAAATATGTTGATCATGCTTTGGAATGAATTCTTGAGATATGTCCTCTAACTCATAAGGTGATGTAGAGACATTTTCAACATGATCATAGGTCAATGGATCATGCATTATGTCAATAGGATCAAACAATCCTAACACTCCTTGAAATAGATCACTAAAAAGTGGCTCTTGATGTATGGTAAGTTGGTCATTGGTTGGGGTAAAAACATCTTCAATATGCTCCTTAATTGAGATATCTTGAACATTGTTTTCAACAATCATGGTAGAGAGATTGTGAATGTCTTCAACCATAGGGTCAAATCATGTTGACATTTCTTGAATTGGATCATTGTCGAGTATTGTTGGTGGATTTTGATAATGATTGAAAACTGACTCTTGACCTATGTTGATTTGATCTTTGTATGAAGTATACATAGTTTCAAGGTGTTTAGTGGTGGATTGATCTTGATCCTTGCTCTCAACAATTGTCATTTTTTGTGTTTGTTCTTGTGCTTGTTGGATAGCTTCAGAGGCTTGGGCAGCTTGGGTAGCTTGAGCGGCGTGGGTAGCTTGAGTAGTGTGGGTAGCTTGAGCAGCTTGTGGAGCCACTTGATATTGTTGAAGTGGTTTTCCGTAGGCTTGATGTGCTTTTAGTGCGATGTTACAATATTGACTTATTGCACTTGGATTTCGTGGTAGTGGTGGTGTATTTGGAATCATGTTGGATGTAGTGACAAGTGGTTGAGATACACTTGGAGCAATCATGAGGGTTTGAGATGTGATGGGCATGATAGTCGTGGTTGGAATGATTGAAGTGATAGGGATGGTTGAAGTGACCGAGGTGATAGGCCCTTGGGAGACCATATTTTGATTTTTTAGGATTGATGTTGTCATTTGATTAGATACCATCTATTGGTGCGATGTCGATAGTATATTCAAAGGATTTGATGTGATGGATTTAGGTGGATTGATTTGGATGGAGTGATTGGTGGTAGGTAAAGGGGGAATCCCTAAACCAAGGAATGATGTTGATATGGGTAATGGTGGTGGAGATGTCTCTTGGCGCAATGACTCAACTACTTTGGAAAGTGCAGCAATTTGATCTCACCAAATTTGTTCTTGATTTTGATCTTGAATCCCTTGATATAATTGATTTGGCTCTTGTTTAAGTAGATTTGGAGTGAGTAGTTGTGTTTGAGTTTGGATAATGTTATGATTTGCGATGACACTCAGATTTGGCATGATAGGTTGAAATTGAAGATTGTTGATGTTTGGAATCACATTTCCTTGACTTGGAGTCATTAACATCTTGTTTGGATTGAAAAATATCATATGATTTTCAAACATATATTTATCCCAAAGTTTGTTGGATTCATGTTTGGAAAACTTGTACTTGGTACATCCTCATTTGGCATGTAGGGATTTGGTGGTATGATGTTGTTCATTTGAAGGCTCTTGCATTGATTGTTTGGTGGACATACTTGTAGGTTTGGATTTAGATCTACCATCGGGAAATGTGTTCCAATCTTTGATTTGGGTATACTCACACTTGTGCGATTGACATTTGTTGAAGGTAATGATCCTATATACGGTTTGTATAGATGTGAGTGTTGATAATCAATCAACATTGTAAGGCTTTCATAGCTCAGTTGACTTGGATTACTCATGATGTATGGATCAAATTTGTATTCCATGTTCCCCTTGTATTTTGACCTTGTTGAAAAAGGTGACCTCTAAGGTTCTTAGGACAAATGATGAAATGAAGGATGAAAAGAGGAAATGATATGAGTGTTTAAATTTAGGGACTTTGGATCAATGGTAGACGTAGGGTTTGATTTTGATTGTTTGATTAGGATAATGAACTTTTAAACGCTAAAATGTTGGATGTGATCTTAGGATGAACTTGTTCAAAGGATTGGTAATTCAATTAAGTGTATGAGAAAGGATGCATTCCCATGTACACCTAACTAAACAAGGTGATTTTGATTTTGATGATTTACCCAAGTCTAGAAAGATGTTTCCAAAAGCTCTAAAGTTGTTTGGTGGGATGGGTTTTGATAAATGTTTGGAATTTGGATGAAGTGTTTGATTTGATCCTAAATGAACCTAGGAGGGACTTTTTTACTAGACCAAGATAGTGAAGAACATGCCTTTCTCAAAGAGTAATTCAAAATCAAAAGACCAATTTTTGCATGAAAACTATATGACCAAAAGATGCCAGTTACATATGTGGGGTCCAATTGATTTAATCTTTGCTTAATGGATTCATTTTACCAAAAAGACGCTCTTTGATTATATTTTGAATCTAGATGTCTAATGTCTCAACTTTCCCCTTATCCTACAAAGTGTATTATGCGGAAACCAAGAAAATTTGAGGCACGAGTTACCTATTGTTAACCTGAGTAGGAGAAAATTGAGATGAAATCCAAATGCCTGGAAACCTCTAAGGATATGAATCCCAAGGGAAAGCAATAACATGTGAATTTTTCCAAGGATATTTGCTTCTCCTAAAGGGTTTGATATTTGATGCTCATGTTGAATGTTGGTTTTCCAATGTTTTCAATCAAAAGCACTATGTTTTCAAATTGACTCACAAGCAATATAACATTTTAGCTCAATTGGTACATTTTTCTTGGTGGGCTTGCCTCATGCCCTTCTTAGTAGAAGAGATGATTTTGCATGCAACCAAGGATAAAATATAAAGGTATGTTAAGAATGAAGTCTTAACCTCTATATTTCAACCAAGATCGGACATGGCAAGTAACTTCTTGGAATCTAAGTTACAATGCACCATTTTGATAAACTTGTTGGATGGACTGGTTGGATGCTACAAACAAGGTTCTTAATGATTGGACATCAGGGACATGGCACATTGTGACTGTCCAACAAGCCACTAAAGGCTTTAATCAATCCTACTAGGGGCTCTTATACATTTTACGGTAGTACCCTGTTTTGAAAGACACTGTACGGCTAAGGCCTACATACCATGAGTACTTGAAAATTTAGTCTTGTCCATTTATATACCAGCCCGAATGAAAAAAAAAGTTGGAGTCACCTTTGAGTTCTCCTTTCGGATGTGTCTCTTAGGCAGGCCCCTCTAAAGGTGACTCAAAGCATTAAAATGCATTTTGAATGTTTCTCTTGCAACCTAGATCACACGAAGCACAAGGGGAGAGGATACACACTTCATACACTTGTTCATTTTAAAGCACCAAGATGAAGAGTGAAATTTTTCTTGTTCAATTTTAGTCCCAAAAAAAAAACAATGTCTAGTCAGTTTGTATGTTCAATTTTTAGCCAACTTTGAAAAATATTAAATCAATGATTAACTTTAAAACCAAGTTGATCTAGTTGGCCTATAACATAAAATGAAAGTAGCGAATGGAATCTCTAATAAGCATTAAAAAATTCTTTTTCCAAGTTTCAAGTGCCCACTTTCTGATTCAAATCGGTCGTTAATTGATTCCTATGTGAGAGAAACCACCATCGCTTCTTGATGCCAACTTTGATGATGCATCTCCACCCGATGTTGCTCCTCTTTATTTTAAATTAGATCAAACTCGACAAAACCATCAATTACCACCATCTGACCTCTGCCTTTGTCAAAATAATCTCCTACACTAGAATGGTATTATTTTTTATATCAGCAAATACATTGATATTTGATTTTCAAAATTTAAATGCAGATACAATTAAATGTAGGGCCTTTTTCAAAATTGAATCCTTTAAATGTAGTCATCAATTTTTGAGAAAGACTGTACATTAGATATTAATGTTGAGGCTATGACTATCATGTTTTGAATTAAAAGTTGTGCCTTAATGATTTGTGACCTAAAATTTATTACAACTTTTTGAATGACATGGACCTATTGACCAACAGTAGACAAATAAAGATTTGTAAGAATTTAGTGCAGGCAAGTAAGACAACAATATTAATGATGAGATCTGCAAAGATATATGCCTCCTTTTAAAGGATCGGTCAATCACCCACCCTATCAAATCACCAGTAAATATCCTTGAAATCTATGCATTTTCCACCTTGTTAGCTATCACATATTGTAAATAAAGCATATTGCCTTCCTGCCTATGTGCCACAAATAGAGATATCTTAGAAATAAGTCCAAATCTGCAATAAATAAAGCTTTATCAATTGAAGATCATATATCAGTGGTTTTCTTGTAGGAAATAAATATGTTAGATGACATTTGATTTGCATCCAGGCAATTTGTAAACTTCTAGATGTATGATGATGGTGGCATAGTGGTTTAAGGAACACATGGCCCAGCGAGATAGCCTAACTTGTGATCCCCAATGCAAATTAGACAATGCAGTTAAAGGCCACCTTAACCCAGCATCTATGACATTCTCGAGTTGGTGGAGTCAGATTTAATGATAAGGAGACATGCATCGCCCAAGAATGACAAGAAATTAATACTTAGGTGGGTACTTGAAGGCAGTAAGAAATGACAGACAGGCCCTACTTCACATGGCTATAGCAGCATACACAAAATTTAAGTATATAATGGTTCACTTGACCAACACCCAAGCCTAAGCCTAAGACCTATCACATCTTTTTAATACATTCGGTAGGTGTGAAGCCAACGAACAAAAATAGGAGTATGGAGAAGGCGTGAACTATGTAACAAGATGCCAGAAAGAAATGTTTCATGGCCTATAATGGTTGTTGTATGTACTCAAAATGGGCTTGAAGAAAGCGCCATAGAGATTAACAAGGAAATGGAATTGTTAGATGTACTAGTGAAAAAGGCATGAGAAAAATTTCAAGAATAATGCTATTGATAGTGTATAGCTAGCATCGAAATGGGAGCATAGAGAGGGCACATGAACCTTTTGACAGAATGCCTAAAATAACTATTTTTTGATGACCATGAGATGATAAATGCTAAGGTGACCACCATAAAAGAAAATACAAATTTCCAATCCCAATAAATCTTAGTTTCTTACAGCCATGAGATGATAAATGTTGAGGTGACCACCATAAAAGCACATTGAATGTTGGCATTTACCCCTTTCATCTGTATTCTCGCTTCTATAGTTACAAATCTGTTATTTTTTTGAATATTCAAGCTCTTGAACTTTTCAATAGTTCTCCTCATGCTGCACATATAAAATAACTTTCAAAATTCTATATAGAAAACTGGAGAGAAACAATTGGTATAAATTTAAAGTGAAATACCATGCACGTTTTTACCCATTCAAAGTCAGCATTCCTAATCACATGGCTTAGGAATATGGGGTTAGAGGAACTAATTCAAGAAATAAAAAACATCATAATGGGTAAGGACTTTAACTTATTGCAATTGATTTTCAATTCAAAGTTCCTAGTATAATCTCATATAATTTTCTTAGAAGTTTTGTTCAAAGTTCTGAACTAATTCATTACACCGTATCTTTATTTTCTCCAAAATGTGATGCCTAATCCTTTTCTGTCCATGTCAAGTAAATAAGGTCCAGCAAGGCTGTTGGAAGACCAATGACAAAGGCAACGAATAAAGTTTTTTTTTTTTTGAAAATTTTCAAGCAAATGCATTTGGTAGTGTAAAGCCAAGTCCTACAACCTTTGCGCAACATCTTTAATTCCTGCACCAAGGATGGAATGTTTGATAGAAATGTACTAAAAAAGGGAAAGGAATAGGTGTGTGAACTGTTTGGTAGATTGCCTCAAAGTGATATGGTCTCGTGGATTGCAAACTTCCACAACCTATGTTAGATAAAAGCACAGACTATGGATTGGGAAATGCACATTTTTCTTTCTCTGGAAGGAGCCATAGGGAATAACACATTAAAATAGTTGAGTCATCACACCAAGATGGAAGCATAAAGAGGATACACACAATTTTTTGACAAAATGCCTAAAATAAATGCAGATTTTAGATTCCTTCAGCACTTTCAAACAAACTGCATGTGTAAAATTTTAAACAAAAGTGCTTAGTAAGCATAAAGCCAAATTTGACAACCTTTACCAGTGTCTTCCTTTCCTATGCACAAATGTTATATGACAACAATATTAGTGAGATAATCAACAGTCTACAATGCAAATGGCATGAATAGTGCTTAGATTTAATGCCTAAGAGCGTGAATCTTTAAGAAAATTTCCTCCAAAGAAGAAACTAGAGACATCTTCATCTGATAGAAATGATTCTGAGTCTAAAAAAGAGGAAACACTTTGACTGATTGCTTTGGGATAAAAATTGGTCATTGGAAGCAAAGAATGGGTCCCCAATACAAGTCATTGGCAGCAAAGAATGGGTCAGTAGCAACTTTTTAAAAAAGAAGGTAAACAATAAACAATCGAGGAGGAGTCTTTTGATGAGGAGCCTACAGCTAATATTATTCAGCCATAATAAATATCCTCTCTTTAGGATCTAAGAAGAATAATTCAATGCCAATTAAATCCATTCCAAAGAACATGCTATTGACCTATTATGCACCTGAAAGATTTCTCAAAGAACATGCCTGAATGTTGTGAGATGTAATGGACTATGCAGATTGAGTGGAGTTATTGGGAATAAAACCATAAAGGAGACACACCAAAAAATGAAGATGAATCCACTTGAATGCTTTCAAAACAGACAAACCTAGGATTATACCAATCTTGAGATTTCAAATCTATTGATATGATTCAATTCTTATGAGTCTAGGTCTAGAAAAAGCATCAATTTTCACAAAATGGTGATTCCATTAATGCCTAAATAAAATCCACATTATGTGATAGATTTAACATTCAAAACATGATTTAAATAGAATTTTCATTCATAACACAAATCATTTCAAAGATTTAGCTATTACTACAATGATTCCATCAAATCCCAAGCCCTCCTTCTAGCGCCATTTTGTGGATGTCAAAATCTGAAAATGGTCAGGATTTTAAAACCAAACTAATAATCAACATCCGTATGAAATAACTCTACATGCTAATAATGCAATCAAAGCAGCAAAGATTTAGATAGATAAATTGAAAGAATATAATAAAACATGGAGATAGTTATATCTCATAGTGGATTGGTGCTTCTATTGAAAGAAGCCCTTTCCCAATCCTTGCTTAAGCTCCATGATATGAAAATGATATGTTGATGATCAAGATGATGAATGGGAAAAATTAGTTCTCCAATGAAGAGTGACTTTGCATAAGCTTTCTAGATGAAATTGTGGAGGATTTGATCAATGGAGATGGTCTCTATTTATAGATTCTCAAATGCTAAGAGTGCTTATGAGAGAGAAATGTGGGACCAAAGATAAGCCAATGAAAAGAGGCCACTTGTCAACTTGTGAGTGATTGATGATTGTGCAAGATTTGGGGAATGTGCCCAAGAGGGGGAAATTTCAAATTTGAATTTGGGAGTAAATGTTGAGTGGGGGACATGTAAGAGCTTATTAATTTCTTTGTTGGATTTACGTTTCCACTTGATTTTGAATTCAAACTTGAGGGAATATTCCTCAAAGATGCCATGTTGACTGAAAATGTTGATTTTAATAAATCAATAAATTGATTTATTTGTGCATGTGGGATTATCTAGAGGATGTGATGGGTGGTTATGTTAGGCTAATTAGGATTAGGTTAGCTTAATGATGATTAGGATTATTTTGACTTTTAGGACTTAAATATTTGATTTATTTAATTCAGAAAAGGATGGAATATGCATTTGGATTTAATTAAATGAAAGTTTGATTTATTTGATTAAAAGGTTGATGATAAAGTTTATTTAATTTTAAATTAATGACCTTAGGAGATGGAAATAAATGAGATTGCCTAATGAATAGATGAAGGCGAACTTGATTAATTAATGAATGGACCTAATGCATGATGTTAATTTTGCATGTCTACACCTAGTAATGCAAGCCAAATAATGAGTGTAAAGGATGAAATTAAGCAACAAAAAGTCAGGATGTGTACTTGAGAAGTCTTTAAATGTAATAAGGATGAACTAGAAATGGAAAAATAATATCAAAATATGCCCAGGAGGACTAAGACACCCTTACTGTTGTCTTAATCTTGTTGCTATTCTTTGAGGTAGATGCAGAATCTTTGGATGTCGAAATAGAATCTGAAAGAATCTCTACAAAATTCCACTTGGAGGACTAAGACACCCTTACTGTTGACTTAGTCCCTTCTTGAACTTTTGGAATCTTTGAATGTGATCTTGAGGTTCGATGTCTACACTTCCTTCTCTGATCTCAGGTCCTAAAACTTCTAGATATAGCCTGTAGGTGGGTTTCCATGAAGATGAAAAATTTTCAATTCAACTTTGCAAATTTTCACTCCAAATTATCTTCAAGTCTTCAACCTAATTTAGCAACAAAAAAACATGCAAGAGAGGAAAATCTTGTTGATTGTTAGTAAATGGGGGTTTTCCTTGGTCAAACCCCTTTTTGGTAATTAAACCTTGGAATGAAATAGAATAATGAATGGAAATTATGAATGAACAAAATTCTATGTTGCAACTCACCAAACCCTTGTTATGAAATATGAAAACTTGTGTGAAATGGCTAGCTTGAATGTCAATCTTCAATTGAAATAGTGCTTGATATATCTTGACTTGAATTTCTTGCTTGAATCAAAACCCCACATCACAAATGTTAGCTCAAAAGCACACATGATGCAAGAATATCTTTGATATGATACTTGAATCTTGATGATTGCTCCAAATGCTTGATGAATTTCTCTTAAATGCTCAAATTCTTGGATGCTTAGATTGTTGTGTGAAAATATGAGAGAATGAACCTTGTATTTATACCTATCTATACTTACTTTCCAAAAATCACATCACACCAAGCAAACATATGAACTCATTAATTAAAGGAGGCTAAATGCTACCAAGATTTAAAATTAAATCCCAAAATAACCTGAGGGGGACTAAGATGCCCTAGGTGGTGTCTTAGTCCTGAGGCATGAAACTGAGGGCACAGACTCCAAAAAGGGGCCCAATTAAGGTGCATTTGAAATTAGGGTCCCAAGACCTTTGGGGGACAAATATGTGCATCTTAGTCCTGGCCCAAAAAATAGGGATACACGGCTAGAAGCACTAAATTATCATTTACCCTTTAATGTTTATCGAGATTAACCATAAAAATATATAATTTATTAGGCTTACATATGCAAAATAGGACCAATTGAGACATGAATAGGGATAAATAAAGCAAGGAAGGCCCAAAAAAGTGTGAAAATGCAAGGGTATGCATTTCCTACACTACAACAATGGTTCTAAGATTGATATTTATGATTCTAAAAAATATATGACAATTCCAAATTTAATAGCAACAAAATTAACCAAAAAGTGGTAGAATTGTGACATAAATCTAGAAAATAAAAGACAATTGGAAAGGATCATTGTTCAAGTTCTATATATGGTTGTGTTAATCCAATGTATAGGAGTAGATCTTGAATACAAATAAAATTAAAGGAGAAAAATAAAATAGGTTTCTAAGTGAGTAGGGATCACATAGGAATGGGCATAGACCAAGACAAATGCATATTTTATTTTATAAGTGGATAGGAAGGATATGGAAAAACATTATTGAATCCATTTTTCTATATTGGACATTAGTTAATAATAAACTATATAGGAATTTTATTGACACATATCAAGCTAGGTTTTTCCTCCCACATTGGAGGTTTCTTAGGTAAGAAACTATGTTGCATGTTGAATGTGTTGTTTGTATTTACTAGTGAATTTAACTTTAATTATAATATTATATTTAAATTGAAAGTAATTGGATAAATATAATTTTAATAGTTAAGTGATTTTGTAGCCACAATTTAAAACTTTATAGTGATTATGAATTATCACCTTAAATTGAACCTCCTTGGCTTAGATTTAATACCCCTTTTCAGTATTAAGGGAATTTCTCCTAAAGTGAAAATAAAGTTTTAAAATAGCCCATTATTATTAAATAGAAATGGAAAATAAAGGATATTATTATTTTGATTAAAATGAGATTAATGAATAATATTTATAGAAGAATCCTTTCAAAGGGAAGAATAATTATATTTATTAAATCATCATTAAAGGTTGTTGGTGTAAATAAGTATTTTACTTTTTACACTTTACTTAAGCTTACTTAGGGAATGCATATCATTATAGGTTACACTTGTGACACCTAGTTATTTGCATCTTGCATCTAGGTTTGTGCATATATTAAGAGATATGAGTTGGACACTTAGGGAATTATGTGTAGGAGAAATTCCACTCTTTGTGGTGTGATCTAGTTATGACCTTTTTATCTCCACTTTTCGTGGCATGATAATTCCACCTTTGGTGGGTGATCCACCTTTCATGGAAGTATCTAATATTTCTCTCTACCTACCACACATATGATCAGGACACTTTTCTCATTCATGTCCCTTCATTGTGTCCTAGCTTGTTTTTATAAGAAATCCTTCTACATGCTTGTAATTTTCTATCTTCATTTTCTATCTTCATGCATATTGAGAATACAATCTTCATATTATCTCATCTTTTCTTTCTCTTTTGTGCTATGTTTAGTCTCTTGATCCTACTATTTCTTTCCATAAGTTCTTACAAAGGTAACCTTCGAGAAAGGGTTTTATGGTTTTGAAACTAACCCTTAAAGTTTATATAAAAGACTTATGAGAGAATTGGAAAGGGCATGGATATCACTCACGAAAGAAAGTGGTTTAGGTGGAAGATGGGCACTAGAGAAGTGGCACATAGAGTGTTTCCAATTCAAGGAATTGAGTATGCTCAATATTATTTTAGTTGGGGATTCTTGAGAATTTACACTATTGTACATGTTTTAAAATCTATGTTTTGAATAAGAACTACTACTCTTAGAGAGTGCCATAGATATGAGGGCCAAGACTATTGAAGTATTTTTAGGGTGAGAATTTCCATTCTAAGAGCACTAATTTAGATAAGTACTAAACCTATATATATATATATATATATATATATATATATATAAGTTGGAGTTATTCTAATGAAAATTCTCTAAAGATGTTATTTTTTCCCTTTTACTATTTATTCATATTTTTGTAATTCATATTATATTAGTTATGGTAACTTTAGTGCACTTAAGTATTAAGGTAGTTAATATTGATATATAATCATTTTTATGCATTTTTTATAAATTATAAATATACTTTATGATTTTTTTTTCTTGATAAAGTGGTTGTGAAGGGACACACCATTTTAAAATTAGTTGGTGAGATTCCATGGTGAAACAATCAAACAATGAAGCATTACTTTCATGGAAATGGAAATGGGGGTATGTGCATGGTAGTGAGAGACCAAAAGGGGGTCAAAATTGTTTATTTTTTTTATAAAATTAGTACAAATTAATCTTGGACGAGAAATTGAGAGTATCCATGCAAATATGGTAGAGATTAAGAGGTTCAAATAGATAGAACACACAAAGTGCCTTTATTTTTTTCAAAAGAATATAACATAGCATTTCATGTGTTGTCCCTAAAATGTTGAATTTTTTAAAAATATTTTACAAATTATATTAATTAAAAATAATCTAACATCACATAGTTTATGCCCTTTTTTTATAAAATTTTAATGAATATGTTGACTATTTACTATTTTTCGAAGTGGACACATCCTAAAAATGAGAAGTTGAGAATGCTTCCCCTTATTTTTTTGAAAACCAATTGAAAGTCATTTTTTAATGTTTATAAAATAGAGTTTCAAATGTAAAAATGTAACTTGTTTCCAATTTGACTAAATTGATAGAAAAATAAAACCCTAAATACTATTCATATATTTTCAACAAAAAAGAAGATACTTACAAAAAAAATGAAGATGAAAACTTTAATGTATTTGAAATGCAAAAAAAATTACACACTTAGAAAGGTACTTGTGAGAGCTTGATATTATTATTGTATTATTCAAATCAACATTAAAATATGTGTAAAACTAATGGAGAGAATGCTTGAAATTAGTTGTTTTCTTATTTTGTAGAAAACACATCTTTGGGCATTGATATACAAGCCTGACCCTTTGGGTCAAATGCTTAAGTGAAATCGAACCCTAAGGGGTGGTATTTTCTAAAGAAAGTTATAATACGAGAGTGTTATAGCACACTTGCATTATGGCTTGATGATGATTAAGCCTAAGCTAACTTCTAACAAGATATAATGTTACCATATTATATTATCCTTGCATTATATGCTATTTTGACCAAAAAGTGGTTTTGGTATCTCATCTTTGTGCACACCTATATATAGACTAAGAAGCTTCATATCTTATGTAGAATAGAAACAAGAAAAAATAGATCTAAAGTCCAAACCATAAATCAAGCAAGGAATATTAGGGATAAAATATAAAATAATAACTATGAATTAAATGCTAATAATAGGCCAAAAAAAAGGACATCTGATGACCTTAGATATAAAAATAAAATGAGTAAAATTGTAAATAGAAAATCTAATATAAGTAAAAATAGAAGAATAAACTCTAAAACCCAAGGATCAACCCTATAGGTGTAAGGAATATTGAATTCACCAAAATGAGGAAACAAAGTAAAATTTACTCTTCTAAATTTATGCTACTTTAGATAAATAAACAATCCTATAAATCATATTTAAACTAGCATAAATGAGTGGAATCTAATCCAAAACTAATATTTAGTGAACTTACAAGGAAATAAAAACATATATATTTCTTTAAATAATACAAGATGTAATAACTATTAGTAGAAAAGTTAAACTCTAAATTTATTAGTAATTAAATTACAATAAAAATAAAATTGACCTTGACTCTAATTATACATAGGTAATCAGATAGTTATTTTGAATTAGTTAATACTAAATATTGTTCAATATTATCCATCATATTATGGAGGTCAATCCATACATGCATGCATGTATCAGTGCCTATGGTATACAGGTTTGACAATTCCACAATCTACACCTCCTTCCCCGTCTGTATCTTGTAAGAAGTAGGAAATTGCTGAACATTGATTTTCTAGAGTCAAGTCAAAACAAACACTAACTAAATGCAAATGAATGCATGAATGACCCTCCATAGCTTCATCAAAAGAACAGTTTGCTCATTAAATGTTTTATCACTATTTTATCTAGTGGTAGTTTCCTAGCTCATTCCTTATATTGTAAATTGTCAAATATACTTGACTTATAATTGACTCTAATTAATAATTAATTAAATTAAAAAATATATAGAGTTTTGTATTTTAGTTAAATATGTATGGATAACATTATTTTTATATTAAACTATTTATGTCATAAAATAATTTTGTAAAAGTTATTTTAAATTGATTAAATAAATGCAAATAAATTAAGAACAATTAATTTTGGTTAAGAAAATGGCAACTATAGATAATTGAAATCATTTTTTGTGAAATTAAATGTAAAATCATAGCACACTTAACTATGATAATTGTGATGAAGAAATGACCTCAATGTAGCATATAAACAAATCATTTAGGTTGGAAATGATCATTCTTGGTATACTAATTGTGTGGGAACTATGATATATTCAAAATTGTGTACAAATCAAATTCATGCTATGTGAGCTCAAAATTGCGCTCATGAAAATGTCTTGATGTGTAGTCCTACTTTATAACCCACAAGATCAATCCTACAAATTATGTACTTGGTGACCTAGTTTGCTTTGATTGTTTCTCTTTGTTGACACATAAGGATTAGAGGTATTTAGAAAATATTGGGGAAAATGTTAAATTACAAAGGTTCATGTTCTCTTTAGCCAACCCACTTAAATGATCAATTTTATATTCTTGGACAAGTTTTAGTAGATAATAAGCAAACATAAAATTGATCTAAATGATCAATTTTACTTTACTATTGAAAGAAATAGCTGAAAATAATTGAAATTGCAATTAACAGTTGGTTGATAAGACATCAAAACCTTAAGTCTTTGAACTAATGAAGAGTGAGTTCTCATATTTGTCACCAATAACTATGTTTTTTGGATTTTCCTATCGAATCATGCTTGGTGAAAGAACTTATTTGTTTGGTAGTTGATAAGGCTTAATTTTGCTCCACAATTCAGCTAGAAAGAGTTTCTAAAATAACTAGTTTTGATGTGAGGATACACTTCATCCATGAAGAATTTAAGCATAAAGATGCAATCAATACTCGAATATCAACAAAATTAGTCAATCAAAATTAAAAGTAAACATTTTATCGAAAAACCTAGCATGCTAATCTTATGAAAGCTTTAAAGAAAACATCTACTCTAATCCATTGAAATTTGTATTGTTAGGGAATTGGTTTCATGTTGATGTGGACTGACAACCTTTTTCCAATCCTGTGATAGTGAGATTGTCTCAATTGATTATATGGAAGAGAATCGATGAAACCATGGTGTTTGATGTATGAAAAACCTAAATTAAGCTAAAATGAACATGATGCAAGCTAAGTTACCATGATTTTATACTATAAATGATCTAATTATGCAATTGCTAAGCTAATTTAAGCTAAAATAATCCTAAAAGATGAAAACCCTAATTTTTTTACTAAAGCACCTATTAAAAATCTGTAAACACTAAACTCAAACATGGGTTAGTACCTACAAATCTAACAAAATGCTCCTATGAAATAATGCAAACATACTTTCTAAAGACAACAAAAATAACTAAATTGAAAGCATGAAAGGTGCATACCTATTCCATAGTGGATTGGTGTCACTTTGTTGTGAAAAGTGACCCTTTCCCAATATTGATTGAAGCTCAAGTTGATGAAATGCAAATGGTGAAGAACAAGATTATTTCTCAAACCAAGAGAGTAACCTTGCATGAAAAATGTAGATGAAATTGTGGAGGATTAAGCTTCCATTTATAGATTTTCTTGATGAGAGATTGGCCAATGAGATGAGACCACTTGTCAACTTCTGATTGGTTGAGTGAGAATATTTTGGCCAATGTGCCAAGAATTTAAAATTGTTGAGTGGGGGGACATGTAAGACTTTCAAAATTTTAAATTTTGAGTGGGGAACATGTCAGAATTTAAAATTTTGAGTGGGGGAACATGTTAGAATTTAAAATTTTGAAAATTCTGAGTGGAGGATATGTCAAAATTTAAAGTTCTAAGTGGGAGACATGTCAGAATTTAAAATTCTGAGTGGGAGACATGTCAGAATTTAAAATTCTGAAAATGCATGAGTGGGGAATATTCTTCCAAGATGCCATGTTGAAAGAAAATAGGGATTTTAATAAATCAATAAATTGATTTATTTGTGCAAGTGGATGGTTAGGTTAATTTAATCAGGATTAGATTAGCCTAATGATGATTAAGATGTTTTGACTTATTTGATTTAAATACTTGATTTATTTAAATCAGAAAAGGATAGAAAATGCATTTGGATTTAATTAAATGACTGTTTGATTTATTTGATTAAAAGGGACAACCTTAGGAATGAACCTAATAAGTTTAATTTATCTGATGAATGGATGAAGGTGAACTTGATTAATTAAATGAGCGGATGCATGTGAAGCCTAGTTTACTTGATGAATGCATAATGTTAATTTTGCATGTCTACATTTTCCCCTCTTTGAAGTGATGTACTTGTTGTGTTGGATCAAAGAATAAACTTGTCATAATCAAAATTCAAAAAATTTCTAATTTTTCGGATGCCCCAGTGGAAAGTACACGGGTACATTGCCCCCTCGAGAGATTGAGCGAAAAGATTTGATTTGAGGGTCGATCTCACGATAAAGAGATTCAAAATGGATGGTTATGGATGGTGATGCAAATGAGATAATTTTAAGATGCTTATAATAACAAATCTATATTATCCTAAACAACTTAAATGATGTTATGATGTGAGATGGATGAGATTGATGATGTGATATGTTGTGATTATGCAATGGGTGATTTATGAGATACTTAGACTAACAGATCTATATTATGATGATGATTATGTAATGCATGTGAGATGATATGTAGAATATTGATGGTTTGTGGATGCAAGATGAATGCATGATGGATGTATGATGGATGTATTGGTGATGATGATTAAATATTCATGCTATGATGTAAGTGTAGAAAAGAAGACATTAGATGATGACAAGAGGATCCAACAAGCCGGATTTATGAGAAATGATGATGATAGATAGATGATGATTTGCTTATCAAGGATTGGGATTTTAAAAAGGGTCACTTACCTTATATTTGATAACATGCCTAAGCACGATGCATCAAGGTATAAAGGACTAGGATGGCATTGTACTTAGTGTGATAGACTTTTACTCAACAAATAGATAGGAATATTCTTCTTCACACTTGACATATGGAAACCTTTCTACGATGTACTTTAAATTTTTTAAACATCTCAGACCAAAACACAGAAATGTATAACCAATCAATGCAATAGTCAACAAGCTATCCAAAACATCCTCTATACATAACAAAGAAAGTATTCGCAAAATTTATTTTACAAGAACATCCAACAAGCACAATAGACAAAAGGATAATGATCATTGCCCCATTCCTATCTCTCTAAATCCTTCATTCGGATATCATCGAGAGGTCCTTGGACTGAACGCAATAAGATAAGTCAAAAGACAAAGATAAAGCATACAAACAAGTTGTTGTTCTTCAATATGGCTAACTAAAAGGGAATGTGTTTTCAAGGATAGGAACCAAAACTATTGCCAAAATTTAATGCCCATTGTAGGAAGGATGCATCCTAGAACATGTTAGTGGATGGCGACACGTCATTTCGTTTATCCAAAGTTTTTTTTCTAACAAATAATGCCCCTTGTAGGAAGGATTCATCCTAGGACATAATACTATCAGATGATTGATATGGGACTATTGGATGATGGACTATCGACACAAAGAATTGACCAACTTGCTTACGTACTTGACTTAAACCTGAGACTTGATATTTTTGAGTTTTGACATTTAACCTGCTAGACTTGCTTCTAACTGTTTCACCAAAGGTTTAGGATGATGACCAGTTTATTATGGATGGTGTTATTGTGGGTGCAAGCGAGATGAGGTGGATGGATTTTTTCAAATATTTTGATGTTTTTGAAGTTTTGCAATGTTTTGAGGCTATTTTTTGTATTTTTGAGGTTTTACAAATGTTTTTATTTTCAAAATTTCCAATGTTTTTGGGATTTTCTAATATTTTAACCAAGAGACTAACCTAAAGACCTATCGTAGGGGCCTCGGGGGCTGATCAACAAATTAGCCTTGCCTACGTTACACAGGCAAACACCACGTAGTTCAACTAACGACTCTATTTTTTTGACTTTTTTGAATGACTTTTTGACCTATTTTTTTGATTTTAATATGTTTTTGAATGTTTTTAGATTTTGATATGTTTTGAATGTTTTTGGATTTTCTAATTTGAGGACCTTAAGAATATACATGAATTCAATCCAGTGAGAATGTACCCCCAACATGATTCAATAGACTACTCCAATAAAGGTAGGATGAACTGACCTTGAGGATGGACCGAGTAGTACTATGAGGGATCATGATACGAAAATGAGACCAAGCTATGGTGCAAATGCGAGTGGATGAATGATGGATGGAGACCTGAATGCGATAGATGATGGAGATGTAATGGATGTGTGATGTTGAACAAGCCACATAGATCTTGATGGATGGAGAGTGCTTATTTACAGAAGGCGCCTGTTTGCCAGGTTTTCACCAAGGTACTTGTCCAAAGTGCCACCAAAATGGTTTTCACTAGAGGATGATTTTTCTCTTTACTATTTTTTATCCTTTTCTCTTTTTCTTTTTTTTTGGATTTTTTGCTTTTTTGATTTTTGGTGTCACCAAGACGCCTGTTTGCCAAGTTTTCGCTGAAGTAACCATTTTTTTAAGACTTTTTTGATTTTTTTTTTGGATTTTTGGTTCTATACCTTGAAATATTTTAGGCATAAAACTTTTTGAGATGGGAGCTATTCATGGGCTCTTGCAGAGGTTCCCCTTCAAGTGTTGATAACTGATATGCCCCTAATTTGTAACTTGCTGTGATGATGAAAGGTCCTAACCAATTAGGCTCAAACTTTCCTTTGTTGCTTAGGTTTGGGACATTCTTCTAATTTTCTTTTAAGACCTGTTCTCTGACTTAGAAAGTCTTGCTTTTGATCTTCTTATTGATGCTTTGTTTGAGTCTATTTTGATAGACTTCCAAATGATTTAAAGCATCTATGCATCTCTCATCCAGTAACTCTAGCTCATTTAGTCTTGATACTCTGTATTCTTCATCAGTGATGAGGTTTTGTAGTGATATTCTGAGGGATGGGAGCTCGATCTCAATGGGGAATATAACTTCTAATTCGTAGACCAAGGAGAAGGGGGTGGCACCAGTGGGTTTGTGGATGCTAGTTTGATAAGCCCAAAGGGTAGGGTTAAGCTACAGATGCCAATCACGACCTGCGTCATTGACTATTTTCTTAAGGATTTTAAGGATGGTTTTGTTTGTAGCTTTTGCTTGGCCATTACCTCGGGTATAATACAGAGTGGATAAGTGATGTTGGATTTTGAATTTTTTGCATAAGTCGTGGACATCCTGATTTTGAATTGTGACCCATTATCTAAGATAATGGCTTGTGGGACACCATAGCAGCATATGATATAGTTCATAATGAACTTTGAAATCTGCTTCCCAGTTATGTATGTCATAGGTATAGCCTCCACCCACTTAGTAAAGTACTATGTGGCCATTAGATGAGGTGGGATTGATTTTCCCAATGAGATCAAGTCCCCACTGCAAAAAAGGCCATGGTGTGATAATAGGATGAAGCTCTTGAGCTGAAGCATGGATGAGGTCCCCATGCTATTGACATTTTAGACACTTTTTGGCATGATCATGTGCTTCTCGTTCCATTGTGGGCCAATAATACCCCATCCTCAATAGTTTCTTGGCTATGGTCATTCTACTCAAGTGTGAACCACAAATACGGTTGTGAACTTCGGTTAGAGCGGTTAATGCCTCCTCTGTGTTTAAATAGTGCAATAAGGTACCTTCTATGCTTCTATGATATAGGGTATCACCTAGGATGAAAAATCTAGATGCCTTTTTGACAAAGGTCCATTTTAGGTTTGATGGTAGGTCAGTGTGTATGACTCCTATGCAAAGGTATATGTAAATGTCATGATACCAAGGATCATTGGGACCAACAATTTTGCACACGAATTCTGATTCTGGTGCCTCGAATGTGGGCACGAGAAGCTGCTCTATTAGGAATTCATATTTTGGGATGTTGTTAGGGATGTCCAATAGGGACCCAATTGTTTCCATGGTGTCTGTTGCTCTGTTGTTGTTTCTAGGAATTTTCTCAAATGTTAATTCAATGAAGGATTCTTTAAGGGTCTCCACCAATTTCTTGTATGGATTCAGCTTGTCATCCTTAGTCTGATATTCATTATTGACTTGGTTTATAATCAACTAAGAGTCTCCATATACTTTTAGAGCTATGATGTCCCATTGTACTGCTATTCTGAGACCTATGGTTAAGGCCTCGTATTTCGTGATGTTGTTGGTACAAGGAAATGCTAGTTTGTATGATCTTGGTATGCAATCCCCTTGTGGGGTGATGAAGAAGACACCATGTCCTGATCCATGTTATATATATGAACCATCAAAGTAAAGTTTCCAATGATTAGATATGTTTAAGTTAAAGATGGATTCATCTGGAAATTCTGAGATGAGGATTCTCAGAATAAATAGGTGCTTCTGCTAGTTGATATGTGATGACCTATCCCTTGATTGCTTTTCTTTCCACATACTCGATGTCATATTATGATAATATCATTACCCATTTTTCCATTCTGTCTATGAGCATTGCCTTTGATGGTAGATACTCGAGGGGACCAATTTTGGTGATGAGCTTTATCTTGTGTACCGACATGTAGTGTTTGAATTTTTGAGATGAAAACACTACTATGAGACATGCTTTCTTGATAAATGAATAGTTTAACTCATGCCCAACCATTGTCCTACTAATGTAGTATATAGCCCTCTTTGTTGCGTTGTAATCATGCTGAGCTAGGATAGCTCCAAGGGCTGCTGCTGTTCCTGACACATATAAGATCAATGGTTTCTTTGGGATAGGTGGCATTAAGACCGGTGGTGTCAATATCTATTCCTTAATTTTGTTAAATGCCTCTTCACATTTAGCATCCCATTTGTATGCTACCCCCTTATGGATTAGGTGAGAATATGGATTTTGTTTGTCTGCTAATTGTGCTATGAACCTTCAAATGGACTGGAGTCTACCTTGGAGGCCTCTCAATTGTTTTAGTGTCTTTGGTGCTTCCATTTTGAGGATTGCTTTCACTTTTACTAGATCCACTTCAATACCCCTCATCGATACTATATATCCTAGCAGTTTTCCTGATTGTACGCTGAAGACACACTTTTTTGGGTTTAGTCTTACTTTGTATTCTTCCAGTCTGTCAAATATGGCACTCAGGGTTGCTATGTGATCTTGTATTTTTTCTGGATTTTTGTATGATGTCATCAACATAGTCCTCAACTGTTTTATGGATCATATCATGGAAGATCAATTTCATAGCCCTTTGATATGCTACTCCTGCATTTTTTGGGCCAAATGGCATCATATTCCATTAGTAAGTCCCCCATGGACAAGTGAAGGTTGTCTTATGTTGATCCTCTTTTGCTATCATGATTTGGTTATATCCTGAGAATCCATCCATTAATGATAACATTTTGTGTCCCGCTATCATGTCCACTATCATGTCAATGTTGGGAAGTGGGAAGTCATCTTTTGGAAATGCCTTGTTCAAATCTCTAAAATCTGTGCATATTTGAATGGCTCCATCAGGTTTCGAAACAAGTACCAGATTTGATACCCATTCTGGATAGTTTATGGGTTAGATAAATCCTTCATCTAACAATTTTTTGAGTTCTACTTTGACCAATAGGGCGATCTGAGGATGCATTTTCTGAAGGTTTTGTTTGACGGGTTTTGCTTCAGGATATACTACCAAGTGGCCAATGACAGTATCCAGATCAAGGCCGAGCATATCAACATAACTCCACGTAAAGTTTATTTGTCTCTCCTTTAGGAATGCTACTAGGAGTTCTTGCTCTTCTAATAGTAGTGATTTTGCATAGAATGTGACATGCAGGGTCTCCTCTATTCCTAGGTTGACCAGATTGCATTTTTTGGCCAAGACTATTGACTTCTCCTGATGAATAGCTCTCAAGGGAAGATTGAATCCTTCATCCTCGGGTGCCTTGGAGAGGTTTTCACCGTTGGATACGTCCTTTTTTTTACTATTTTCTTGTCAGAGAGTGCCACAGTATGGTTTTCACTCAAGGACTTAGATATGATTCTTAGTTTCTCACTTTTGCAACTGAAGGATTCAATCATTTCCCCGTAATAGGCATGTGTGTCCAACTCCATTATAAACCCTACTTTATGATCTTCATCTGGAATGTTATCCCTAAATCCCATCAATTTTGAAAGTGCTTCATCATTTTTGAATGTATCAAGAACTGGTGGTCCTCGTTGGTCATAATCAATGAGTTGGGGATATACCAAGCGGATTTCATGGTCTTGATTATTTGGCTCAAAAGATAAGGTACTGATCATACAAAGGGTGGTGTCCTCAAATAACCTAGGTAGCTTAGTCATGGTATCCTTGTCATTGCTACTAATATAAACCTCGGTTATAAAATTATGCATGTCTCTACCTATGGATGTTGGTAAGTGAATTTCTACTACTGTGGGTTGGGGAGAAGTATTAACCACTCTAACAGGAGGACTTCAGCCATGTATGGTTATACACGAAGGGGTACATCCAAGGACAAGGTTTGTTATTGGTAGCATCTCTGGTATGATGGGTATTATAAGGCCATTGTCGTTTTGTCCCAATCTTTGATTCCTATCATAACCCATTGCGAGCATCATTTGGAGGCCTTTGCTTCTTTCATCCATTGGTAAATTTGTTACTGGTCTTTCACCTTGGTATAATATATGCGATGGATCTGTCTCGATTACCTCTTGGCCCAGATCTCCCCATCTAGTGAATTTAGGATAATCTTTAGGAGAGGCTCACGATGTGGAAGCTTGATTTTGTTGTGGGTGTCCTCGTGAGCTAGGAGATTGTGGTAACTCTCCTATCACAAAAGCATTGTTAGGGAGCTTGTAGCTTCCACAACTGTCCTCCTGTATGATGAGCTTGATGTTAGAGATGGTAGGATTGGTAGGTGTCTCTGTCTCAGAGGTGGATGCAAGGGTGGTGAGGTCGATGTATCATTTGGATGGTCCCTCATCATTCTTTGGTACTTGGGGGATTTTGTAATATTTTGCTTAAGATTTTTGCAATATGAAAAAGGTTCAAGATCTCCATGAATGGTAATTTCTTGTCCGTTATGTGTAAATTTCACACATTGGTGGAAGGTTGATGCTACTACTTTCATTGTATGAATCCACGGATGTCCTAGGAGGATGTTATATGGCAAGTCAAGGTCTAAAACCTGACAGGTGGTTTCCATGAGAGTTGGCCCTACTTGAATAGGAAGTTTGATTATGCCTTGAGAGACTCTTTCTTGATCATCGTATCCTCTTATCATGATTCCTTTCCCTTTGTCAATGGAATTTTCTAATATTTTCAACTGCTTGATGAGGCTGAGAGAACATATATTCAGACCTGTACCTCCATCCACCAAGACCCTTTTGATTTTTCTCTTATTTATGATGGCTTCCAAGTGAAGTGCACTATTGTGAGATGGTTGGGTGGGGAAATCTTGGTTAGAGAATGTAATGAGGTTAGGCGTTATGATATTTTTGACCATAGCTTGGAATTGCTCCCCATCGAGATCTGCGGGGACAGTTGATGAGGCTAAGGCTTCCTCAAGGATCTTTTTATGAGCTGATGATATTTTTAACGACTCCATGATGGAGATGTGTGCTGGCGTTCTCTTAAGTTGGTCTACAACATTGTAACCATGCAGAACAAATCTAGATGAAGGGACTCTATTTGGTTGGGATGATCTTGTGATGGTGACTTTGCCACCTCTTGTGGTGACTCCATAATATTTGACATGGGTGCCCTTGATGGTGATGACCATGCAGTCTTCATTTAGGGAGGTGATGACTAATTCATAAATACGATTTACACTACCCTTCCCTTTATCATTTTTATTCCATTTTTTTCCATGCTTTGACATCGGATTCGTGTATATCTTAAGGTCCTGATTTCTTGTAGATTGTTCCACGTTTACGATTCTCTTATCAATGAGATCTTGGATGATTTTTTTGAGTCGCATGCAACTGTTTTTGGTGTGGCCTTTGATTTTATGAAATTCACAAAGTTGATTCTCATTGTACCAAGGAGGTTTGACATCGGGTTCTTGGTAATTCTCAAATGTACGAGGTTGGATGAGTTTTTTGTCTATCAACTTTTTCATGATGTCCTCAAGTGGTTCCCCCAAAGTAGTGTATCTTCATTTGGGATAAGTTTTGTGTTGAGGTGGTCCTCTTTGTTCATTGAGATTATTGATGGTTGGATTTTTGTTTGGATGGTATGTCGTGTGATGATTGTTTTGGTGTTGTGTTTGAATTTGTGGTGTGGGTGTATTTTGGCGTGGACCATTAATGACCACCTTGGTGTCAACGATGCCATCATTAGTGATTTTTTTGTTCTTTTCCCATGTACCAGGTTTATCATTGTAATTTGATGGTGGGTAGTTATTTTGTTGTCTATGATATGATGTTGATTCAGTGGGTTGAGTCACAAGGGCTCTCTTGATGCTAAGCACTTTGGGGATCAATTGATCATATGTGGTGATACCCTGAACCTTGATATGAAATGCCAAGCATCCTTCAAGGTTGGATATGATGGTGCAAAATTCTTGTTCTTCTTGCATGGTCCACTTGCTCCGATTGGCCTTGGATCACCATCGTTGTAAGAATGAGGCGAATGACTCACCCTTTCCTTGTTTCAGAGTGTAGAGTTCTTCGAGGCTAACATCCATTGCAATGTTGCATGCATAATTTTTAATGAATGTGTCTCTAATTTCTTGGAATGTTCTAATTCCTGAAGGTAAATGAGAGAACCATTCTATAGCAGGTCCTGCCAAGCTCCTAGGGAATAGTCATATCAAATAAGTGTCGTCATATGCAACCTCTATGCAATGAACCTAGAATTCCCTGATGTGATCTTTAGGGTTTCCCATCCCTCGATATTTGTCAAATTTGGGGATTTCAAATCCATTAGGTAATGGTTTCATCTCTAGGCTCCTATCAAATGGATAGGGACACAATTTGCTTGGTGTTTTCGTTGTTTTCCCAAATTACATATCGAGCACTTGTTGCGAAAGCAACCTAATTTGTGTTGTCACATCATTTTGCAGATCAGGGGGTGGGATGAAAGTGTTTTGGGATATTTGAATTGTGGGTTGGATGGGTGGGTTGGTCGGCATGTTGTTTGATGGTATTTGTATGTTGTTCCAAGTGAGGTAGGCTTCCACCTACTTTTGTATGAACAATACTTGTTGTTTATCTTGTTGTTGCTACGCTGAGATTTGTGCTTGTTGGTGTGCTTGTTGTTGTTCCAACAACGCTTGTTATTGTGCTTGTTGTTGTTCCAACATCGCTTGCTGTTGAGCTGCCAATTGTGTTGCTTCTTGTTGTTCCTAATATTGCTTTAATGCTTGTTGTTATGCTTGCAATTGCACTACTTGTCTTTGTGCAAGAAGTTGTGCTTGATATTGAGCTTGTTGTGCATGATATTGAGCTTGCACTTTTTCAATTTGTGCTTGTGCTGCTTGTTGTTGTAGTAGGGTTTGCACAACCTTTTGTTCTTGCAATGCTTGTAATGCTTGACTAGCTTGGGCGGCTTTTTGTTGTTGTTGTTGTTGTAATAATGCTTAGGTTTATTGCACTTGTAATGTGGCTTGTGCTATTTGGGCAGCTTGTGCAGCTTGAGCATCTTGCTAAGCAGCTAGTTGTTAGGCTTTTTGTTTCTAAACTTGTCGGTATCCTCTTTGAAAAGCAACTTGCAATGTTGCGTTCTGTTGGCTTGATGTTTTGGAAGTTGGTGGTGATGGGGGTGTAGGTGGATTTGGAATGTTACTCGTGAGTGTGGTATTGGTGTTTTGCATGATTGGTCTTTGAGAGACTATGCTTTGTGATTTTAAGGGGGTGTTTGATGATGTTTCAATTTTTTGTGTATTTTTCATCTGTTGTTGTGATATTAATGACAAATTTTGGGTGTTTGGTAAAATTTTTTGGTTGATATTTGGGATGGTGGTTTGATTGTTATTTGGTAGAGGGGGGAGCCCTAAACCAAGGAGTGGTGTGGATGATGATGGTAATGGTGGAAGCGGTGGGAATGTGAGGGGTTCCAATTCTTGTGAAAATGTTGTGGTGTCAAAGATGCCCCCTGGTCCAAACATGTCTCCTTCCTCTTGCGAGAAAAAAGGATGATGATGGATCACAACAGAAAGTGAGAGGAACACTCTTTTGTAGTGGGTTTTCAAGTATTTTTTGTTCCAATGTGGTATTTGCATCCAAGTTTTGATTATTAACAAGGGGATGTGCTTGAATAGCATTGAGAAATGCATTTCCCTTATTAACGTTGGGTTGGGTTGGATCAAGATATGTTGTGATTTGTGGAATGTTTTGAGTGATGTTTTGGGATGGGGGTGTGGATGAGATGGGAATGGTGGATGGGATGGAAAATGATGTTTCCACTATGGTGCTTGTGTCAAAATCCAAAGGCAATTTATCCCCTTATTTTGCTAGTTCAAGCATGTATAATGAGGGGTTAAGCTTCATCATGATATTGACGATCTTATGATTTTTAGGATTTTGAAGCATTTTAGTTATTTCGTCATGAGACATTCCATAGGGGAGATCTTCTCCTTGAGCTTCTTCTTGTGGATTTTGTGAGAGGGTCAAAGGATTGCTTGATTTAGTGGGATTTATTTCAACATTCATTTGGCTAAGATCGCTTGGTGATTTTGATGATGTTTGCAAGGATTTTAATCTCAAAGGTTTTGATGATTTTGATGATCTAGATTTTTGTCCAAAAGCCTAGTAGCAAGGATGATTTCAAGATTTCCCAAAAGGTGAGTTGTGAGATGAGGTTTGTTTTAATACTTTTGCAGGATGGATGAAAAGGATTTTGATATGTTTTGATCTTAAAATGAACCTAAAAAAGACACTTTGTTTTCCTAGATTTAGGTATTGAAGAACATGCAAATGCTTCCTAAAGACCTTTATAACCAAAGAATGATTTCTTTTGAAATTTTTTTTTCAAATTTTGGGTAAATGACCTTGTGATTTGGATTTTCTTGAGAATCGTGAGTCTTCAATCACACATGAAAGATCTTTTTGTTTAGATTTGCTTAATGTCTTTATTTTTACCATGAACACTTTCTTTGATTAGGCTTTCAAACTAAGATGTCCAATGTCTTACCTTCTTCAAATCCCACAAGATATGTTATGTGGAAATTCAATGAAGTTAAGCCAAGGGTTTTCCTATTGTTTACTTAAGGAGACAAATTGAGATATAATCCAATGTTTAGAAACCTCTAAGGACGTGAATCCCAAGGGAAAGCAATAACATATAGATTGAGTCAATGGTATTTGTCTCCAAAAGAGTTTGAAATTTGGATAATGTTAAGTGTTTGTTTTCAAGATGTTCTTGATCAAGCAATGCATTTTGTAGCCCAAGAATAAATACAATCGTATGGATGTGTAAGATAATATTTATTGGATTCCCACTTGGACAAGTCCAGCTACGCTTATATCTAGCGAATGGTTAGATGCTTGACCCCACTAGCTCCCCTCCATGACACTCACTTATATGGGGCAACCAAGCATCAACATCCATGAAACTCCCATGGCATGCTTTCCATTTCTACTAGAAGACCGTAAAAGTGTGGGGCAGCTTCAGAATGACCGTTCTTGCACCAACAAATAGATTAAAGGACTTTGGAAAATTATAACACATGGGTTTTAATAAGTACTTTTCCATTCATAAGAGTTGACCCATATGACAAGAGTCCCCTTTCAGATCCATCTTATTGGAATCAACCACTTGATATTAGCATTTACTCCAATGCCCAAATTTATATACCGGTTAGAAAATACTCTTGGCTTTAGAGTGTTACCGGTTGAGTCGTTCCCTTGGGTGAGTACTTTTTCCCCAAGGTAGACCCTCTAGGATAAACAAAAGCAAGCAAAGACAAAATCCATAACTCAATCAATCTTTGACGACACAAAGAGAGAATATACGCAACAATGCTCTACTCACACTCGCACAATATTTTGTTCAATTTTAAACCCAAATTGAAGTGTGTAGGTGATTTCTTTGTCTTACCCTAAAGTCATGAAAATGGCCTTTTGATTCTCAAGAAGGGCATATGTCCTTTTTCAATGCCCTTAGTTTAAGTAAGATCTCACAACAAACAAAGTTGTACTTGTTCTTTTTAAATCCCCAAAGCAAGATGTGAGTTATATTTAGAGCATCAAATCACAAGTGAAAGACATTTGTTCAATTTGTTAATCCAAGAAACAAAATCTAGTAAGTTGTAGTTCTAATGTTCATTTTAAGACTTTTGTATTGTTCTTTTTAGAGCCCAAATTGAAATTTATTGAGCCCTTAAAGCTTGAAGTGATACAATCCTTTAAACTTGGAATTATAATTGCTTCCAAGAGTGTCTAAAGACACTTGATACAATAGATAAATGATGTCATAAGAAACTTTCTTTTTGTTTCCTCCTCCCATTTTTGATTTCATAACCTACAAAATTATTCAAAAAATTAGATGAGATCAAGAAACAAATGGATATAGGGGTTAGATGAACCATTAACCATAAGACCCCTAAAACTTAGACCAAGTTATGATGCATTTTGACTTTAGATGCAATTTTGAAAATTTTAACTCATTAATAGTTAAGAAACACCTACACCATTGGATAGCTTATGAAATTCTACTCCATTTTAAAAAAAAAATTATAAACAAAGACCTCTGTATGACCAAGATATGGTCATTTTAAAACTGATTCTAAAAGCGCTAAAACAGTGATCATATGCGCTAAAAAAAATGGGCGCTAAAAGAACCTTAAAGAGTGCTAAAAGAACATTAAAGAGCACTAAAAGAACATTAGAGAGCACTAAAAGAACCTTAAATATCCCTAATATAACCTTAAAGAGTGCTAAAAAAATCCTTAAAGAGCACTAAAAGAACATTAAAGAGTGCTGGAATAGTGCATAGAAGCACTAAAATGACAAATATTTAAAAAAATGTGTTAGATTCGTATGTTCAAGCCCTCCTTCTAGCGCCAGAATGAAGCACCTGTTAAAAATTTGTAAACACTAAACTCAAACATGGGTTAGTACCTACAAATCTAACAAAATGCTCCTATGAAATAATGCAAGCATACTTTCTAAAGACAAAAAAAATAACTAAACTGAAATGAAAGGTGCATACCTATTCCATAGTGGATTGGTGTCACTTTGTTGTGAAAAGTGACCCTTTCCCAATCTTGATTGAAGCTCAAGTTGATGAAATGCAAATGGTGAAAAGTAAGATTATTTCTCAAACCAAGAGAGTAACCTTGGATGAAAAATGTAGATGAAATTGTGGAGGATTAAGCTTCCATTTATAGATTTTCTTGATGAGAGATTGGCCAATGAGATGAGGCCACTTGTCAACTTTTGATTGATTGAGGAGTGAGCACATTTTGGCCAATGCACCAAGAATTTAAAATTGTTGAGTGGGGGGACATGTAAGACTTCCAGAATTTTAAATTCTGAGTGGCGAACATGTCAGAATTTAAAATTCTGAGTAGGGGGACATGTCAGAATTTAAAATTCTAAAAATGTTGAGTGGAGGATATGTCAGAATATGTCAAAATTTAAAATTCTGAGTGGGAGATATGTGAAAATTTAAAATTCTGAAAATGCATGAGTGGGGAATATGTCAGAATTTAAAATTATGAGTGGGAGACATGTCATAATTTAAATTCTCAAAATGCATGAGTGGGGAATATTCTTCCAAGATGCCATGTTGAAAGAAAATATGTATTTTAATAAATCAATAAAATGATTTATTTGTGCAAGTGGATGGTTAGGTTAATTTAATTAGGATTAGATTAGCCTAATGATGATTAAGATGTTTTGACTTATTTGATTTAAATACTTGATTTATTTAAATAAAAAAAGGATGGAAAATGCATTTGGATTTAATTAAATTACTGTTTGATTTATTTGATTAAAAGGAACAACCTTAGGAACGAAGCTAATAAGTTTAATTTATTTGATGAATGGATGAAGGTGAACTTGATTAATTAAATGAGTGGATGCATGTGAAGCTTGGTTTACTTGATGAATGCATAATGCTAATTTTGCATGTCTACATTTACAAATTATGATGAATGCATGGAAGCCATTAATGAAAGCTTGAAGCTATTTATGCAGCTAAAATGAACTAAAAATAAGATAAATGTGTGCAAATTGAGAGTATGTATGTGAGAAAATTCAACATCATGACATTGAAATAAAAGATGGATCCATTTGTCTCCAAATAGTGATCTATTTATAGGAGAGAAAATGAGGAATGAATGGTTGAGATCAAAAAGCTTAATCAACAGTTCATGGTAATGAGGATGAGAGGCACATATCATGGATTCTCATCAACGGATGAGAATGCAAAATGAAGATTAATCAAAAGCTCACAATTACCTCAAACAAACACACTTTTGACCTACTCACATAGGCCAAAGTTAACTTGCTAGAAAGGTAAGAGGGTTAACTTGCTTTTGAAGCTAAGTGAGTTGATTGTTGGAGAGGGAATATTCCTTAGAATATTCCATTAGGTTGACGAAAAAGATGAATTTACAAATTAAAACAATTTTTTAATTGTGCAAAAAGGATAAAGAATATTCCCTTTGATTAGAGGAATAATTAGTTTAATTGCTTATTAAAAAAAGTTTAATTTATGAAATTAGGGAATTAGAAGATTTAGAAGATATTTATTAAATTAGATGATTTAATAAATAGGGGAGGGGTGAAATGATATTTAATTAAATAAGATAGGGTTATTTAGTTAAATAAGATGACTGAGGAGATTAAATTAAATGTTTTGATTTATTTAATTTAATGAGATGAAGCTTTAGTGAGAAAAGAGGTCAATTTACCCAATTTAATTAATTAAGTAAAATAGACAAAAATGATGCAATTAATTAATTAACTAGGCTACTTGAATCAATTAAGTGAAAAGAGGATAGATAAAGAGGAAATGATGTTAATAAATCCGATTTAATTGTATGACACTAGTTAGAATATTTTTCAGCATCTATAACTATTATAAAGCTCTTGTCCATTGTTGCATCATGTGGAGGTATTTTTATTTCCTATAAATCAAAAAATACATCATTCAATGAAGAAAAATAGAAAACTTGTATGCATAGCAACAACAAAAACTTATCAAAAAAATTATATTTGTCAAAATAAACATTACATTGCAAAATAAAAATTTTGTTGAATGGGCACCACAATGAAACTAAATCTCCAAGAACAATAATAGCAATGGCATTGACATTGGCAAATTTCAGATGAAGTTGAAAGCGTTTTGATGGCATTGTTGCAAACACACGAGAGTTGATGATCAGCATGGGATCTTCAACAAATTAAACTATGGAAAACCAATTTTTTTTGTGAGGCTGGTGGAATAGAGGACAGGGGGAAGTGAGCACGACTAGGTGAAGATCAAAGTCTCACTAAGTACTCCAAAAAAATCACATGTTATAATTTTCTCGCGGTTAATTTTTCATCAGTGAATTGGTGACAATGAATTTTTCATATGCCCATTTTGACACATAGCATCCTCCACCATTCATTGTTTGTTCACTTTTTTTATAGTTATCTTATACATGTAGTTATAGGAACCTACACTAGTTTGATTTGCATGTTTAACACCTATAAATTAAATGGATGGTATGTTTATATTTAGGAAACAAATAATTTTATGAGAAGAATTGTTATAAACACCATAACATTGTAACACCTATATTAAGTTTTTTCAATGAATCAATAGTTTTTCATTGATGTACTAATATAGTGTTATTCTCTAAATGATGTTAAATGTTGCATAGTATAAAACCCTCTATTTTACATTAGAAAACTTTATTCTATGTAACAAAAAGAAGTCAAGAACCTAATAAAAGTTCATCTAGAATTGTCTAGAAGAGATGATTGCCAATTAATAAAGAACAAAAATATTTTTCATGGGAATCAAATAGTTCTATAGTATTTGACAAAACCATCAAAAAAATCTCAAATGTTTATAGTCTACATAATCAAATAATCAATCTAGGCACACAGACCTAATAATGAGTATTGATCTAGGATTTTACCATCCATACATCTTTGCTATCAGTTTGGGCACAATTACTATCATACCAAAAGCTTGGTGATAAGAATTTCATATTCTATCTTGATAAGGAGAACGTTCTCAATCTTTGTAATGAAGGTGTCAATATGGATGAGATGTGGATGTTGTAGCAGTAGTAGAATCAAATGGTGTAATTTCTAGTTTCTCATACTAATTCAAATTATATTTAATAATAGATATTTAATAATTATTTAATACTATTTAATAGATAATATGTTATCATTAATATTAAATACAATTTAACTAATAATATTATTAATGATTAATTGATATATTCTACCATCCCCAAGTGATACATCCTACCATCAAATACATCTAAAATTACAAAGATTTTGGAGTGGAAAGGGCATAAGGATTCCATTTACCTATTTTTTATCACAGTACAACAAGAATGTTTACATCACTCTTTATATGTTGATTGAAGAGACATGACAATTATTTTGCTATATCATCAAGCTGCAACTTAATTATTTTGAAAACAAATTTCAAGTAATTTTTCATGGTGTGTGTTCATCTTACCATGGAAGGGAATAACAAAGCACAGAGTAGAACTCTAGAAACAAACGAAAAGCATACATATCACTATCTATCCCACTCGCTTTCTAAACATCTTCATATATTCTGAAGCGTCACCCATAATAGCCAATTTAGTTGATTCCTCTTCAACTAAATTGGCTTCTACACTTTCAGTCTCCGGTGAAATCTCATTTTTCACGGCAGCCTTTTCTATGGCTTGGCGCAGAGCCTGAATCAGCTTTTGAAGAGCAGCAGAGGGATCGTCACTTGCCCTCAGCAATTCCTCAGTCACATCCGCCGGTGTGATCTGCGCCTCATTCATCAAAACCTCAACTTGTTCAAACAGAGGATGATCTTCAACGCCAAGATAATTTCGAGCAAGAACTTTAAACACAGGAAAAGTGCAGAAAGACAAATGAATATGCTTATCCATACGCCCTGATCGAAGAAGTGCAGGGTCCAGCCTATCAACATGATTCGTCGTGAAAATAATAATCCTCTCGCTGCCGCAGCAAGACCACAACCCGTCTGTAAAATTCAAAACCCCAGACAAAGTAACCATGCTATTGTGACTGCCGCTCTCATCTTTCACCGGCATTTGCTCTGCCCTGCTTTCTATATTCGCCTTCTTTTTCCTGCCGGACAAATCCACCGAGCAATCGATGTCCTCGATCACAATAACGGACCTATTTGTAGTCCCAATCAAAAGCGTCCTGAGCTCGGTGTTGCTCATGACCTCGGTTAACTCCAGGTCATAGATGTCATACTCGAGAAAATTCGAAATAGCAGCGATCATACTGGATTTTCCGGTGCCGGGAGGGCCATAGAGCAAATACCCCCGTTTCCACGCACGGCCGATCTGTTTATAATACTTTTCCCTCTGAGAAAAACTTCTGAGGTCCTGTATTATGTCATCCTTTACCTCGGGGTCAAGAGCCAGGGTTTCGAACGTCGCAGGGTGCTCGAAAACTACCGGATACCAAAGAGCGTTTCTTGGCTGGTGCGGGTGCGAGTTACCACCAATGTTGGTGTAAATCTTCCGTTGCCGCTTTTTCAGCTCCATGATTTTGGCCTCCGCAATTATGTGCGGCAAATAGGATTCAAATATGCTGCCTTTGTCTTTCTTGTGGAATTTCAGCTCGAAGTAGCAATTTTCATCGGTGGCACTCAACAAGGAAGGCGGCTTTACCACTGTGTGCAAAGTCCACCAGGCTTTGACTCCCCGAAATTCGTCCATGATTTGTTGGCTTTTGTCCATGGCGAAGGTAAAGGCATTGTCTTTTTTGGGCTTGCTGACCTTCAATCTGGTGGCAGCGGAAGAGGATCGCACGCTCAAATAAAGCTGCACCGATTCGTAAAGATCGCTGACCCTGAACCCTTCCTTCTCCTCAATCACTAGAGTGATGTATGAAGAGAGAAATCGTGAGAGCCTGCGCCGGTGCTCTCTGAAATATTCGTAGACTTCGGCAGGGATGTACTGCCCGGCGATTGTTCCCACGAAAACTGTGGTTGCTGCGATCTTCCCGAGATTTGACCACGTCTCCATTGATACTGTGCGGGGTTGCCTTGAGAGCAGGTTTAACAGTAGAAGAAGCTTTGTAGCAAGGGAAAAGCCGGGTAATGCCATTAAATAGCTAGTGAAGATGTCCTGTAGTCTCATGGAATGGTATAGCGAAACGTCGCGGCTACCGATTTAAGAGTTGTCAATAGAAACACGTACTAATGCCAATGACGGAGAAGACGAGACAATTTTCTTACCAGATACTTCCTTTACTGCTAAGACAAGGTAAATGAACGACAGAAAAAGCATTACAAATTATGGAACTACATAAAATAGAGGCCGAATTGATGTAATAGTCCCATAAGAAGTGTATACCCTGATCGAAGTAGACCATATATCAGATGTCAGAAAGTAGTTAGACAGAGACTTTTTCGTCGATTTCTATTATATTATATAAATATCATAATTAAACAATGAATGTGGCGGCAAGAAAAACGTGCAAAATAAACAATATCGAGATGCCCGCTCTAACAAGGTGACAATTATCTTATGCTGAAGGTACGGAATTATTAATAGACAACTTAAGCTGGCCTGAATATCAGTTGGGTGATTACAAAGTTTCTGTCTTTCCCCCATAAAAAAACAAATCCCCGCTTTTGTTCTATTATATAACAGAGCTATTTTGAAGTTATATGATGTATTAATTGTGAAATTTGGAACATAATTTCGGTGTCAATGGCCCGTTTACACCTGTTTTCTCCCATGTTTGTATTCCTCGTCCTGCTGCTCATAGTGCAGGTAACAACTTCTGTACTGTAAAATTGCTTTGTGTTTTTATTTTCTTTTCTTTTGCTCTCGGCGGGAATTTTATGTTGTCGATGCATAGGTTTGGAAGGCATCCACCATGTAGTTGAGGATGATGAGAAGTATGTAGAAGTAATAATGTTTATTTAGTTATGTAATGTCTACTTCTTACTGTTTGATTAAATTAGTTTTGTGGAGAAAAATTGATAGAAGTTAGGTGTTTATCATTTTTTGGTGGGAATGGAGTGTAAAATTATTATTGATTATTTCATCATTAAAATATTTGATATTTAAGTAGAATGGTAATTTCTCAGTTCATTCTTTATATGCCAAATTGTCAAACATACTTGATGCATATATGATTATAAATAAAAAGTAATCAAAATTCTAAATTATATTTAATTTTAAATTTCCAATAATATTTACAATTAAATGTTTTTGGATAAGCATTGCCTTTATATCGAACTATTGATTAATTTGTCTTATCCTAAAGGAAAAATAGTTCATTGAAGTTAATCTAGGTTAATCAAATAAGTGCAAAAAGATTTAGTATAATTAATTTAGATTAAGAAAATAATAATTGGGAATCTATAATGGAAATCATTTTTTGTGGAATTAAATGTAAAATGATAGTGCACTTAACTATGAGAATTATCTTAGGGGAGATTGTTTGGTGAAAAGGTGGGGCTTCTTGCCTATAGGGCCAACAACCAAAGGATCATAGCCTTAATATCATACAATTTTCATGATGGAGAGCGGGAAGAGAAGCGGGAGTGAGTGTTTAAGATCTTCAAAGGGAGAGGGCGATGGAGACTCTAAACCAAACGAAGATGATGTAATTCTTGTGCCTATGCCTGTTCTACTGGGCGTTGGTGGTAGGCTATTGGGTTTTGGCTACTTCACCAATATTGTGTTGGGTTCTCTGTGTTGTTGGCCTATGGCTATTCGTGTGGTGCTTCTTGGCAGAATTTTTGGTTGCTTGGTGTTGGATGGTTTCTCCCTTTAGGTGAGCCATACCAGTTTGTGGGGAGGGGTTGTTTTCTTTTCTCTCTAGTGTTGTCCTTTAACAGTGCCCGTCGTTGACTAAGGAGGTCATGGGGATTTTTGGCCTTTTGATGGTTGTGCTTAAAGATCATTTTGTTGTTAAGGCTAATGTGGGGTGGTTTTTTGTTATCCCTATTGCTATCGTGAATTGCTTGGCTGGTGAAGGGAGTCCCTCTTTCTTTTCCTTGGTGTGTTCCATTCTAGGTTCTCCATGTTATTGGCCTGTGGCTGGTCACTGGTGCTTCTTGGTGAGATCTTTGGCTACTTGGCATTGGATGGTTTCTCCCTTTGGGTGATATGTTGTAGTTTGTGGGCAGGGGGTGGGGGTGCTTCATTTTCTCTTTGGTGTTGTCATTTTATAGTGCCCCTAGCTGATTAAGGAGGTCATAGGAGTTTTTGGCTTCTAGATGGTTGTGCTTACAGATTATTTTTCTATTGAAGCTTATGTGGGGTGGTTGTCTTTTATCCCTAGTGTTGTTGTGGAATGCCTGGCTAGTGAATGGCATCCCCCTTACTTCTACTTGGTCTTTTGGTTCTTGTTACTACTTTGGCTCTCTTGGACAGTGAGAGTTTTCTTCTTAGGGTTCTAGAATTTATGCTATCCCTGCTTGTTGTTTGTTGTATGTTTGTTGCTTTGTTGCTATGAAGGGGTTTGGTGGGGAATGAATTTCTACTACTAGATGGTTGTTTTCTATATTCTAGATTTGTTTGGTTTGGTGAGAATTCTTATCCCCTACGTCTGTTGACTGGGATCTTCTGGAATCTTCTTTCATCCCAGTGGTTTTTTATGTTGAAGGGAGTTCCTATTGTGATGGATTTTATTTCTCTCTTTCTACATTCATGGATGGTGGCTCCTTTTGAGGTGAAAACCCCTCCTTTTGAGGTGGAGGTGGAGTTTGTGGGTGAGGCTGAGGTTACTTTCACTCTTGGTAGGAGGTCTCCCATGTCACTTAATATTTCCTTGCTAAAGGCATTCATTGGAGTGACATCTATCCTTTTTTTTAGTTTATTTGTTGATGGATGGGGTGCAGTCTTATTTTTATGAAAACCTAAATACACATTTTGTTGATGGATGCTATGGTTTCCCTTTTCATTAGTTTGTTGTCTCTCTTTATTATGCATCATTTAGTGTGTTCTCTTTATTACTCCAAGTACACATGTTCATAGAAATGATCCTCTTAATATGGATTATTCTTGTTATTTTTTAATGATTAATTAATTTCTAAATGCATGTCTTAAAATATAAATACATAATGAGTCATAACACAAATATGCACCAATTCTACTCTTGAAAACTAGTAGGAAAGGATGAAAACTAGCTATTTGAATTAAATTTTTTTTAGCTCAAATATATATTGTGTAGGAGATATCCTTTAAATCATGGAAATGACCTAAGATACATGACATCACATTCTAAGACAAAGAATAAATAAAAAATAATAATGGGCTAGTAAATGAGGTGAATCTATGGGGGTAGGTGAATATAAGGTATGGATCAAGTCAAATGTGTAAAAATGTGTGAAGGTGATACTAAATGAGGGTGGATATTGATCAAGGAAGGAGAAAATATAGCACAATAATGTGCCACATTTCACCATGTTGTTGTATTCTTACATTCTCTCAAAATGGACCCAAAACTAAATGAGAAAATAAATGGGAATGCAAATTTCACCCTTACAATTTCCCCAAAATTTGAGGTGGATATGAATCCTATGTGAATGTGTATTTTGAAGTATATTTGAACATGAACAATATTTCATGCACTTACAATTAATATTTTAAAGAAAAGAAAAAAATTGTTTATCCATATAAAGAAATGGATCTGACTAGATAAATTTGAAGTATATTCATCTTGTTCTTGGGATGTGCAATCAATGAAAATGGTATTTGATGTACAACTATGTAGAAAAGTGGCCTTTATGAAAGTTTCTTGAAGTTATATTTTAAAACTACCTATGAAGTTTGGAATTGATTGGAACTAAATGATATAGTCACCATTTGTAAAACAACCTACTTAGTAACATTATCTAGCATTGACAACTACCATGATAGCATTGTCCAAAGGGGTGACCATGTTTTGAGAGTAGGTATGTAATTTAAATTCCTTAGGGAGCCTATGGATGATATGCTTCAATTTATCATAAGTGATTGTGTTTCAATTACTAATTAAAAGTATGTAATTGCTAGTAAACTTATGAGGTCCTAATGAACATGAATTAAGCAATGCATGCAAATTAAATAGTTAAAATAGTTTCACACAGAGGATGGAATGATGATAGTTTTAAATTGACAAGGATCAATATTAACATCATGAAGAAGAATCCCAACATGTTTTAGGTCTTGATTTGGAGTGGGGATATTGAAACCAAATAAAAACCTAAAAGTCCTAATTATTGATTAAAAAATGAGACAAATGATCAAAACAAAGTAATTTCACTTAATAAATTTTAATTTATAAGCATGAATGAGTTTTTGGATTGTGGACCTCTAGTAGTAAATTGAGCTAAAAATTACTAAAATAGGCCTTGAAATCAATTTGTGGCCTACAGTGCAATCTTGCTTACTTCAAATAGCTAATATCGTAACATTGTCTATGTTAGCAAGATATTCACAATTTCTAGGGAGGCTAAATCAATAAATTTAAAACATAATTTGTTTTTCTCATTTATTTTGAAACTCTACATATTTCTTTGAAAATAACCTATAATCAAAATTTTATGAATGGAAACCCTATGAAAATAGAGGTTAAAAGGGGAGTCTACATTAGTTAGTCTCCTTGTGGAATTTCAAGTGTGGACCCACATTAAAAACATAATAAATAATATAAGTTTGAATCATAGTATATCCATTAAAACTATAACATAATGTCATTATATCCAAATAGAAAACTTCTAAGAGCTTATTTAAGGAATATGCATTTTGGGTCAACTCATAATAGTGTGTTCCTCTTTTTGGCCACGGTGGGAAATTAAAATTAAAAATTAACTAGATTTTCACTTTTTAACACTTGCAACAACTAAACTATTAATAATTTGAAGATGATGTGACCTAGTAATTTTTGATATTTCATATGTATATTTTAAATTATTTTTTAATTGAGAAATAATTTGTGTTCTTTTAGATAACTTTTAATAACTTTTTTTTTTATAGATAACAATATTTTTAAAAAGTGGTGTTTATACCATACAACATAAAAACAATATATAAAGGATGAGATAGCATATTTTTTAAAATAAATTTGTATGACCAATATCTAGTGCTCAAATATTTTTTCATAATTTTTTGTTGTATATTTTATTTTTTAATTTGATTTTTGATGTGAGATTAAGTATAATTTAGACATAGGTTTATACCATACAACATAATTTTTTCTATATCTATCAAAAGAATTTTTTGTTTTCTTATAAACTAAAGACATCAATACCTGAATCATAGACATTTTTATAAATTATTTCTTTATTTTTATATTTTACACATGTGTAGAATAGAAATTTTGATGTTTAGAGAAAAACCTATATTCACTAGAAAATAGATAATGTATATAATAAGAAATTGGAATATATTAAAAAATAATACTTTTTAGAAAATATTATACTAATGGCTACTTAATTACAAAATATAATTTCTAAATTTCTTCATTTAATCTCCAAAAGGGTGAAAAAAATGGTTTTCTATCAACATTTGGATAGGTGTGAAGGAGACTCAATCGAGGGTTTCATGTAAGAGTATGATGTTATTTCCAAGTAGATTTTATTTAATACCATTACATTAAAGCCCTTTATATGAAACCCTCAAGGCTTAAATTATTGATTTTTTTTAAATATGTGATTTCAAATAAAAATGAAAATGTCCCATAACTAGAACAAACAATTGTGGCAGATCACTTTTGTAACTTTCATAGAGTTAAAGACCATGCTATATATCCAAGAATGCATGGGTCTTGGTCATAAGGTATAAGATCTCATACAAAATAACATGATCGATGTTAGAGGTTCCAATGATGGTGGGAATCCTTTAGTGGTACCTTGAAAGTGACACCAATCCACTATGGAATAGGTGTGCATTGTGCTTTTTTTATGCTTTCAATTAGTTTGTGTTTTTATCTTGTTTATGAAGGAATGATGTCTTATTTCATAGGAGCATTAGAAAGTTTGCATAGCATGAACTAACCCATTACTAATGAGTATGAAGGTTTTAGGCTGTGTGCAGATTTATGGTGCTCACATATGGCACTAGAAGGAGGGAATTTTTCTCACATTTGTTGTGCATCTGTTTAGTGGCATAACAGTTGTGAAGGTTTCTAAAGTTTTTATAATAAATATATTTTAGGCATATGCAGATTGCATTTCATTAAAGAACTATTTCAAATAAATAATGTGCCTCTCCTATTTTTCAACATTTTGAATACGTTCTGTCTCATTTTGAGTGGTAACTCCTGCAGGAACATTTCAAATGTTAACTAGGTTTTAGAGAAAATATTCCTCATTTGAATGTCGTCACACTTTACTTTTATTTTTTGATAATATCACCTTTATTTGCTTGTTTTTTTGGCCTTCAGTATGGGTACATATAGATTAAAGTGAATTGTGCATTTCACAGCTCCATTCTTTGCATACAAGGGATGAATGATATAAATCTATGTTAGGAAAGATACCTATGCATATAACTTGGGTATGCATTTGGTCCATATTAGAAGAATTGACCTTTAGAAACCATTGACAGAGGCACGATTGTATGATTTCTCTCTGTAGTATTAAGTGCACACCCATTAGAATCCTGCAATCCTGACATTTTGTACATATGAAGCATGTTAATCACCCACGCACCCATATGTATGATTTCTATCTGCTATTTTGTATGCTTGTTAATCACATTGGAAACCTTTTAGTGATTCTATTCAGTGCATATGCTACAAGATGTGTCTTTTAGGAATTCTGTCAAATAGTTCTGTGCAAATACCCTCTCGGTTGCTTTCTTAAAGTCTTAAATGAAGGTTATGTTTGTTTCTTTACACATTGCCAATTACATTAGCTTTAAATTCTTTGAAGGTTATGTTCTTCATATTCACAGTGAGCAGAGATTGGCATCATTTAATGGTGTAGCAAAAGGTGCAATTTTTGTCTCTATTGCAAGTACTATAACGTAAGATCTTCATCTGCCAATCCACTAGTACATTGCTAAGTAGATATGTTGAGTAGATATGCAACGAGGGTGGGAGATAATTGTAGAGGTACAATCAATGTGAATTTTCTCTCAAGAGAAATTCCATGTCAGTGCACACTTCCATTCATTACTTTCATGTGAGCTATATATCTATCAATAGACAGTGTAGTTGTACTTCATAAATAACTTCAAATGGTTCATTCAATTATCCCATATATAGTCCAGCAAGTATACATTTGAAAACACCTCATCAAACACAACTTGACATTTATCCTAATCTTCAAGATTACAACTGTTTCTTCAATGAATTTAAACCTAGCATTCAATGCAATATAATTCATTTTCTCTTTTTCAGCTTTGTTAATCCAACAAATCTCTGGAAAAACATGTATGTTGACCTATAATAAATCTTAGTTGGATGGCAGCAAAAGGAACTAAAAAACCATATGGTGCGTTGTTCCCATTTAGGAGACCTACATTTAATTACTTTGTTGGAGTAAGTGAATGGAAGATGGCATCAGTATTATAAAGCCGTGTTGTTTTTGATAAAGGCATGTTGTTAACATACTCCAAATACTGTTTATCTTTCTTACACATTGCCAATTTAAAAATGATGCTTCCATTTTTGGCACAAGATTCTAACAAAAGGTTGTAGAATTCGATTTTACACCTGGCAAACACATTTTCTTCACTGGCATCCTGTGTCAATCTCGCAAACCACCATATATTCTTTTGATAATCTATAGATAGTGATAAATGCTAGTCAAAAGTTGTGGAATTCACTTTTGCACCAGCTAATTGCATTAAATTCTGAAAACTTCATCAATCACATTGTGGTCGTTGGTCGTACACATGCCAATTGAGTTTAGTTTGAAATTCTTTGGAATTAGGTGCATGGCTTTATGCCTGCAAATTGCATTAATCTAAATTTTTTTAAAAGTCTTTGTAGATCAAGATACCATAGAGTAGATTTGATAATCGTAGAAAATGATTATTGATAATTAATGGTAGTAGATGGGCTTTGTTCCCTTTATTTTTTTGTGATAGAGACTCAAATAGGATTTGATACTTGCTGAAGATTTGAATATATTTGCAAGCTGAAAGTGTTTTGGGAGACAAATGTTTAACAAGTTATTCTTGTAGTAACTGTTAAACTAAATTTTATTGTTCAAACATTTCTCTAAGGATTTTTATTTTATTTTTTATTATTTTATTTCTTGTTTTAATAAATACATTATGTTTAAAAATGTATTTATGATAAGTTATTATAAATCTTATTTCTCATGGTTTTTTTTATGTTTGTAGGTTAGGTTGACATCAAAAATCAAGAATTGGAATCAAGTGAAGATAAAGCAAGATTAGAGCTAAAGAATTAAACATCAAATTTAAAATTTACAAAAGTACTTTTTAATGCTTATTGTGATAATCTAGAGCTTCTATTTTATGCTTTAGTTTTCTGTTTTGGACCAACTTACTTTTTGGATTCTAAAAAGAATACTCCCAAAATCTTTCATTTTTGTGACAAATGAACTTAAAAAGAACTTTAGGACAAACTTACTAGAGTTGGTTTTTGGATTTAACAATTGAACAAGGCAAAATTTTACATTTCCTTTGGTGCTATAAAAAAAAGTCATTATTACTTTGTGGAATTAAAATGAACATGTGCTACTTTGTTTTGCGATTTCTTACTCAAACTAACACCATTGAAAAGATGTATGCACTTCTCTCGCACCTCACAGCGATCTTGAGAATCAAAAGGCTTTTTGGTGGTCTTAGGTTGGGATAAAGTAATTACCTCCACATTTCATTTTGGGATTAAAATTGAACACAACTTGCGAGTGTGGGTGGAATGTATTGCATGTGTTCTCCCTTTTTTTCTAAACAAAGTTTGATCGAACTACAAATATTGTTTACTTGCTATTGTTTATCCTAGAGGGCTTGCCTTGGGGAAAAAGTACTCACCCAAGGGAATGACCCAACCGATAACACACTAAAGCCAAATGTATTTCCTGTCAAGATATAAAAGTGGGTACTAGTACAAAGGCCAGTATCACGCAGTTCGTCCCGACGAAAAGGGAAGCAATGGTCTCTTGCCGTATGGATCAATCTACTTGAATGGAAAGCCTGAATTAAAACCCTTGTTTAGAAAGGCCAAAATCCCTATCCATTTGTTGATGCAAGAACGATCATTCTGAAGCCGCTCCACACTTTTATAGTTTTTAGTAGAAATGGAAAGTATGCCATGGGAGATTCATGGGTATTGATGCTTGGCTGCCCCGAAAGAAGTGTTGAGCCATGTAGGGGAGCCAATGGGGTCAAGCATCTAACCATTCGCTAAAAATAAGCATAGCTGGACTTGTCCAAGTGGAGACTCAACAAATATAGTCTTTCATATCCATAGGATTGTGCCTATTCTTGGTTACAAAACACTTTTCTTGTTCAAAAAAATTTGGAAACAAACATTTAACATTGTCATCAAAACCTCAAACCCTTTAGGAAGCAAATACAATTGACCAAATTCATGTGTTATTGCCTACCCTTGGGATTTTATCCTTAGAGGTTTCTAAACACTTGGATTTATATCACAATTTGCTTACTAAAGTTAACAATAGGTAACCCTTGCCTTGATTTCATCAAAGTTCCACATTATATACCTTTTGGAATGAGAAGAAGTTAAGACATTGGACATCTAGTTTGAAAACCCAATCAAGAAATGTTTGTGATAAAACAAAATCATTAATCAAAGACTAAAAAAATTGGACCCCACACATGTGTTCCAAATTATTTCACGCAAGATCAAGATCAAGAAACTAAAGGTAAAAGCTCTTAGTATAAAAAATTACCAAAAGCGTCTCTCAACACTATATGAATTCAAACGAAGAATGCTTTTTAACTTTTACAAAAAAGCTTCAAGAAACAACCCTAGTTTGTACACATTCTATCACTGTCAAAACCCAAAACTTTTTAGGGAGTTTGAGCATAGAGAAAAGCTTGTTTCAAAAGAGAAAAGCTTGTCCTTCAAAACCAAAATTATCTCATCATCAACTCTTTGAAAATCTTGGAAAAATCCTTCATGTTAAACTTTGGGTAAATCATTCAAAACCAATCAAAAAATCACCTTGTTTGATTAGATTTTTGTAGAGGCATCCTTCTCCATATATTTAGTCAAATTATCAAATCTTGTGAACAAATTCATCCCTTGATAAACATCTAGCATCTTGGTATTTAGGATTTCATTATCAAAAATCAAAGTCAAACCAATCAAAATCATCTTGTTTGCATAGGTGTGTTTAGATGAATACTTCTTCTCACACCTAGACAACATAACATGTTTTGAACAAAATCTACTCTAGGACAACATCCAACCACTTAGATTTTATGAGTTCATCATCAAAATCAAAATCCAAAATCAAAATCAATCTCAAAGCAAACATCAAAATCAAGTCCTAAAGCTAACATACCCTTCAAGATTTTCTCTATAGTTCTAATCATCCATCAAACATCCATCTTACATCCATATCATTAGCATCCTTTGATCTTTAAATCATCCTAAAAATTTCTCTTTTTGTACCTAAGGATCTATCATTATAAAGAAGTAGAATTTTATCTCTCATATTCTTGAAAAATTCATCCTTTTTTTATGGTGTAAACTAAATCTCAACACAAGAGGAACATGGAAGCCAACAAAGAAACATCTACTTCGAGTGACTTGAGTCAGACCGCTCTCAAAATGAATCCCATTGGGTCTGGAAGTCTCACAATTAACCTCCCTCCATTTTCACAAGACCATCAAGAGGAAGGTGTCCAAGTGGAGGATCTTACCAATAATCCCTTTGGAATGTCACATGAGGAAATCATCGAAATAGTTTAAAATCTGGAGAATCATAAGATTATCAACATAATGATGAGAATCAATCCCTCGCTATACATGTTTGAATTAGCAAAGCAAGGGGCTAAACTCCACTCTGATTTTGATGTGAGCACTATTGTGGAACCATCTTTTGGGATCATGCCTCCAATCTCATCTACCATCCCCATTTCATCTCCCCCACATTTCAAAGTATCAGGATTTGGACACAACAACCATCTTTGGACAAACTGTACCCAAAAATCTATCACATCCATATGTCCCTCTCACCTTTTATGGTCCAAATGACCCGTCATCATCATCATTTCATGCAACACCCAAAACCTCTCTCCCCATAACCTCACAAGGAGAGGGTGGATTATTTGGACCAAGGAGCATCTTTGACACTACATCTTCATCACTTCCACAAGGGAGTATGCCACTCACATTTTCACCACTTCCACCATTTCCATAAATATCCACATTATCTTTTGGTTTAGGACTTCCTACTTTACCAAGAATCAATCAACAAAATTAGATTAACCCGTCAAGCATCAATCAGAGCATCATTCCAAATACTTCCACCTTGCCATCCATATCACAACAACAAAAGACAACCATACCAATAGCACAAACCACCACCATGACATCATCAAACACCCCCCTAACATCTCAAAACATGGTCTCACAAGGACCAAGCATATCAATCAAACCATCCACCACTCAAACCCCAATCATCAACACGACGGTGCCTGTCATTACCACAACAAGCACCATTCCAAATCCACCACCACCATCGCCACCAAACTTGAACACATCAAACCAATATAATATTGCATTGCAAGCAGCTCAACAAGCTGCCTATAAAAAGGTACTCCAACAAATGTAAAAACAACAAGCCACACAACTAGCTACTTAGTAAGCCGCTCAAGCTACTTAAGCTACATTATAAGCACAACAAGTTGCTCAAGCCCAAATCTTATTGCAAAAACAACAGAAAGCTACATAGGCACAAGCACAAGCTCAAGCTCAAGCTCAAGCTCAAGCCCAAGCTCATGCACATGCTCAATTCCAAGCCCAATATCAAGCACAACAAGAACAAGCACAAGCGCAATATCTTGCACAACAACAAGCAACACAAAAACAAGAATATCAATAAGCATTGAAGCAATATCAAGAATAGCAGGAAGCAACCCAATTAGCAGCTCAATAACAACAACAAGCTTAGAAATAGGCCTTAATAGCACAATAGCAATAGGAACAACAACAAGCTTGGCAATAGCCCTTAATAGCACAATAGCAACAAGACCAACAACAAGCATTGTTGGTACAACAACAATTATAGGCATATTTGGTGCAACAGAACATGCAAAAACCATCCATCAACATACCAACCAATTCACACATCCCACCAATAATTAAACCACCTCAAAACACTTTCATTCCACCCCCTGATCCACAAAATGATGTGATAGCACAAATCAAGTTTCTCTCACAACGAGTGCTCGATCTTCAGTCAAGACGAACCACAAAAACACCCAACCACTTGTGTCCTTATCCATTCGATAGAAGCCTTGTAATTAAACCATTCCTAAAGGGATTTGAGATCCTAAAATCTGAGAAATATCATGCAAAACGAAACCCTAAAGATCACATCAGGGAGTTTCAAGTTCATTGCATGGAAGTCACATATGAGGATACCTATCTAATGTAGTTGCCTCCTAGAAGTTTGCAGGCCAAGCCATGGAATGGTTCTCTCGCCTCCATCCAGGCATCAAAAAGTTCCAAGAAATTTTAGATGAATTCATCAAAAATTATACATTCAATATTGTGATGGATGTCAGTCTAGAAGAACTATCAGCTCTGAAACAAGGAAATAATGATCATTTGCTTCATTCCTACAACGATGGTGATACAAGGCCAATCAGAGAAAATGGGCCATGCTGAAAGAACAAGTGTTCACTATCATATCCAACCTTGATATTGCCTTGTATTTCCATCTCAAAGTCCAAGGGATCACCACATATGACCAGTTGATCTCCAAGGTGCTCAACATTGAACAAGCCCTTGCTACACAACCAACGACATAAACATATCCTGATCAACAAAGCAACCACAATCTGCAAGCTATAATGACAAACCTCACACATGGGAAAGAAACAAAAACATTACTAACAATGGTGTTGTTGACACCAAAGTTTTCATTAGTGCACCTAAACAAAAGAAACCTGCACTGCAACAACAACCTCAAAATCACCATCAAAACAATCACCAAGACAACATAGTAACTCAACAGCCAAACAATCAGACCATCAACAATGTCAATGACCAAACGAGGCTGCCCTAGGGAGACAAAAACTCCCCCAAGCAGAAGTACACTTCCCTTAGAGAAGCACTCAAGGTCATCATGAAGAAAATGATAAATGAAAACCTCATCAAGGCTCCCACCTATGAGAATTATCAAGAAATAGATGTAAAACCACCATGGTACAATGAAAACAAGCTTTATGAGTTTCACAAAATCAAAGGGAACACCACTAATAGTTGCTTTTAGTTGGAGAACCTAGTCCAAGACCTCATTGATCAAAGAATCATAAACATGGAGCAACCAACTCGAAATCAAAACCTCAAAATATACACGAATCTAATGCCAAACCATCACAACAAAGGAAACAATAATAACGACAAGGGGAAGGGAACATTCAAAATTGTCAATCATGTATACAACCATCTTGTTGAATCCTTCGATGAGTATTGTGCCACTATCACTATCAAAGGATCCCATGCTAATTGTGGAGTCACCACAAGAGGTGGAAAAATTACCATTGTAGGATCATCTCGGCCAAATAGAGCACCCACACCCAACCCCAAATATGTTCCAAGTGATTACAATGTCCTTCTTCAGTTGAAAATAACCCCAACACAAATCTCCATCATGGATTTGCCAAAAATTTCATCCACCCACAAGAAAATCCTTGAGGAAGCATTGGATTAATCTATTGTCCCTGAGGATCTTGATGCAGAACAATTCCAAGCTATGGTCGAAAACATCATCACCCGAAATCTCCTTACATTCTCCAACTAGGACTTTCCTGCTCAACAATCTCACAACCATGCACTCCATTTAGAGGTCCTCATACATAAAAATAAAGTCAAGTGAGTCTTGGTGGATGGAGGTGTAGCATTGAATATTTGTTCCCTCAAGCTCATTAAGAACCTAAAAATCTTAGAGGATTCTGACAAAAAAGGAAAATGTATTACAATCAGAGCATATGATGATCAAGAAAGAGTGTCCCAAGGCACAGTCCAAATCCCTATTCAAGTAGGTCCAGCTATCACAAAAACTGCCTATTAGATCCTAGACCTTGACTTTCCTTATAAAATTCTCCTGGGATGTTCCTGGATCCATGCAATTCAAGTAGTAGCATCAACCTTCCATCAATGTGTCAAATTCACATATGAAGGACAAGAGGTCACCATCCATGGAGATACTGAACCATTCTCTTATTACAAGAACCTAGATGAAAAATACTACAAAATATCTCAAGTGCCTAAAAATGACGAAGGACCTTCAACACCGTACATTGATCTAGCAACTCTTGCTTCCACTTTTGCAACAGAGACACTCACCACTCCCGCCATCCCCACCATCTTTGATATTAGAGTCATCATCTAGGACAATGGATGTGGAAACTATACAATTCCCAAAAATTCTTTTGTGGTAGGAGAGTTACCACAATCTCCCAGATCACGAGGAGAACCATAGTTAATAATCCTCCTCAATAATCAACAATCAAACTTCACTTACCCGTATGTATAGGTCTAGTCATAGACAACTTCAAATTTGACATAACTGAAATCTATAGTAGTAGTGATGACGAGGAACCCAAAAAAACCTACCCATGCTCTTCAAGGACATCACCCTTCTCATGATTAGCACCCTATCTTATGAGTCTAGAAACCAAAACCATGAAATCTGTCTAGTCTACCCACAACTCATCGATTACGACCAACGAGAACCACTAATTCTGGACACATTAAAAAATGATGAGGTGCTTTCAAAATTTATTGCAGTATGGGATAATATTCCATGTGGGGATCACAAAGAAAGATTCATCATCGATCTGGATACACATGCATACTATGGGGAACCAATTCAATCCCTCATTCACAAAAGTGAAATATTGAGAATAATCTCTAGATCCTTGAGTGAAAACAACACTATGGCACTCTCTGACCCAAAAATCATAAAAAGAAAGGATGCATTCAATGGTGAAAAAGTATCTAAGGTGCCTGAGTATGGGGAATTCAATCTTCCTTTTAGAGCTCTTCATCAGGAAAAATCAGCGGTCCTAGCAAAAAAATGCAATCCAGTTAATCTAGGAACATAGAAGACCCCGCATATCGCATTCTATAAGGAGTCATTACTATCAGAGGAACAAGAGCTCCTAGCAGCCTTCTTGAAAGAAACAAAAGTTAATTTTGCATGGAGGTATGTAGACATGCTAGGGCTCGATCGAGAAATTATAGTTCATCAACTAGTAGTATACTCTAAAGCAAAGCCCGTTAGACAAAAGCTCGGGAAAATGCACCCTCAAAACCTGATGGGGGGATCATAATCTGCACAAATTTTAGGGACTTAAAAAAATCATGTCCAAAAGATTATTTCTCATTGCCCAACATTGACATGATTGTGGACATGGTAGTGGCACACAGAATGGTTTCCTTGATGGATAGTTTCTCGGGATATAACCAGATAATGATTGCTAAAGAAGACCAACAGAAAATGGCCTTCACTTTCCCATGAGGGACTTATTGCTACAAGATGATGCCATTTGGCTTGAAGGATGCAGGAGCAACATACCAAACATCCATGACGTTAATCTTCCATGATATGATCGATAAATATTGTCGAAGATTATGTCGATGACATACTAGCTAAATAAAAAAAAAAGGATCACATAGCAACCTTAAGTGGCATTTTTGACAGGCTAGAGGAATACAAGTTATGATTAAATCCAAAGAAGTGTGTCTTTGGCATACAATTAGGAAAGTTGCTAGGATACATAGTGTCAATGAGAGGTATTGAGGTAGACCCTGCCAAGGTAAAATCAATCCTTGAGATGGATGCACCCAAAATAGTGAAACAATTAAGAGGCCTCCAAGGTAGGCTTCAATCCATCTGAAGATTCATAGCACAAATAGCGAATAAAAAAATCCCTTATTCTCACCTACTTCACAAGGGAGTAGCGTATAAGTGGGATGGAAAGTGTGAGGAAGCCTTCAATAAGATCAAAGAATATATGCTTACACCATCGGTTCTCATGCCACTAATCCCAAGAAAGCCATTAATTCTCTATGTGTCAGCAATAGTAGCAATCCTCAATGCTCTTCTAGCTCAGCATGATGAAAATGGGATAGAAAAGGTCATATATTACATTAGCCACATAATGGTTGGGCATGAGTTAAACTACTCAGTCATTAAGAAAGCATGTCTAGCAGTACTATTTTCTTCACAGAAATTTAGACATTACATGTTAGCACACAAAGTTAAAATCATCACCAAAATTGATCCCCTCAAGTACTTACTGTCAAAGTCAATGCTCACCAGAAGGATGTCAAAATGGCTCATGATTCTATCTGACTAAAACATAGAGTATGTGGAGCAAAAACCAATCAAAGGCCAAGTCATTACAGATTAGCTTGCAGAAGCACTTATGTATTTAGAGAATCCACTAATCTCAAAGTTCCTAGATGAGCTCATCTTCCATCTCAACATAGCTGACCACTGGAAACTCTACTTTGATGTCTCATACACACAACCTGGATCAGGAGCTGGTGTCTTTTTCATCACCCCACAAAGGGAATACATACCAAGGTCCTATAAATTGGCATTCCCCTACACTAATAACATTACAAAATATGAGGCTTTAACCATAGGTCTTTGAATAGCAGTGCAATGGCACATCATGGCCCTCAGAGTATATGGAGACTCCTAGTTTATAATAAATCAAGTGAATGGTGAATACCAAACTAAGGCTAATAAAATGACTCCATACAAAAATATGGAAGAAAGCCTCAAAGAATCATTCATTGATATCACATTTGAGCAAATTCCTAGACAAAACAATAGAGTAGCAGATGCCATGGCAATGATTGGGTCCCTACTGGACATCCCTCATAATGTCCCAAAATATGAATTATTGGTAGAGAAACTTCTCATGCCCACATTTGAGGTACCAAAATTAGAATTTTTGTGTGAAATCATTCATCCTGGTGATCCCTAGTACCATGACATTTATACCTACCTGCAAATAGGTGTCCTACCTAATGATGTACCCACAAGCCTAAAAAGATTTTTTTTTCAAGAAAGCATCTCGTTTTGTCATCCTAGGAAATACCCTTTACCATAGGAGCATAGAAGGAACCTTATTACACTATTTAAATGTTGAGGATGCATTGACCGCTTTAACTAAAGTACATAACAATATTTGTGGTTCACACTTGAGTGGAATGACCCTAGCCAAGAAATTGCTAAGGATGGGGTATTATTTCCCTACAATGGAAAGAGAAGCATATGACTATGTCAAAAGGTTCCTACAATGTCGGTAGAACGGGGACCTCATCCATGCTCGAGCTTAAGAACTTCATCCCATCATTACACCATGGCCCTTTTCACAGAAGGGACTCGATCTCGTTGGAAAAATCATTCCCACCTCATCTAATGGCCACAAGTTCATCATAGCCTCCACTGAGTACTTTACCAAGTGGGTGGAAGCCATCCCCATGACATATATCATTGGAAAGAAAAAATCAAACTTCATCCTAAACTACTTAATATGTTGATATGGTGTTCCCCAAGCCATTATCTTAGATAAAGGGACACCCTTTAAGAATCAAGATGTTTGGGATCTTTGTAAAAAATTCAAAATCCAACATCACTTTTCCACCCCATATTATCCCTAGGGCAATGGCTAAGTAGAAGCCACCATTAAAACCATTTTGAAAATCCTCAAGAAACAATAAATGGCGTAGGTCATGACTTGCATTTGCAACTAAATCCTGCCCTCTAGGCCTATCGAACCAACATTCACACACCCACCGACGCCACTCCTTTATCACTAGTCTACAAATCAGAGGTAGTATTACCCATTGAGATCGAGCCCCTGTCACTAAGAATATCACTACAAAACCTCATCATGGATGAAGAATACCGAGTATCAAGACTGAATGAGTTAGAGCTACTAGATGAGTGATGTATAGATGCTTTAAATAATTTTCAAGTCTATTATAACAAACTCAAGAGGAGTTATAACAAGCAGATCAGAAGCAGGACTTTCCAAGTGAGAGAACTAGTGCTAAAGGAGCATCAAAAGAACGTCCCAAATCCAAAGAGAAAAGAAAAATTTGAAGCCAACTGGTTGGGACCATTTGTTATCACAACAAGCTATAATTCAAGGGCATATCAGTTATCAACACTCAAAGGGGAGCCTCTATAGGAGCCCATGAACAACTCCCATCTCAAAAAAAATTATGCCTAATATTTCAAGGTATAGAACCAAAAAATCCTAAAAAAATAGAAAATGTCATGAAAAAATGGTCACCCTGATGAAAAAATCGTAAAAGAGCATCTTGGTGACAAAAAAAGAATAAAAAAAGAAAAAATCCAAAAAATAACCGAAAATGGATGAAAAACAGTAAAGAGAAAAAATGTCCTCTGGTGAAAACTACTTTAGTGGCACTTTGGACACGTACCTTGGTGAAAGGCTAGCAAACATGCACCTTGTGTAAATAAGCACTTTACATCCACCAGGATCTTCATAACTCATCTTGCATCACCATCCATCAAGCTTCCATCATCCATCACATTCCATATCTCCATCCATCAACTATTTGACATCTACAATAAAGCTTGGTCCTATATTCATGTCATGATCCCTCCTAGTACTACTCGGCCCATTCTCAAGGTCATTTTCTCTTGCCTTTATCAGAGTAGTCTATTGCATCACATTGGGGGCATGTTATCATCAGATCAAATTTGTGAATATTCTTGAAGTCCTAAAATTAGAAAATTCAAAAACATCAAAAAATTAAAAAATCAAAAACATCCAAAAACATTCATAAAACTAGAAAATCCAAAAACATTCAAAACACATCAAAAACCCAAAAATAGGTCAAAAAGTCAAAAACAGAGTCATCTTGTCGAACTACAAATTTCTAAGCCTTGAACATAGGCAAGGTTGATCTTTTATCATCCCCTGAGACACTTAGGTCAGTCCTTTAGGAGTCTATCATAATAAACTGACAATCCATTTTTTCATATCTCATCAATAATCAACTCTATTTCAGTTGAACTACGTGGTATCTGTGTGTATAATGTAGGAAAGGCTAATCTTTGATCAGCCTCTAAGGCCCCTAAGATAGGTCTTTAGGTTAGTCTCTTGGTCAAAATCTCAAAAAACCCAAAAACATTTGAAAATTTGAAAATTAAAACATTTGAAAAATCTCAAAAATACCAAAAGCAGCCTCAAAATATTTCAAAAATATCTAAATAGCTAAAAAAATCTGTTTGTCTCATCTCACTTTCACCCACAATAAATGCCACTCATAATAAATTATCGTTATCCTCAACCTTTGGTGAAACAGTTAGAAACAAGCCTAGTAGGTCAAAAGTGAAAACTCAAAATGTCAAATCTCAGGTTTAGGTTAGTACGTAAACAAGTTAGTCAACTCTTTGTGTTGATAGCCTATCATCCAATCAGTCCCATATCAATCATCTGATAACATCATGTCCTAGGATGTATCCTTCCTACAATGGGCATTATTTATCGAAAAGAACACTTTGGATAAACTAAATAATGTGCCGCCATCCACTATGTTCTAGGATGTATCCTTCCTACAATGGGAATTATCTTTTGGAAATAGTTTCAATTCTTATCCTTTAAAAACACTTTTCCTTTTGGTTAGCAGTATTGAAGAACATTAGCTTGTCTGTTTACTTTATCTTTTTCTTTTTGACTTATCTCTTGGCACTCATTTTGATGACCTCTCGATGATGTCCAAAAAAAGGATTTAGAGAGAAAGGAATGGGGCAATGATCATTATCTTTTTATCTACTGCACTTGTTGGATGTTCTTGTAATATAACCTCAGTCATGCATGCTTTATTTGGGCGTAGGGAGGGTATTTTAGGTGTCTTGTTGACCACATAGGAAGGCTTGCTTTTCTATGTTTTGGTCTGAGATGTTTGAAATATTTGAACTATATTTTAAATGAGGTTTCATATGTCAGGTGTGAACAAGAGTACTCCTATTAGATTCCACATGGGTTTTCCTAGCTACACTTATTCTTACTAGATGACTTAGAAGCTTGGCTACACTGGCTCCCCCTTAAATTGCACTCAGTTCTCAGGTCAACCAAGGGGTATGTGTAGGATCATCATGGAAAAAATAGGCCGTTAAGTGGCAAAAAATTTAGAAAAATTAGAGTTAGGTAGCTTGACGTAAAAATTTGAATAATTTATCTATATTATTTCAAAATTATGTAACAATAGAATATGTACCAAATTGGATGTATTTTATAAACTACTAGGTTTGTTTTAAAAAAAAAATCTATTTAGTGAAAATTTGAAATTTCAATGTAGTGGTACTTCAATTTCAGGGAAAAAATAAGTAGGTGTCTATCTAACCACCCTAGCCACAATAAAATGATAGTATTTTTTATAAGATTTTATATATAAGTATAGGAATCATGCCTTGATGTGATGCATATTTTTTTGTAATTTTTTATTACAACTTTTTAAAAAATATAAAAAACTCATATGTCTAACCACCTTAACTTGGTGAAAACTTCATGAAATTCAATTTTTCTTTTCTTAATCCTATAATATGCGAAGCAAAGAATGTGACGCATGTTTTGGATTCAAAAAATGTGATACTATTTAAAAGCTATAGATGGTTTTCAATCATCCTATCAAACGGGACTTTAGTCATAATTTGAATAGAAAATGAATAATAATTACTTATTAAACTCAAAATAAAGCATAATTTATATCAGTGGAAAGTTGAGAATCTCCTTTAAAAACCTTAAATATCAGATTAGGGAGTTTCAAGTTCATTGCATGGAAGTCGCATAGGATGATACCTATCTAATGTAGTTTCCTAGAAGTTTGGCAGGCTAAGCCATGGAATGGTTCTCTCGCCTCCCTCTAGGCATCAAAAAGTTCCAAGAAATTGTAGATGCATTCATCAAAAATTATACATTCAATATTTTAATGGATGTGAGTCTAGAAGAACTATCAGCTCTAAAACAAGGAAATAATGAATCATTTGCTTCATTCCTACAACGATGGTGATAAAAGGCCAATCACAGAAAATTACCCATGCCGAAAGAACAACAAGTGTGCACTATCATATCCAACCTCGATAGTGCATTGGATGTCCATCTCAAAGTTCAAGGGATCACCACATATGACCAGCTGATCTCCAAGGTGCTCAACATTGAATGATCCCTTGCTACACAACCAATGACATAAACATATCCTAATCAACAAAGCAACCACAATCTTCAAGCTATAATGACAAACCTCACACATGGGAAAGAAAAAAACATTAATAATGATGGTGTTGTTCACACCAAAGTTTTCATCAATGCACCTAGACAAAATAAACCTACACCGCAATAACAACCTCAAAATCACCATCAAAACAATCACCAAGCCAACATAGTAACTCAACAGCCAAACAACCAAACCATCAACAATGTTAATGACCAAAGGTGGCTGCCACAGGGAAACAAGAACTCCCCCAAGTAGAAGTACACTACCCTTGGAGAAGCACTCGAGGTCATCATGAAGAAAGTGATAAACGAAAACCTCATCAAGGCTCCCACCTACAAGAATTATCAAGAACTAGACATACAACCACCCTGGTACAATGAAAACCAGCTTTGTGAGTTTCAAAAAATGAAAGGGAACACCACTAATAATTGCATGAGGTTGGAGAACATAGTCCAAGAACTCATTGATCAAAGAATCATAAATGTGGAGCAACGAGCTCGAAATTAGAACCTCAAAATATACATGAATCTAATGCCAAACCATCACAATAAAGGAAACAATAATAACGACAAGGGGAAAGGAACATTCAAAGATTCAATCATGTATACAACCATCTCATTGCATCCTTGGATGAGTATTACGCCACTATCACTATGGGTATGTGCAGGATAATCATGGAAAAAACAAGCCCTTAAGTGGCAAAAACTTTAGAAAAATTAGAGTTAGGAAACTTGACGTAAAAAATTGAATAAGTTATCAATATTAATTAAAAAATATGTAGTAATAGAATCTGTAGAAAATTGAATGTATTTTGTAAACTACTAGGTTTGTTATAAAAGAAAAAAGAAAAAATCTATTTGGTGAAAATTTGAAATTTCAATGCAGTGGTACTTAAATTCTAGGGAAAAAATAAGAAGTATGTGTCTGTTTGACCACCCTAACCACAATAAAATGATAATATTTTTTTATAAGGTTTTAGATATAAGTAGAGGACTCATGCCTTAATGTGATCCATATTTTTTTCTAATTTATTTCCAAGTAAATAATTAATTATGAATTTTTTATTACAACTTTTTAAAAAATATAAAAAATCATATGTCTAACCACCTTAACTTGGTCAAAACTTCATGAAATTCAATTTTTCTTCTTTTAATCCTATAGTATGTGAAGCATAGAATGTGACACATTTTTTGGATTCAAAAAATATGATACCGTTTGAAAGCCATAGATGTTTTTCAATCAGCCTATCAATTAGGACTTTAGTCATAATTTGAATAGAAAATGAATAATAATTACTTATTAAATTCAAAGTAAAGTATAATTTATATTGGTGAAAATCTTAGAATCTCCTTTAAAAACCCTTTTCGTTTCATCAATTTTGGCTAAAAAATAGTCATCAGCCACATACCTATCATATTGCCACTTTTTGGCCCATCATGATCCTACACATACCCCTATCAAAGGAGCCCACACTGATTGTCGAGTCACCACAAGAGGTGGAAAAATTACCATTGTAGGATCATCTCAGCCAAATAGAGCACCCACACCCAACCCCAAATATGTTCCAAGTGGTTACAATGTCCTTGTTCAGTTGAAAAGAACCCCAACACAAATATCCATCATGGAGTTGCTAAAAATTTCATCCACCCACAAGAAAATCCTTGAGGAAGCATTGGCTTAATCCATTGTCCCCATGGATCTTGATGTAGAACAATTCCAAGCTATGGTCGAAAACATCATCACCCGAAATCTCCTTACATTCTCCAACCAGGACTTTTCCACTCAACAATCTCACAACCATGCACTCCATTTAGAGGTCCTCATACATAAAATAAAGTCAAGCGAGTCTTGGTGGATGGAGGTGTAGCATTGAATATTTTTTCCATCAAGCTCATTAAGAACCTAAAAATCTCAGAGGATTCCAACAAAAAAGGAAAGGGTATTACAATCAAAGTGTATCATGAACAAGAAAGAGTGTCCCAAGGCACAATCCAAATCCCTATTCAAGTAGGTCCAACTATCATGGAAACTACCTATCAGGTCCTAGACCTTGACTTGCCTTATAACATTCTCCTGGGACATTCGTGGATCCATGCAATGCAAGTAGTAGCATCAACCTTCCATCAATGTGTCAAATTCACATATGAAGGACAAGAGGTCACCATCCATGGAGATCCTAAACCACTCTCTTATTAGAAGAACATAGAGGAAAAATACTACAAAATCTCCCAAGTGCCCAAATATGATGAAGGACCTTCAACACCTTACATTGATCCAGCCACTCTTGCTTCCACTTTTGCAATAGACACACTCGCCACTCCCACCATCCCCACTGTCTCTTATATCAAATTCATCATCTAGGAAAATGGTTGCAGAAACTATACAATTCGCAAAAATGCTTTTGTGGTAGGAGAGTTACCATAATCTCCAAATCATGAGGATGACCACAATCAAATGAAGCCTCCACATCCCAAACACCCATTGAAAGATATTCCAATTTCAAAAGTTGGGGAGATCTCAGCCAAGAATTCATTGAGGAGGACCCATCCTATCTCTTATACCAAGACAATAGATTAGCTACCAATATACCAATGGATGACAGCAGCAAAGGTTTGCAAATGATGCTTGCAATGGGCCATGATAGAAGCTAGAAATTGGGGAAAAATGACAACGGGCTTCTAATACCCATCATTCCAGAGATTTAAATGAGAAATATTGGCCTTGGATGTACCCATCTAAGCATAACCATGTGTGGCTTAGGTCCTCGCGTTAGAAAGGTCAATAATCCTCCTGAATAATTAGCAATCAAACTTCGCTTACCTGTATGTACAGGTCGAGTCATAAAAAACTTCACATTTGACATAACTGACATTTGTAGTAGTAGTGATCACAAGGATCCCAAACCAACCTACCCATGCTCTTCAAGGACACCACCCTTCTCATGATTAGCACCCTATCTTATGAGTCTAGGAACCAAAACCATGAAATTTGTCTAGTCTACCTGCAACTCATCAATTACGACCAACAAGGACCACCAATTCTGGACACATTCAAAAATGATGAGGTGCTTTCAAAATTTATGGGAATATGGGATAATATTCCATGTGGGGATCACAAAGTAGGATTCATCATGAATCTGGATACACATGCATACTATGGGTAACCGATTCAATCCCTCATTCGCAAAAGTGAAAATTTGAGAATAATCTCTAGGTCCTTGATTGAAAACAACACTATGGCACTCTCTGACCCAAAAATAGTAAAAATAAAGGATGCATATAATGGTGAAAACCTCTCTAAGGCACCTAAGGATGGGGGATTCAACCTTCCTTTTAGAGCTCTTCATCAGGAAAAATTAGCAATCCTAGCAAAAAAATGCAATACAATTAATCTAGGAACAGAGAAGACCCCGCACATCACATTCTATATGAAGTCATTACTATCATAGGAACAAGAGCTCTTAGCAGCCTTCTTGAGAGAAACAAAATTTCATTTTGCATGGATCTATGCAGACATGCCAAGGCTCGATCCAAAAATTCTAGTTCATCAACTAGTAGAATACTCTAAAGCAAAGCCAATTAGACAAAAGCTCAGGAAAATGCACCCTCAAAACCTGATGGGGGCATCATAATCTACACAAATTTTAGGGACTTAAACAAAGCATGTCCAAAAGATTATTTCTCGTTGCCCAACATTGACATGATTGTGGACATAAAAGGGGGACATGAAATGCTTTCCCTGATGGATAGTTTCTCAGGATACAACTAGATAATGATTGCTAAAGAAGACCAATAAAAAATGGCCTTCACTTGAAGGATTCAGGAGCAACATACCAAAGAGCCATGATGTTAATCTTCCATGACATGATCTATAAAAACTATCGAAGATTATGTCGATGACATACTAGCCAAATCCTAAAAAAAGAAGGATCACATAGCAACCTTAAGTGGAATTTTTGATAGGCTAGAGGAATACGAGTTATGATTAAATCCAAAGTAGTGTGTCTTTGGCATACAATTAGGAAAGTTGCTAGGATACATAGTGTCAATGAGAGGTATTGAGGTAGACCCTGTCAAGGTAAAAGTAATCCTTGAGATGGAGGCACCCAAAACATTGAAACAATTGAGAGGCCTCCAAGGTAGGCTTTAATCCATCTGAAGTTTCATAGCACAATTTTCAAATTAAAAAATCCCTTATTCTCATGTACTTCATAAGGGAGTAGTGTATAAGTGGGATGGAAAGTGTGAGGAAGCCTTCAATAAGATCAAAAAATAAATTCTTACACTGTCGGTCCTTATGCCACCAATCCAAAGAAAGCCATTAATTCTCTATGTGTCAACAATAGCAGCAATCCTCAGTGCTCTTCTAGCTCATCACGATTAAAATGGGATATAAAAGGTCATATATTATATCAGCCACACAATAGTTGGGCACGAGTTAAACTACTCATTCATTAAGAAAGCATGTCTAGCAGTAGTGTTTGCTTGACATAAATTTAGACATTACACATTAGCACACAATGTTAAACTCATCACCAAAATTGATCCCCTCAAGTACTTACTATCAAAGGAAATGCTCACTAGAAGGATGGCTAAATGGGTCATGATTCTATCTGAATAAAACATAGAGTATGTGGAGTGGAAAGCAATCAAAGGCCAAGTCATTATAGATCAGCTTGCAAAAGCACCTATGTATTTAGAGAATCCACTAATCTCAGAGTCCCTAGACGAGTTCATTTTCCATCTCAACATAGCTGACCACTGGAAACTCTACTTTGATGGCTCATACACGCAACCTGGATTAGGAGGTTGTGTCTTTTTCATCACCCCACAAGGGGACTACATACCAAGGTCCTATAAATTGGCATTCCCTTGCACTAATAACATTACAAAATATGAGGCTTTAACCATAGGTCTTAGAATAGTAGTGCAGTGGCACATCATGGCCCACAGAGTACATGGAGACTCCCAACTTATAATAATTCAAGCGAATGGTGAATACCAAACTAAGGGTGATAAACTAACTCCATACAAAAAGATGGTAGAAAGCCTCAAAGAATCATTCATTGATATCACATTTGAGAAAATTCCTAGACAAAACAATAGAGCAGCAGATGTCGTGGCAATGATTGGGTCCCTACTAGAAATCCCTCATAATGTCCCAAAATATGAATTATTGGTAGAGCAACTTCTTGTGCCCACATTCGAGGTACCAACATTAGAATTTGTGTGTGAAATCATTGGTCTCGGTGATCCCTAGTACCATGACATTCATACCTACCTACAAATAGGTTTCCTACCTACTAACTTACCCCAAAGCCTAAAAATATTTTTTGTCAAGAAAGCATCTCGGTTTGTCATCCTAGGAAATACCCTTTACCATTGGAGCATAGAAGGAACCTTAATATGTTGTTTAAATGTTGAGGAGGCATTGAGAACTTTAACTAAAGTACATAACAATATTTGTGGTTCACATGCGAGTGGAATGACCCTAGCCAAGAAATTGTTGAGGATGGGGTATTATTGGCCTACAATGGAAAGATAAGCACATGACTATGTCAAAAGGTTCCTACAATGTCAACAACATGGGGACCTCATCCACACTCCAGCTCAAGAACTTCATCCCATCATCACACCATTTCCCTTTTCACAGAAGGGACTCGATCTCATTGGAAAAATCACTACCACCTCATCTAGTGGCCACAAGTTCATCATAGCCACCACTGAGTACTTTACCAAGTGGGTGGAAGCCATCCCCATGACATATATCACTGGAAAGAAAATATCAAAGTTCATGCTAAACTACTTAATATGTCAATACGGTGTTCCCCAAGCCATTATCTTAGATAATGGGACACCCTTTAAGAATCAGGGTGTTCATGATCTTTGCAAAAAATTCAAAATCCAATATCACTTTTCCACCCCATATTATCCAAAGGGAAATGGTCAAGTAGAAGCCACCATTAAAACCATTTTGAAAATCCTCAAGAAATAATAAATGGCATAGGTAGTGACTGACATGATCTGTAGCTATATCCTGCCCTCTGGGCCTATCGAACCAACATTTACACACCCACTGGTGCCACTCCTTTATCCCTGATCTATAGATTAGAGGTAGTATTACGCATTGAGATCAAGCCCCCTATTACTAAGAATATCACTACAAAACCTCATCATGGATGAAGAATACTGAGTATCAAGACTGAATGAGTTGGAGCTAATAGATGAGCGATGTATAGATTCTTTAAATCATTTTCAATTCTACCAGAAAAAACTCAAGAGGAGTTATAACAAATAGATGAGAAGCAGGACTTTCCAAGTCAGAGAATTGGTACTAAAGGAGAATTAGAAGAACGTCCCAAATCCAAACATCAAAGGAAAATTTGAACCCAACTTGTTGGGACCATTTGTTATCACAACGAGCTATAAGACAGGGGCATATCGGTTATCAACACTCAAAGGGGAGCCTATATAGGATCCCATGAACAACTCCCATCTCAAAAAAAAATATGCCTAATCTTTCAAGGTATAGAACCAAAAAATCCAAAAAAATGAAAATGTCCTAAAAAAATGGTCACCCTAATGAAAACCTAGCAAACAAGCATCTTGGTGACAACAAAAAAATAGAAAAAGGGAAAATCCAAAAAAAAAACCGAAAATGGATCAAAAATAGTAAAGAGAAAAATCGTCCTCTGGTGAAAACCACTTCGGTGGCACTTTAGACACATACCTTTTTGAAAACCTAGCTAACATGTGCCTTGTGTAAATAAGCACTTTCCATCCACCAGGATCTTCATGAATCATGTTGCATCACCATCCATCAAGCTTCCATCATCCATCGCATTCCATATCTCCATCCATCAACCATTTGACATCTACATTATAGCTTGATCCTATATTCATGTCATGATCCCCCCTAGTACTACTCGGCCCATTCTCAAGGTCAATTTGTCCTGTCTTTATCAGAGTAGTCTATTGAATCGCATTGGGGGGCATGTTATCATCAGATCAGATTTGTGTATATTCTTGAAGTCCTAAAATTAGAAAGTTCAAAAACATCAAAAAATCAAAAACATTCATAAAACCAGAAAATTCAAAAACATTCAAAACATATCAAAATCCCAAAAATAGGGCAAAAAGTTGGAGTCGTCTTGTCGAACTACGAATTTCTAAGCCTTGAACATATTAAAGGTTGATCTTTGATCATCCCTCAAGAAACTTAGGCTAGTCCTTTAGGAGTCTATCATAATAAACTGACAATCCATTTGTTCATATCTCATCAATAATCGAGTCTATGTTAGTTGAACTACGCGGTCTCTATGTGTATAATGTAGGCAAGGCTAATCTTTGATCAGCCCCTAAGGTCCCTAGGATAGGTCTTTAGGGTAGTTTCTTTGTCAAAATCTCAAAAAACCCCAAAACATTTGAAAATTTGAAAATTAATTTAACATTTGAAAAATCTCAAAAATACCAAAAACAGCCTCAAAATATTTCAAAAACATCAAAAACATCCAAATATTAAAAAAAATCCATTCGTCTCATCTTGCTTTCACCCACAATAAATGCCACTCATAATAAATTATCGTCATCCTCAACCTTTGGTGAAACAGTCAGAAACAATCCTAGCAGGTCAAAAGTGAAAACTCAAAATGTCAAGTCTCAGGTTTAGGTCAGTATGTAAACAAGTTAGTCAACTCTTTGTGTTGATAGCCTATCATCCAATCAGTCCCATATCATTCATCTAATAACATCATGTCCTCACATGTATCCTTCCTACAATGGGCATTATTTATCGAAAAGAACACTTTGGATAAACTAAATAATGTGCCGCCATCCACTATGTCCTAGGATGTATCCTTCCTACAATGGGAATTATCTTTTGGTAATAGTTTTAGTTCTTATCCTTTAAAAATACTTTTCCTTTTGGTTAGAAGTATTGAAGAACATTAGCTTGTTTGTTTACTTTATCTTTGTCTTTTTGACTTATCTCTTGGCACTCATTTTGATGACCTCTTGATGATGTCCAAAAAAAAGGATTTAGAGAGAAAGGAATGGGGCAATGAACATTATCTTTTTATCTACTGCACTTGTTGGATGTTCTTGTAATATAACATCAGTCATACATGATTTATTTGGGCATAGGGAGGGTGTTTTAGGTGTCTTGTTGACCACATAGGAAGGCTTGCGTTTCTATGTTTTGGTCTGAGATGTTTGAAATATTTAAACTGCATTTTAAATGAGGTTTTGTATGCCAGGTGTGAACATGAGTACTCCTATTAGACTCCACATGGGTTTTCCCAGTTGCATTTATTCTTACTGGGTGACTTAGAAGCTTGGCTACACTAGCTCCCCCTTACATTGCACTCACTTCTTAGGTCAACCTCGAGCTTCGAGCCCTCATAAATCTCCCATGACAGTCTCTTCATCTCAACTAATAACTATAAGAATGTGGATGCCTTGGAAATAACTATTGTTGCACCAACGAATAGAAATGGTTTTTGGCAACAACACAAAAGGTTTTTAGTTTGGGAACCCATTCAAGTGCCCACGAATGAGGGAAGATTAGCTTCGATAAGGAGGAATCCCAACCTCTAGAGGTTATGCTCCACAGGGTTTATGGGGATTCACTTGTCTATGTGACACATTCACACTTGTAATCCTAAGTTTTCCATTAGGATTCACATTTGTATATCGATCAGCAGTAGCTCAGCTAAAGAGCTTCATTTCCAGTTTGAGTCACCTTGGGGTGAATTCTTTTTCCCACCAAGGAAGGCCCAATTCCTAGAGTCAATAATAGTTTCTCTTGCACCAAAGATCGCACAAGTGCACAAGGGGAGAGGATACTTCTATTATTGAATCGAGGTTACACAAAATTGAAAACACTTGTTCATTTTAATGTCCAAATTTAAATGTGGGGGTGGTAAAGTAACAACTTCTAAGTATTTTTTTTTTCTTAGGATTGCACAAGGTGTAAGAGAATTGTGTACACACTCAAAATATATCACTACACAACAAGACACACAAGAAACTTCTTCATTATAAACCCAACTTAATGTGAGAAAATCAATGTTCATTTTATGCCAATGTCATAAAAATTCATGTAAGTTTTAGCCTTGATGAGTTTCAATGCAAGATTGTGTTCATTTTAAACCCATGAAATGTAAATGCAAGTTATTTGTGATTGTTTATTTTCTTTTAGGATTGTAAAGGAGTTATATAAAAAATCAACAAACAAAGGTTAGTCTCCTTTTCTAGCTTGCTACATGCTATAAAAATTAGATTAGTAACCCCAAAAATCTCTAACCTATTAAGCTAAAAGAAGAAATTTGGAAAATTTTGTAGAGACCTAAAAATAAAATTTTACCAGGCAGATGCATTATTCTGTATAGGAAATGTGTTGCAACACCAAAAGAAAAATTTACCAAGCATATGTGTCATTCTACATAGCGAATGCATTACAACAATAAAATGCATCACTCAATCCTACAAATGCATTTCAATAGAGAAAATGCATCATGACATAGCGATTGTGGCTTAGAAAGTTGTAGATGTGTAATACCCCCATGTTGTTGATACTCTTTGATACTCTTATGTGTTGGTTTATTACTGGTTTGCGATGGTGATTAGTTAACTAACTTGGTTGTGTGTGAATTTATAGTTTGGTTGGTTTGTTGCACTTGACATTATTATGATGATTTTTGATACTTTATGTGGTGGTTAGATTATTTGATTATACTATGGTTTTCTTTAATATTATATGTGACTATGTTGTGATTCTATGATGCTATGTTTTCTGATGTGTGGATTAGTGAGTCTTGGTGAAAGGAAAAGGTAGCATTACTCGCTTGTGAGCACCCTACTACCCCACAATTCATTTTCATGGTGTGTCTGCAATGGATATTTACATGTTACTTGACATTTGTTTGTATACAAGAATTGCAAGAATAAAATTCTCAATTCCACCTGCTTCGGCAGGATAGGGCGAGCATTAAATCAACCCAATAGGTATGATGTTGAAAAAGGGAGTTGATAAGGAAGTGTCCCCGTCCCAAGTCCATCATCCCATTGCGAGTCTTGTTGTGTCATGGTTTTGGCTCCGTCCTTGTCTCTGTATTGTTGTTGTTTATTTATCTTAATTATGGTTAGTTGTCATTTAATTTATCTTTATTTTATGTGGGATAAATTAATGATATTTTGTGGATATGATTAATTGTGAGTAATTATAATTTGGAATTTAAATATTGCAAATTAAAAATTTATTTAATTAATTAAAAGTCTAAGTAATTAATTTTAATAAATAATGATGTTGATAATTATATATTATCTTTTTCCAGAGATTAAATTAGAAAATCAAAAGAGAATATCTTGTGAGGATAATATCATGTGAAAATAATGAATTTTAAAATAAAATTTGTGAGATAAGTGTGTGCTTTTAAAAGCAAGAAAAGAACCAATGAATGTGGAGGATTTTTGAGGAAAAAGAAGAAGAGCTTTATTTTATTTTATTTATTTTATTATGAGGAAGTTTTACACACAAAATGGGTTTTTAGTTTTTGTTTGGAAAAGAAAAAAAAGTTAGGTTTTTCTTTTGCGCTTCTTTGTGAAAATTGTTCTGTAAGGAAGGAATAGCAAAATTGATTGAGAAATTAGCTGAAAGGAATTTGAGAAGGATCTGCAGAGGGAATCTGGTTTCAAAAGAGGACGAGGGGTTGTTGTGTTGTTGGACTCAACATCAAACTAAGGACTCCAAGTTCTTTTAAATTATTATTTCTTTTGATTTATTGTTCTGTAAAAAAAATCTTGTTTGCATGTTTGAAAATTATTTTCTCTATTTTTGAAAGAGGATTCTATGATTGAAATCTACTTGTAATAAACTCTTGAATCTTCTATATGAAACTATAGTGAAATCTTCTGAAAATTTTCAATAAAATTTAGTTGTGAAACTATTGTTTTGATAAGGAAATCATTTTTATTATGAGTTCAATTTATATGCCGAAATTTATTGTGAGTTTGATAAAAAACCAGATTATTCATTTTATTTATTCTATATCTTGTGGATATATATATATATATACACTTATATATATACACTTACACTGAAATAAATATAAGTATATATATATTATATTTTGTCTGTTTCTTTTTAAAAAAAAAAAATTATGCATTTCGATTTCTATGTGAAGGGATGAATTATAAAATAAAAATTTATTATATAAATATTTTCATTGAAATTTATGTCCTGTGTTTTTTTTTTAAATGTATTTTGGATTCTGAATTTCATTTGAGAAATAAATATAAAATATAAAATATAAAAAAAAAATTGTTAAGGGGGGACAATGGTCGGTGGTGGTTGTACCACCCCCAACCCCCATCATGTTGTACGCAACACCACTGGCTATGCACAGTATCCAAGGGCTGCTATACGCAGCCGTGTGGGGCTACAACCTGCCCACCCTATGTTATGCAGTACCACAGGCTGTGGGATGGGCAAAAAATTTAAATATTAAATTTTTTTTTTAAATTAAATTTGAATGTGTTCATTTAATTTTGTTGTATATGATGAGTATATAAATATATATATATATATGTATATATTAATATTAATATTAATATATATATGTATATATATTGTTGTGATTTTTACAGTAGGTTATTTATTAGTTTTATAATATGATTTTTAATGCATAAATCTTAATATATGTTCTATTTAATATATACATATATATATATACATATACATATATATATACATATATATATACATATACATATACATATATATGTATATATGCATAAAAAAGCGTATATATGTATATATATTTATACATATATATAAAGGATTTTTTTTATGATGTGATTTTGTATTAAGGAGATAATTTTACAAGTTGCAATGTTATAATGTAATCAAGGAAATCAGAGATAAACTATGTGCTTTTAATTAAATTGACTTTTTTCGAGTAATTGATTTATAAAGTTAGTAAAATTTATTGTACATTGTAATTTGTTTTATGGCGTTGTTTTATGTTTTCTTTACTCTCGAGATTATTCGTTTAACTAATTGTGGGTTCTTTTATTCTGGTTTATGTCTTGTGAGGAAACCCTAGAGTTAGTTATCCTGTTATAGGAACTTAAGTTGTTGATTAGGAACTTCTAGAGGTGGGGATACTGATGTTTATATTTTGATCTCGTATTTTGATGTTTGGCCCATGTTTTGTCTATGGTTGTGATTTGAGTTTATAAATGGATTGTACCATTATTATGGATGTGTTTCATATGACTTTAGCGAGATGGTTTTTCCTCATGGATGTTCCATTTGTTGGTTCAATGTTCTTGTTGGTACTATCCCTTGGTGTTAGATTTTATGTTTTGGTTGTCTAGAGAGAGTGGCTCTAAGTGGGGGTTGATCAACAAAGGGGATGTTAGGGTAACTCACATAGAGTTAGAGTAATCAATGATAACCTAAGTAATTAACTAGGGGTTGGGTAGTTAAACAATAAATAAGATAATTATGGATGCCTCATCCACCTATTAGTCCTATCATAGACTAAAGGTGAGCTGAGAAGGTCATGGTTGGCATGATTCTTGCCTCATCCTAATGACAGGTTAACAATTCCGCATGAGTAACCCTATGGAGCAACACCTTGAGATAGGCTATCAGGAGAACCATAGATGGAGGTGACACTTTGTGTTAGGTTGTCTGGATAATCCATGTGAAGCCATGCGATGACACTATCCTCTAGCATTCCATTTGAGTTGTTTTTATTGAAGTCCTCTGGAAGTGGTCTATTGTTTTGTCTTTTAGTGATTTATCATTGTTTAGTTTTGTGAGTGGTCTTTTAATATTATGTTATCTTGTCTATAGTTAGTCTTGTGTTACTGTTTGGATGTGCTTGGTCAGGGATCCTTCCTTGTTTACTCCCAACACGGGGATGGTTGGGTGGAACGTGTTATGCACCTCATTGGATCTCCTTTGGATGCAATTGTACCATTCAGCGCAGAGCTTTGCAAATGCTATTGATCTAGGATTCATATGTTACTAGGTGTGTATTTGTATTATAGATGTATTTCATTTATTAATGTATCACTCCCATGTGTGTTGGGAAGACTTTGATGTAATATTGTATATGTGTTCATTGTGATGTACCATTAGGCTGATGTAATGTATATTCATACCATGTAATCATTTGTGAACTACCATTTGTAATTACTGATCATGTTATGTTGTATCTGTGGAAATATATATACTTAATATCTTCATGATTAATTTATTTGTGATTTGCATGTATGGTTTTATATCGATTACTCTTACCAATGTGGTTATTGTTAATGGATGTTTTGATGGTGATGTGTGAATGAATGGATATGTAATTGTTTATTTAATGTTTAATCTATTATCTTTGTTATGGGTTAGTTTGGTAATGTCACCTTGTGTACCCCAAGGGATTTAGTTGTACAACTTAGAACATTATTATGTTGGAATACTTAAGTAAATTTCTTATGTTCTTTAAAAAAAATAAAAATTGTTGCATTTTTATTTGTTCCTTTGGGGTTTGCACGATGGGGCATTACAACTTGGTATAAGAGCCAAGGTTGCTAATGCTGGGTCCTCTGGGAAGTTTGTGTCCCTTAGGCAACCTTTGCATTAACTCTTAATCTTACATAACTCTAATTGTTGTGCAAGAGAATTCCTCAAGGTAGAGGTTGTGGCTGAGGAAGAGGCCGTGTTGGTGGCCGTAGAGCCAACCACCAAAGTCCATCACCACTGAGTTCCCACAGTTCAGAGCACGAGGAACGATAGAGTCCTCAACACAATCAGTGAGGTGGTGGTCAGAACCCAGAACAACCTAGTTTAGATGGACAGTTGCAATACCTTCTGGAAGAGATTATTGATTGGTTGGGACCTAGGCTGGAGGAAGAGCAGTGGGTCGAGAGAGAAAGGGAAAAGTTGCCAAGGCGAAGGGAAGTAATGACAGATCAAGATGCAGTGATAGTTGGGCATATGAGGGACTTGATGAGAGCTCTCCTACCTACATTCAATGGTTTTGGAGGAGGTTTGGAAGTATAAACTTGGTTAATTGATTTGGATTGATGCTTCACGATGCACCCATATGGTAGCAATACCAAAGCTTGGTGCACAATTATGCATTTGAGAGGCTTCGCATCTACTTGGTGGTGGATGGAAGAGAAAAAGTTACATCTGGATATTAGCATGGTCACATGGGAGCTATTTCTAGACAGGTTTATGGCTTGCTTCCTTTCAAATCATTGGAGGCAACATAGGGCAGCTGAGTTTCATGACCTTAATCAGATGTCGATGTTTGTTGAACAATATGAGCGACGATTCTATGAATTGAAGCAATATGCAGGAATCAGCCATGATGAGGGAATGTTGGTTAAGCATTTTGTTTGGGGCTTAAATGCCCGAATCTGTGGTGGAGTTAGAGCCTTCGAGCTAAATACAATGGAGGTAGTGGTTGAGAAGGCCCATCTTATAGAAGAAAATTTGGCAATGGCACTGGGAGGACACACTGGAGTTCAGATTGGTAGCGTTCCAACATCAAGTTTTGGTTCTAGAAGTGGACAACCTCAAGTTGTAGGGTCTTCCAAGGATTTTCAAGCACCCTCTAAGGGTGGTCAGCAGCAGCAGTAGTAGTCACAGCCCAAACAAAACAAACCACTGTCTCAGCAGGTTGATAGATCTATGAGTAGGAGGAACCAAAGTTGGTAGCGTAATAGACCAAATCATTTTGTGCAGCCTACACAAAGCACATAGTCAGCACCTTCATGAGGCAGTTTTTAGTAGTCGAGTGCACCATTTGGTGTCAAAGGATTTGGGCGAGCCACAGGCTATTTCTCATGTGGGCAGAAGGGACATATTGTCAAATAGTGTCCACAAAGGAGTACTTTAGGTTTTAGCTAGAGAACAACTGCTTCTAAGCCAATAGTGGGTGATGCGGGTAGAGCACATAAGGTGTTTACAACAATAGACTATCATCAAGTAGAATATCAAGGCACTATGATCGAGACATCAAGTCTGTTGCATGACACTAGTATTTTCATACTTTTTGATTTTGGTGCATCTAACTCTTTTATATCTCCTTTAGTAGTAGAGCGATGTAGATTGGTGGCATCTAGGCATGGCATAAAATGGTAGATTGAATTGGCCTTGGGGTCAAAGGTTGTTGTAGAGAAGCTTGTTTCGGGGTTGTAGTCTAGAAATAGGGGCATTAACAACTAAGGTGGATCTTCGAATCTTACCACCTAGATCGTATGATGTCGTCTTGGGAATGAATTGGTTGAGTGCACACTGTGCCATGATAGACTATCACCGTAAAGGAGTGCAGTGCATTGATTATTTTGGAAAAGAGGTGGAGATCTTGGGTATTCAAAGACCCATTTCACTGCGAATGATTTATGCTATGTAACTTAAGAGGTTTTTTTGGCAGGGTTATCATCTTTTTGCAGTTGAAGTGAGTGATCTTGATTCAGAGGATAGTCAAGGGGTGTCATTGGATGATTACCCTCTCCTCAAGGGGTTTTCTGATGCTTTTTTGAGTGAGATACTAGGTATACCACCAAAGCAAGATGTAGATTTCAAGATTGATCTAGTACTAGGAGCTGAGCCTATATCTCGGGCTCCATATTGGATGACAATGCAAGAGTTGTTGGCTAAGGGGTTTAATAGCCCAAGTGTTTCCCCATGGGGAGCACCCATAATATTTGTAAAGAAGAAGGATGGTTCTCTCTGTTTATGTATTGATTATAGGTAGTTGAACAAAGTAATGGTGAAGAACTAATATCCCCTACCCAAAATTGATGATCTTTTTTATCATATAAAAGGAGCGAAGATATTTTCTAAGATTGATCTCAATCAAGGTATCATCGGTTTTGGATTGCAGAACTAGATATTCATAAAACAACATTTCACACTCGATACAGACATTAGGATTTCACTGTGATGTCGTTCAGGTTGACAAATGCACCTTCACTCTTCATGAGCTTAATGAATGGGATGTTTTGAATGTATTTAGATAGATTTGTCCTCGTGTTTCTCGACAATATTCTAATTTACTCCAAATCTATTGAGGAACATCTAAGAAAGGTGCTACAGTGCTTAAGGGACAACCAGTTGTATGCCAACCTGGCAAAGTGTGAATTCTATAAGACTAAAGTTCAATATTTGGGTCATTTCATTTTAGGTGAGGGAATTTGTGTGGATCCTATGAAGATTCAGGCTATTGTGGATTGGCCTGCACCCATGAATGTCTCATAAATTCATAGTTTCATGGGACTAGTAGGCTATTATCGACGGTTCATCCAAGGCTTTTCTAGGATTGCACATCCTATTACCTCTCTTCAGAGGAAGAGGAAGAAATTTCTTTGGTCAGATCAATGTTAGTTAGCATTCCAAACTCTTAAGGAAAAGCTTACCAGTGCACCAATTTTCGTAGTACTAGATCCTACGGGGGAGTTTCTTTTATGTATAGATGCTTCCTTGGAAGGCTTAGGGGTCGTTTTGATGCAAGAAGGGCTAGTGATTTCGTACGAATCCCAGAAACTTAAGGATCATGAACTAAATTGCCCCACACATGATCTTGAGTTGGCCACTGTGGTTCATGCTTTGGTAAGATGGAGACATTTCCTTTTAGGGCATCAGTTTGAGTTGCATACGAATCATTGTAGTCTGCAATACATCTTCACGTAACTGAACCTGAATGCAAGACAGAGAAGGTGGATGGAATTCTTGTGCGAATACAATTTTGAGGTTAAGTATATCCAGGACAAAGAGAATGTGGTGGCAGATGCTTTGAGCTGACGTAGACATGAGATTTTGCAGTGGCTTTCGAGGTTGATTTGAGGAATAAGATCCTCATCGCTCTCTCCTTAGATAATTGGTATCAAGAGGTGAAATCTGAAATCGAGTTGGGTAGAACTCTGGAAGGAAAATTTATTGGATACTCATTGGATTTTTTATGGTGTTGCGCTATGCAGGCTGAATGTATGTACCTCCTATAGAGGATCTTCGCACCCTAATCTTGATTGAATCCAATTAGGCTCCTTATTTGGCACATCTTAGAGTTAAGGAAAAGTATGTAGATCTACGCTCACTATTTTTTGGGTGGGATTGAAGCATGATATCACCAATTTTTTCGCTAGATGTCTAGAATGTCAGAGGGTTAAGGCTAAGCATCATCATATGGCAGGTTTTTTGTAGCCTCATCTTGTTCTAGAATGGAAGTGGGACATTATCTCTATGGATTTCATTGTCGGCTTGCCTATGTCTTCACGATGCTATCATGGTCATTGTGGATAGACTGACCAAGGTATCCCATTTCTCTCCTATCTGATCTTCCTATACTGCTTCTGTGGTGGCCAGGGTGTTCATGGAAGACATTGTTTGACTGCATGGGATACCGCAAAGAATCATTTTTGATAGAGATCCAGTATTCACATCTATGTTATGGACATCTTTGCAGCGGTCCTTAGGAACTCAATTGAACTTTAGTTCTTCCTACCATCTTGAGATAGATGGTCAGATTGAGAGATTCAATTAGGTTCTTGAGGATATGCTTTGCATGTATTTCATGGACCAACAATCACATTAGGAAGATTATATGCACTTGGTCAAGTTTTCCTATAACAATGATTACCATAGTTCGATTGGCATGGCTCCTTTTTAAGCTTTATATGGTCATCCTTGTCATACCCCTTTGAGTTGGGATCAGTTAGAGGACAAGGTTTTCCTTGGACCTGAAATGCTTCGAGATATGGAACAACAAGTAGCTCACATTGGAGAGAATCTTGTTGTAGCTCAGGATAGACAGAAGAAGTATACTAATGCACATAGAGTTCATTGGCAATTTGCAGTTGGTGATCGAGTGTTTCTTCGAGTATGTCTGCAAAAGAGCCCTATTTGTTATGGAAATGGTTCTAAGCTTGCGCCCCACTTTGTAGGGATATTTGAGGTGTTAGAAAGCATTGGACCTGTTGCCTACCACATAGCCTTGCCACCTAGTTTGTCATGGATTCACGATGTTTTTCATGTTTTAGTCCTTAGACCCTATTATCTTGATGTTACTCACGTACTTGATTGGAATACTCTACAGGTTGAGGATGGACAGCTAGTTCTCTAGCCCGTGGCCATGCTACAATGTCGGAGACTCGCCCTCAGGGGCAGAGATATTGATCAAGTGCGGGTTCAGTGGGACCCGAATGACAAGGCTTCAACGACATGGGAGGATGCCTCCCATATTAGAGAGGCTTACCCATATTTATTTATTGGATTCCAGGTTTAAGCCATGTTCTAGTGGGGGAGGATCTAATACCCCCATGTTGCTGATACTCTTTGATACTCTTTGTTACTCTTATGTGCTGGTTTGTTACTGGTTTGTGATGGTGATTAGTTCACTGACTTGGTTGTGTGTGGATTCATAGTTTGGTTGGTTTGTTGCACTTGACATTATTATGATGATTTATGGCACTTTATGTGGTGGTTAGATTATTTGATTATGTTATGGTTTTCTTTGATATTATATGTGATGATGTTGTGATTCTATGATGCTATGTTTTTTGATGTGTGGATTAGTGAGTAATTGTAATTTGGAATTTAAATATTGCAAATTAAAAAGTTATTTAATTAATAAAATGTGTAAGTAATTAATTTAAATAAATAATGATGGTGATAATTTTATATTATCTTTTTCCAAATATTAAATTAGAAAATTAGAAGAGAATATCTTGTGAGGATAATATCATGTGAAAATAATGAATTTTAAAATAAAATTTGTGAGATAAGTGTGTGATTTTAAAAACAAGAAAAGAACCAATGAATGTGGAGGATTTTAGAGGAAAAAAAGAAGAGCTTTATTTTATTTTATTTATTTTATTGTGAGGAAGTTTTACACACAAAATGAGTTTTTGGTTTTTGTCTAGAAAAGAAAAAAAAAAGATAGGTTTTTCTTTTGTGCTTCTTTGTGAAAATTATTCTGTAAGGAAGGAATAACAAAATTGATTTAGAAATTAGCTAAAAGGAATTTGAGAAGGATCTGTTGAGGGAATTTTGTTTCAAAAGAGGAGAAAGGGTTGTTGTGTTGTTGGACTCAACATCAAATGAAGGACTCTAGGTTCTTTTAAATTATTATTTCTTTTGATTTATTATTTTGTAAACAAAATCTTGTATATCATGTTTGAAAATTAATTTCTCTATTTTTGAAAGAGGGTTATGTGATTGAAATCTACTTGTAATAAACTCTTGAATCTTTTGTGTGAAACTATAGTGAAACCTTCTGAAATGTTTCAATAAAATTTAGTTGTGAAATTATTGTTTTGATATGGAAATCATTTTTATTATGAACTTTGAATTTATATGCCTAGATTTATTATGAGTTTGATCAAAAACCAAATTATTCATTTTATTTATTCTGCATTTTGTGGATAAATATATATATATATACACTTATATATATATATACTTATACTGAAATAAATATAAATATATATATATTATATTATGTTTGTTTCTTTTAAAAATAAAATAAAATTATCCATTTCGATTTCTATGTGGATGGATGAATTATAAAATCAAAATTTATTATATAAATATTTTTATTGAAATTTGTGTCCTATTTTTTTTTTAAATGTATTTCAGATTCTGAATTTTGTTTGAGAAGTAAATATAAAAATATATAAAAAAAAAAATAAAATTATAAATATAAATATAAAATACAAGAATTGTTGAGGAGTGAATTGACCGTACCACTATCATGTTTATGCATAAAACCACCCGGTGGGTACGGAAGTGGGGTGTTCTCTACGTGTGTGGAGCTTCTGACATGCCCACTATGGTATCTTGTTACCATAGAACATTGTGGTATTAGCATTACCATAGAAACGTGGTGAAGCGAAAAATTTATTAAATGTTTTTAATTAAATTCAATTGTGTTCTTTAATTTGGTTATATATGATGAGTACATAAATATATATATATATATATATGTATGTATATATTAATATTAATATTAATATATATATATGTATATATATTGTTGTGATTTTTAAGTAGGTTATTTATTAATCTTATATTAATATGATTTTTAATGCATAAATCTGAATATATGTTCTATTTAATATATACATACATACATATATATATACGCATAAAAAAGCATATATATATATATATATAAAGGATTTTTTTTATGATGTGATTTTGTATTAAGGAGATAATTTTACAAGAAGTTGCAATGTTATAATGTATTGAGGAAATGAGATAAACTATGTTACTTTTAATTAAATTGATTTTTCGAGTAGTGATTTATAAGTTGTTGAAATTTATTGTACATTGTAATTTGTTTTATGGCATTTTTTTTGTCTTGTTTGCTCTTGAGATTATTCGTTTAACCAATTGTGGGTTCTTTTATTCGGGTTTATGTCTTGTACGAAAACACTAGAGTTAGTTATCCCGTTTTAGGAACTTCCAGAGGTGGGGATACTGATGTTTATTTTTTGATCTCGTATTTTGATGTTTGGTCCATTTTTTGTCTATGTTTGTGATTTGAGTTTATACTTGGATTATACCATTTTTATGGATGTGTTTCATATGACTTTGGAAAGATGGCTTTTCCTCGTGGATGTTCCATTTGTTGGTTTAGTGTTCTTGTTGGTACTATCCCTTGGTGTTAGATTTTATGTTTTGGGTGTCTAGAGAGAGTGCCCCTAAGTGGGGATTAGCACACAAAGGGGCTGTAAAGGTAACCCACATAGAGTTAGAGTAATTAGTGATAACCTAAGTAATTAACTAGAGGTTGGGTAGTTAAACAATAAATAAGATAATTATGGATGCCTCATCCACTTGTTAGTCCTGTCATAGACTAAAGGTGAGTTGAGAAGGTTGTAGTTGGCATGATCATTTCCTCGTCCTCATGAGAGGTTAATGATTTTGTATGAGTAATCCTATGGAGCGGTGCCTTGAGATAGGCTATTAGGAGAACCATTGATGGAGGAAGAACTTTGTGTTGGGTTTTCTAGATAATCCATGTGAAGCCATGCGATGACACTCTCCTCTAGCATTCCATATGAACCTTTTTTTTATTGAAGTCCTCTAGAAGTGGTCTATTGTTTTGTATTTTGGTAATTTATCATTGTTTAGTTTTGTGAGTGGTCTTTTAATATTATGTTATCTTTTCTAGAGTTAGTCTTGTGTTACTATTTGGATGTGATTGGTCGGGGATCCTTCCTTGTTTACTGCCAGCACGGGGGTGGTTGGGTGGAATGTGTTATGCACCTCATTAGATCTCCTTTGGATGTAATTGTACCATTCAGTGTAGAGCTTTGCAAATGATATTGATCTAGGATTCATATGTTACCAAGTGTGTATTTGTATTATAGATGTATTTCATTTATTAATGTATCACTCCCACATGTGTTGGGAAGACTTTGATGTAATATTGTATATGTGTTCATTGCGATGTACCATTAGGCTGATGTAATGTATATTCATACCATGTAATCATTTATGAACTACCATTTGTAATTACTGATCATGTTATGTTATATCTATGGAAATATATATACTTAATATCTTCATGATTAATTTATTTGTGATTTGCATGTATGGTTTTATATGGATTACTCTTACTAATGTCATTATTGTTAATGGATGTTTTGATGGTGATTTGTGTATGAATGGATACATAATTGTTTATTTAAGTTTTAATATATTATCTTTGTTATGGGTTAGTTTGGTAATGTCACCTCATGTACCCCAAGGGATTTAGTTGTACAACTTAGAACATTTTTATGTTGGAATACTTAAGTACATTTCTTATGTTCTTTTAAAAAAAAATAATGTTGCATTTTTATTTGTTCCTTTGTAGTTTGCATGATGGGGCATTACAAGATGTGGCACTCTATACCTGTACCTACAAAAAGGATGAAAAATCCATACTAAAATATGCAAAAATGCATTTTTGGCATCGAGTTCATGAATGTAATTAAGGGAAATTTTCAAGTTAGCATTATAAACCATAAACAAACTAAACCCAAGCTAAACAATGAAGAACAATGGAAGAAAATAGCATAAAAAAAAGGAACAATCTCAGCAAGTCTTCATGCCCTCCATAAATCACCTTCATTGAACCTT
>VDFB02075321.1:380467072-380516008 GCA_007258455.2 Sequoia sempervirens | reverse complement strand
GGTATTCAAAGACCCATTTCACTGCGAATGATTTATGCTATGTAACTTAAGAGGTTTTTTTGGCAGGGTTATCATCTTTTTGCAGTTGAAGTGAGTGATCTTGATTCAGAGGATAGTCAAGGGGTGTCATTGGATGATTACCCTCTCCTCAAGGGGTTTTCTGATGCTTTTTTGAGTGAGATACTAGGTATACCACCAAAGCAAGATGTAGATTTCAAGATTGATCTAGTACTAGGAGCTGAGCCTATATCTCGGGCTCCATATTGGATGACAATGCAAGAGTTGTTGGCTAAGGGGTTTAATAGCCCAAGTGTTTCCCCATGGGGAGCACCCATAATATTTGTAAAGAAGAAGGATGGTTCTCTCTGTTTATGTATTGATTATAGGTAGTTGAACAAAGTAATGGTGAAGAACTAATATCCCCTACCCAAAATTGATGATCTTTTTTATCATATAAAAGGAGCGAAGATATTTTCTAAGATTGATCTCAATCAAGGTATCATCGGTTTTGGATTGCAGAACTAGATATTCATAAAACAACATTTCACACTCGATACAGACATTAGGATTTCACTGTGATGTCGTTCAGGTTGACAAATGCACCTTCACTCTTCATGAGCTTAATGAATGGGATGTTTTGAATGTATTTAGATAGATTTGTCCTCGTGTTTCTCGACAATATTCTAATTTACTCCAAATCTATTGAGGAACATCTAAGAAAGGTGCTACAGTGCTTAAGGGACAACCAGTTGTATGCCAACCTGGCAAAGTGTGAATTCTATAAGACTAAAGTTCAATATTTGGGTCATTTCATTTTAGGTGAGGGAATTTGTGTGGATCCTATGAAGATTCAGGCTATTGTGGATTGGCCTGCACCCATGAATGTCTCATAAATTCATAGTTTCATGGGACTAGTAGGCTATTATCGACGGTTCATCCAAGGCTTTTCTAGGATTGCACATCCTATTACCTCTCTTCAGAGGAAGAGGAAGAAATTTCTTTGGTCAGATCAATGTTAGTTAGCATTCCAAACTCTTAAGGAAAAGCTTACCAGTGCACCAATTTTCGTAGTACTAGATCCTACGGGGGAGTTTCTTTTATGTATAGATGCTTCCTTGGAAGGCTTAGGGGTCGTTTTGATGCAAGAAGGGCTAGTGATTTCGTACGAATCCCAGAAACTTAAGGATCATGAACTAAATTGCCCCACACATGATCTTGAGTTGGCCACTGTGGTTCATGCTTTGGTAAGATGGAGACATTTCCTTTTAGGGCATCAGTTTGAGTTGCATACGAATCATTGTAGTCTGCAATACATCTTCACGTAACTGAACCTGAATGCAAGACAGAGAAGGTGGATGGAATTCTTGTGCGAATACAATTTTGAGGTTAAGTATATCCAGGACAAAGAGAATGTGGTGGCAGATGCTTTGAGCTGACGTAGACATGAGATTTTGCAGTGGCTTTCGAGGTTGATTTGAGGAATAAGATCCTCATCGCTCTCTCCTTAGATAATTGGTATCAAGAGGTGAAATCTGAAATCGAGTTGGGTAGAACTCTGGAAGGAAAATTTATTGGATACTCATTGGATTTTTTATGGTGTTGCGCTATGCAGGCTGAATGTATGTACCTCCTATAGAGGATCTTCGCACCCTAATCTTGATTGAATCCAATTAGGCTCCTTATTTGGCACATCTTAGAGTTAAGGAAAAGTATGTAGATCTACGCTCACTATTTTTTGGGTGGGATTGAAGCATGATATCACCAATTTTTTCGCTAGATGTCTAGAATGTCAGAGGGTTAAGGCTAAGCATCATCATATGGCAGGTTTTTTGTAGCCTCATCTTGTTCTAGAATGGAAGTGGGACATTATCTCTATGGATTTCATTGTCGGCTTGCCTATGTCTTCACGATGCTATCATGGTCATTGTGGATAGACTGACCAAGGTATCCCATTTCTCTCCTATCTGATCTTCCTATACTGCTTCTGTGGTGGCCAGGGTGTTCATGGAAGACATTGTTTGACTGCATGGGATACCGCAAAGAATCATTTTTGATAGAGATCCAGTATTCACATCTATGTTATGGACATCTTTGCAGCGGTCCTTAGGAACTCAATTGAACTTTAGTTCTTCCTACCATCTTGAGATAGATGGTCAGATTGAGAGATTCAATTAGGTTCTTGAGGATATGCTTTGCATGTATTTCATGGACCAACAATCACATTAGGAAGATTATATGCACTTGGTCAAGTTTTCCTATAACAATGATTACCATAGTTCGATTGGCATGGCTCCTTTTTAAGCTTTATATGGTCATCCTTGTCATACCCCTTTGAGTTGGGATCAGTTAGAGGACAAGGTTTTCCTTGGACCTGAAATGCTTCGAGATATGGAACAACAAGTAGCTCACATTGGAGAGAATCTTGTTGTAGCTCAGGATAGACAGAAGAAGTATACTAATGCACATAGAGTTCATTGGCAATTTGCAGTTGGTGATCGAGTGTTTCTTCGAGTATGTCTGCAAAAGAGCCCTATTTGTTATGGAAATGGTTCTAAGCTTGCGCCCCACTTTGTAGGGATATTTGAGGTGTTAGAAAGCATTGGACCTGTTGCCTACCACATAGCCTTGCCACCTAGTTTGTCATGGATTCACGATGTTTTTCATGTTTTAGTCCTTAGACCCTATTATCTTGATGTTACTCACGTACTTGATTGGAATACTCTACAGGTTGAGGATGGACAGCTAGTTCTCTAGCCCGTGGCCATGCTACAATGTCGGAGACTCGCCCTCAGGGGCAGAGATATTGATCAAGTGCGGGTTCAGTGGGACCCGAATGACAAGGCTTCAACGACATGGGAGGATGCCTCCCATATTAGAGAGGCTTACCCATATTTATTTATTGGATTCCAGGTTTAAGCCATGTTCTAGTGGGGGAGGATCTAATACCCCCATGTTGCTGATACTCTTTGATACTCTTTGTTACTCTTATGTGCTGGTTTGTTACTGGTTTGTGATGGTGATTAGTTCACTGACTTGGTTGTGTGTGGATTCATAGTTTGGTTGGTTTGTTGCACTTGACATTATTATGATGATTTATGGCACTTTATGTGGTGGTTAGATTATTTGATTATGTTATGGTTTTCTTTGATATTATATGTGATGATGTTGTGATTCTATGATGCTATGTTTTTGATGTGTGGATTAGTGAGTAATGTAATTTGGAATTTAAATATTGCAAATTAAAAGTTATTTAATTAATTAAATGTGTAAGTAATTAATTTAAATAAATAATGATGGTGATAATTATATATTATCTTTTTCCAAATATTAAATTAGAAAATTAGAAGAGAATATCTTATGAGGATACTATCATGTGAAAATAATGAATTTTAAAATAAAATTTGTGAGATAAGTGTGTGATTTTAAAAGCAAGAAAAGAACCAATGAATGTGGAGGATTTTAGAGGAAAAAGAAGAAGAGCTTTATTTTATTTTATTTATTTTATTGTGAGGAAGTTTTACACACAAAATGAGTTTTTGGTTTTTGTCTAGAAAAGAAAAAAAAAAGATAGGTTTTTCTTTTGTGCTTCTTTGTGAAAATTGTTCTGTAAGGAAGGAATAACAAAATTGATTTAGAAATTAGCTAAAATGAATTTGAGAAGGATTTGCTAAGGGAATTTTGTTTCAAAAGAGGAGAAAGGGTTGTTGTGTTGTTGGAATCAACATCAAATGAAGGACTCTAGGTTCTTTTAAATTATTATTTCTTTTGATTTATTATTCTGTAAACAAAATCTTGTCTGTCATGTTTGAAAATTAATTTCTCTATTTTTCAAAGAGGGTTCTGTGATTGAAATCTGCTTGTAATAAACTCTTGAATCTTTTGTATGAAACTATAGTGAAACCTTCTAAAATGTTTTAATAAAATTTAGTTGTGAAATTATTTTTTTGATATGGAAATCATTTTTATTATGAACTTTGAATTTATATGCCCAGATTTATTATGAGTTTGATCAAAAACCAAATTATTCATTTTATTTATTCTGCATCTTGTGGATAAATATATATATATATATATATATATATATACACTTATATATATATATATATATATACTTATACTGAAATAAATATAAATATATATATTATATTCTTTCTGTTTCTTTTAAAAATCAAATAAAATTATCCATTTCAATTTCTATGTGGAGGGATGAATTATAGAATGAAAATTTATTATATAAATATTTTTATTTAAATTTGTGTCCTATTTTTTTTTTAATGTATTTCGGATTCTGAATTTCGTTTGAGAAGTAAATATTAAAATATATAAAAAATAAAATTATAAATATAAATATAAAATACAAAAAAAAATTGTTAAGGGAGGGGGAAGTGGTCGGCGCTGACCGTACCACCCATCATGTTGTACGCAAAACCACCGGCTGGGTACAAGAGCTGAGGGGTGTTCTACGTAGTTGTGTGGGCTACGACATGCCCACCCTATGGTATGCAGTACCATAGGCTGTTGTGGTATTGCGTACCATAGGCTGTGGTGAGGGCGAAAAATTTATTAAATGTTTTTTTTAATTAAATTCAATTGTGTTCATTTAATTTGGTTATATATGATGAGTACATAAATATATATATATATATATATGTATGTATATATTAATATTAATATTAATATATATATGTATATATATTGTTGTGATTTTCAAGTAGGTTATTTATTAATCTTATAATATGATTTTTAATGCATAAATCTTAATATATGTTCTCTTTAATATATACATACATACATATATATACACATAAAAAAGCATATATATGTATATATATTTATATATATATATAAAGGATTTTTTTTATGATGTGATTTTGTATTAAGGAAATAATTTACAAGTTGCAATGTTATAATGTATTCGAGGAAATCAGAGATAAACTATGTGCTTTTAATTAAATTGATTTTTTCTCGAGTAATTGATTTATAAAGTTGGTGAAATTTATTGTACATTGTAATTTGTTTTATGGAAATTTTTTATGTCTTGTTTGCTCTCGAGATTATTCGTTTAACCAATTATGGCTTCTTTTATTCAGGTTTATGTCTTGTACGAAAACACTAGAGTTAGTTATCCTGTTTTAGGAACTTCCAAAGGTGGGGATACTGATGTTTATTTTTTGATCTCGTATTTTGATGTTTGGTCCATGTTTTGTCTATGGTTGTGATTTGAGTTTATACTTGGATTATACCATTTTTATGGATGTGTTTCATATGACTTTGGCGAGATGGTTTTTCCTTGTGGATGTTCCATTTGTTAGTTTAGTGTTCTTGTTGGTACTATCCCTTGGTGTTAGATTTTATGTTTTGGGTGTCTAGAGAGAGTGCCCCTAAGTGGGGTTCAGTGCACAAAGGGGCTGTCAAGGTAACCCACGTAGAGTTAGAGTAATTAGTGATAACCTAAGTAATTAACTAGGGGTTGGGTAGTTAAACAATAAATAAGATAATTATGGATGCCTCGTCCACTTGTTAGTCCTATCATAGACTAAAGGTGAGCCAAGAAGGTTGTAGTTGGCATGATTGTTGCCTCGTCCTCATGAGAGGTTAACGATTTTGTATGAGTAACACTATGGAGCGGTGCCTTGAGATAGGCTATTAGGAGAACCATTGATGGAGGAAGAACTTTGTGTTGGGTTTTCTAGATAATCCATGTGAAGCCATGCGATGACACTCTCCTCTAGCATTCCATTTGAACCTTTTTTTTATTGAAGTCCTCTAGAAGTGGTCTATTGTTTTGTATTTTGGTGATTTATCATTGTTTAGTTTTGTGAGTGGTCTTTTAATATTATGTTATCTTTCCTAGAGTTAGTCTTGTGTTACTATTTGGATGTGCTTGGTCGGGGATCCTTCCTTGTTTACTGCTAGCATGGGGGTGGTTGGGTGGAACGTGTTATGCACCTCATTGGATCTCCTTTGGATGTAATTGTACCATTCAGTGTAGAGCTTTGCAAATGATATTGATCTAGGATTCATATGTTACCAGGTGTGTATTTGTATTATAGATGTATTTCATTTATTAATGTATCACTCCCACATGTGTTGGGAAGACTTTGATGTAATATTGTATATGTGTTCATTGTGATGTACCATTAGGCTGATGTAATGTATATTCATACCATGTAATCATTTGTGAACTACCATTTGTAATTACTGATCATGTTATGTTGTATCTATGGAAATATATATACTTAATATCTTCATGATTAATTTATTTGTGATTTGCATGTATGGTTTTATATGGATTACTCTTATTAATGTGGTTATTGTTAATGAATGTTTTGATGGTGATTTGCGAATGAATGGATACGTAATTTTTTATTTAAGTTTTAATCTATTATCTTTGTTATGGGTTAGTTTGGTAATGTCACCTCGTGTACCCCAAGGGATTTAGTTGTACAACTTAGAACATTGTTATGTTGGAATATTTAAGTATATTTCTTATGTTCTTTTAAAAAAAAAAAATGTTGCATTTTTATTTGTTCCTTTGTAGTTTGCACAATGGGGCATTACAAGATGTGGCGCTCTATACCTGTACCTACAAAAAGGATGAAAAATCCATACTAAAATATGCAAAAATGCATTTTTGGCATCGAGTTCATGAATGTAGTTAAGGGAAAATTTCAAGTTAGAATTATAAACCATAAACAAACCAAACCCAAGCTAAACAATGAAGAACAATGGAAGAAAATAGCATAAAAACAAGGAACAATCTCAACAAGTCTTTATGCCCTCCATAAATCACCTTCATTGAACCTTCTCCATTTTCTACAATATTATGTTTTCCCTCAAATTTTGTTGAACAACTATAACCTATGGCAAGTCCTAATAAAATGTTGAAGGATTGACTCAAAGTGCCAGTGTACTCAAAAATTCCAAACATGGGAGAGATGACAAATGAGATAAAAATTGCCTTTTTATAGAAAATCCAATTTTAGAGGAATGGCCAAGATTGAAAGTTGAGGGATACCCTAAGATCAAAGGTTGAAATTAAATGTGACAACCAGCAATTAGGGTTAGGGAAAAATTAGGTTAAATTTTGAAATGGATGATTGAGATTTGTTTTTAGAAAAGTCAAACCTGGAGAATCTGTAACACCCGCCATGCAAACCCCAAAGGAAAAACATTGCACACAAATTTTTTATTTTATAATACAAATTAAACATGGAACTAAACATTAAAACATATTTACATTGCACATTAACATCATAACATCGAGTCCTTTGGGGCACACGAGGTGACATTGCATAACAAACTCATATCGAAAAGATAAAGCATTAAACTACATAACTTATCAAAACTTACATCCATCATAACATTGCAATAACCATTTACAAAAGTAAATCCACGAACCATAAATAAAAGTATAATAACATCATGTGATACAACTATAATGAATCTCATACAATAATGTTTACAAAGGTTCATATACAATATTTTGTCCTTTATACATTACATGATCAATAATGAATATAATGAAATCTCCCATACATGTGGGATAAATACATTGTACAAATAATGTCTGAATTACAAAATAAACAACTGGTACAAGCTCCAACTGAAGAATGTTGAGAAGAATGGACATTGATGGGGAACCCAATGGGTGCGGAGCACGTTCCACCCAACCATGTGGGTTATAACCCACCCCCCATGCTCATAGGTGACAAGGAAGTAACCAAAACCATGAATTTCATAAAACAACTCCAATAAAGGACATTATAGTACAATAATTCCAAATACAACATCACGGATTACAAAGAACATAAACGAAAACATCCATGAATTAACATAATAACATAAAGCCATAAATCTCATCACAACAAGGCAAGGAATAACCATTAGCCAAGTAACCAAAGAACAATCATAAATCAATTCCAAAAGAATATGAAACAATAATTAGAACACAATTCCAGAGGCAATGAAGAAACAAGGCATAAAGGGTATTTAGTGGAGAGTCATCGCATAGCTTACATGGGTTATCCTGGCCCTTCCTCCAACCTAAGGCGTCAGCCCCCATCTATGGTTATCTTGGCCCTTCCTCCTACTTGAGGCGTTGGCCCCATAGGGTAGCTCATATGGAGCTGTTAACCTCTCATGAGGATGAGGTTATGACTTTTTCGACCATGGCCTTCTCAGTCTACCATTAGTCTGCGATAGCCCCAATGCATAGACGAGGTATCCAAGATTATCTTATGTGTTTTTACTACCTATCCCCCTAAGTTCTATTATTAGGCTTTCACTTGTTAAACTACTCTTACGTGGGTTATCCTGAGCTCGTCGTCCTTTTGAGGTGTCGGCCCCCACGAAGAGTCACTCTTCCAGAAGATCCCAAAAACATAACAAAACCAAAAAAAGGCAAGGGTTGTACCATAGGGAGAAAATCATAAATCACAACTAAGAAATGCAAGGCAAATTATCCATCTCGCAATAACTCATAATCAAAATCTCAACAAACTCGTACAACCATTCCAAAATAATAAAAGCTAAAATCATGCACAACAAGGGTACATTAATCGAGGATAAAAATCTAATGATAAGCACACGCCTCTGGAAAACTAAGGTTTACAACACACATAATTGGGTTTCTAAACCAAACTAGGTTCCCACATCCACAACACTAAAACAATAAAATAACATTAAAAGAAATAATCCAATCAAATTCTTCTAGTTTCCACAATTTGATTTATTTCATTCACATTTAACCAATAGGATTTATTTCTTCAAATTATTAACATCACAGTCATAACTTCAAATTTCAAAACATAAACAATGTATCGTTATATTTATTATAATTAAAAATATATATAAAAATTGAATTCAACTTTATTCTAATTGTCCTAACTGTGAATATAACCATGCTGATGCCAATATAATCTTTATCGTTATATATATGTATGTGTGTATATATATACATACATACATATATATATATACACACACACATATATATATACATATACATACATATATATATATATATACATATGTATATATATATAAATATATGCATATATTTATACACATATATATATATATATATATATATATATGTATATATAAATATATATAAAATTAAAAATTAAAAATAATATATATCTATATACAATAAAAATAACCCAATGCCAACTCCAACAGCCACCGCTACGGGCTTCACAATAGCCCATACGGCTGCGCACAGTAGTCCACAGCCCCCAGGGAAGGGGGAAGGGTATGGCCCAGCCATTCCCCCCTAACCCTTAATAAAATAAAATTTTCACATAGCAAAATATTAACACCAACAGTAATGTCGGCTTAGGCACTTTGAAATTCAATCGATTTGACATGTAAAAAAATTAGTTATATATAAATTATATATATATAAGGATGTATATATATCTATATATATACATAAATATATAAGCATATATATATATATATATATTTAACAAAACTCTTTTGTAAGAGGACTGACAATATTTTAAATGCATATATATCTATATATATATATATCCTTTAGAGTTTTAGAGTTATATATATATATGAGTATGTATCATAGAAAAACTCATTTGGTTTAGAAGGAATGCAATTTTATTCTTTCATATCAAGGCATAGACAAATTAGGCATTTTCAGAAGATGAAATTTTTTGACAAATTGAAAACAAACAGTACATTTTCAGAAAACTAGTTTAATTTCTTCCATTAGTTTTCTATTCAATAAATCCTAAATCTCATAAGTTTTATTTTCTCACAAAAGATCATATTTATTTATTTTTATTTATTTGATTTCTCTTTTGAATCAGACAACTATAGAAGTAAGAAGTGGAACCTAGAGTCTTGCACCGTTGATAATATGATGAAGCTTGTTTCATCCCAATGGCATTTTCAAAGCACCCTCGTTCCTTCCTTCAAAAATTCTTCTCTAGATTTCCTTGCTCAAGTTTCTAATCTAAAATTTTGTTCAGAAGAACCTCCATAGTACTATGAAAGAAAATGAAAAAATTCTCCAGCAAACTTCAGAAGATTCAATAATTCAGAACTATTATTTTTGTGCAATTTCTGTCCAAATCTTCCTGTGAATGAAAATCCTCTCAAATTTTCAATTGAATAAAATAAATCTCTTCCCTTTTTTGAAAACTCTAAAAATCCAAATTAAAAGAAATTTTCTAATATTAATTCCAGCTTTTCAGCCAAACTCAACACTCATTGGTCCTTTTTATTTTTTCTTTTCTTTTATTATTTTTTTTCCATTTAACAATACTTTCTGTTTTAATTTTTATTTTGCAAGCTTTACTTGCAATTCACACAATTTAATTTATTTAATTAATATATTTCATAATTATCCTCAACATGCTAATTTAATTAAATTAACAAAATACTAAATTTTAAATAATTTAATTTACACATTTAAATAAATCACAAGACTTTTTATATTTTAATACAAATTTATTCCCACACTATAATAACCATTTATTAACATCATTTAATTAAATATAAAACAACATACAAAACACCAACATAAAATAGATACGAACAATACACTCACAGAAACCACAATAATAAATTGCAAAATGACAAAGGTTAACAACGCACAATACCACTAGACAAGATGGTTTGAAAAACATGGGACGGGGTGACTTCCTTGTCATCTTTATTTCAACATTACGCCCGTTGGGTTAAATTGATGCTCACCCTATCTTGTCAAAGCAGGTGGAATCAAGACTCTATACCTACAATATCTTGCATACAAACAAGATCGTGTACATGTATATATATATATAAAATCAAAACATCACATTGTGAGAAGGAATTGTAGCATAGTAGGGCACTCATGAATGAGTGGTGCTACACTGTCCTCTCAACAAAACTATTTTAACAATTACAAATATATATATAAAATAACAATTCTAACTAACTGTTCACATCATAAACTAATTATTAATCCACTACATCATAATATAATTACCAAATCACTACATCACAATATATTACTGAATCAATTAAACATCACAAACCAATGTAACCATAATGTCATCAATTGAAGTAACATAATCATCAATCAATCTAAACTAACCAATCCACCAAACCAAACCATAAATAGTACTATCACAATCTCAAAGCATCAAACAAAAGCATAGAAAAATAACAAGTCCAAACAGTAACAGGAGGGGTATTACATAATCAAATAATGATTTTTATTATTTTTTTATTTTAAAGACAGTTGTTTTTTTCAATTAAAAATTAATTTAAATCAAAAGTGGTGGGGCCATGTTATAGTAAATAATAATTTTTAATTATTTACTTGAAGAGAAACTAGGAAGTGGACAATTTTAAATAAATTCCTTTACTTTAAATAAAGGCATTTATTTAAAATTGTCCACTTCCTAGTTATATCGAGAGGCATGACCTACAAGGGCAAAACGATGCCTATAGGGGGTTAGAAAAATTCGTCACAAAAAAAATACAAAATCAAACGTATTTTAGAAAAAAACAAAAAACCATTAACATTTTAAAGAAACAAAAAAATATTTTTAATAATATACTTTTTAAAGCCAGTATGTATTTGAAATTAGCAATATACTTTTTAATATATTATTATATTCTTTTGAAATTATATATTAACTTTCAAAAGTATATTTCTAATTTCAAATACATAATGGCTTTAAAAAGTATATTATTAAAAATAATCATAATTTTAGTAATATTTTCTATTTATTTTAATAATAGTATTCATAAACATGTAATAATAATAATATAAGATAATTATAATAATAATAAGATATATCTTGGCGTATTTTATATAGATTATATTTAAGATATGTATACTAGTAATTAAACAAATCAAAGAGATTTATTTAATTATAGAAAGACATGAAAAATTAATGATGTGCTTAAATAAATAAATAAAGTTTATTTATTTAAATAATGAGGAAGAAATAGAAAGTGGACAATTTCAAATAAATGATTTTATTTAAAATTAGAAAAAGCCAAAGTGGATAGTAATTAAATAAATTATAGAAATTTATTTAATTATAGAAAGACATAGGGAATTAATGACGTATTTAAATAAACAAAATGTTTTGGATAAGAAATTTTTGTACCATCTTCACCTATTATTTGTATAGTATCCCGTCTATTGGAAGAAACACGAGAGTGAGAGTGGTTGGATTTTTAAGTAGGTTATTTATTAATCTTATAATATGATTTTTAATGCATAAATCTTAAATATGTTCTATTTAATATATACATACATACATACATACATACATATATATATATGCATAAAAAATCATATATATGTATATTTATATATATATATATATATATATATATATATATATATATATATATATATATATATATATATATATATATATATATATATATAAACATATAAAGGATTTTTTTTATGATGTGATTTTGTATTAAGGAGATAATTTTAGAAGTTACAATGTTATAATGTAATCGAGGAAATCAGAGATAAACTATGTGTTTCTAATTAAATTGAATTTTTCTCGAGTAATTGATTTATAAAGTTTGTGAAATTTATTGTACATTGTAATTTTTTTTATGGCATTGTTTTAATGTTTTGTTAGCTCTCAAGATTATTCGTTTAAAAAATTGTGGGTTCTTTTATTCGAGTTTATGTCTTGCCAGAAAACCCTAGAGTTAGTTATCATGTTATAGGAATTTAAGTTGTTGATTATGAACATCTAGAGGTGGGGATACTAATGTTTATTTTTTGATCTCGTATTTTGATGTTTGGTCCATGTTTTGTCTATGGTTGTGATTTGAGTTTATATTTGGAATGTACCATTTTTATGGATGTGTTTCGTATCACTTGGGCGAGATGGTTTTTCCTCGTGGATGTTCCATTTTTTGGTTCAGTGTTCTTGTTGGTACTATCCATTGGTGTTAGATTTTATGTTTTGGGTGTCTAGAGAGAGTGCCTCTAAGTGGGGTTCAGCGCACAAAGGGGCTGTCAGGGTAACCCACATAGAGTTAGAGTAATTAGTGATAATCTACGTAATTAACTAGGGGTTGGGTACTTAAACATAAAACAAGATAATTATGGATGCCTCGTCCACTTGTTAGTGCTATCATAGACTAAATATAAGCCAAGAAGGCTGTGGTTGGCATGATCGTTTCCTCATCCTCACGAGAGGTTAATGATTCCACATGAGTAACCCTATGGAGTGGCGCATTGAGATAAGCTATTAGGAGAACCATAGATGGAGGCGACACCTTGTGCTAGGTTGTCTAGATAATCCATGTGAAGCCATGCGATGACACTCTCCTCTAGAATTCCATTTGTGTTATTTTTATTGAATTCCTTTGGAAGTACTAGTCTATTGTTTTATCTTTTAGTGATTTATAATTGTTTAGTTTTGTGACTGGTCATTTAATATTATGTTATCTTGTTTGGAGTTAGTCTTTTGTTACTGTTTGGATGTGCTTGGTCGAGGATCCTTCCTTGTTTAATCCCAGAATGGGGGTGGTTGGGTGGAACATGTTATGCACCTTGTTGGATCTCCTTTGGTTGCAATTGTACCATTCAGTGCAGAGCTTTGCAAATTCTATTCATCTAGGATTCATATGTTACCAGATGTGTATTTGTATTATAGATGTATTTCATTTATTAATGTATCACTCCCACATATGTTGGGAAGACTTTGATGTAATATTGTATATGTGTTCATTGCGATGTACCATCAGGCTGATGTAATGTATATTCATACCATGTAATCATTTGTGAAATACCATTTGTAATTACTGATCATGTTATGTTGTATCTGTGGAAATATATATACTTAATATCTTCATGATTAATTTATTTGTGATTTGCATGTATGGTTTTATATGGATTACTCTTACCAATGTGGTTATTGTTAATGTATGTTTTGATGGTGATGTGTGAATGAATGGATACATAATTGTTTATTTAATATTTAATCTATTATCTTTGTTATGGGTTATTTTGGTAATGTCACCTTCTGTACCCGAAGGGATTTAGTTGTGAAACTTAGAACATTGTTATGTTGGAATACTTAAGTACATTTCTTATGTCCTTTTAAAAAATAAAAAAAATGTGGCGCTCTATACCTGTACCTACAAAAAAGATGAAAAATCGATACAAAAATATGCAAAAACGCATTTTTGGTATTGATTTCATGAATGTAACTAAGGGAAATTTTCAAGTTAGCATTATAAAGCATAAACAAACTAAACCCTAGCTAAACAATGAAGAAAAATGGAAGAAAATAGCATAAAAACAAGGAACAATCTCACCAAGTCTTCATGCCCTCCATGAATCACCTTCATTGCACCTTCTCCATTTGTTACAATATTATGTTTGCCCTCACATTTTGATGAGCAACTATAACCTATGACAAGTCCTAAGAAAATATTGAAGGATTGACTCAAAGTGCAAGTGTACTTGAAAATTTCAAGCATGGGAGAGATGACAAATGAGATAAAAAATTCCTTTTTATAGAAAAGCCAATTTTAGAGGAATGGCCAAGATTAACTGTAATGCCCCATGTTGTAACCTAAGGAATGTTGCAATTGTCTACGCAAGTGAAATAATTTTTTTAAAAAAAGTAATAATGTTAACTTTATTAGTTGCATACATTCTCTAAGTTACGCGACGACACACTACTTGAGAATCCCATAGATGATTTTAGTATTTAGCATTGCATATATTTAGTTAACATAAACTTAAAAGTAAACATTGCATAGCATCTTAATTCCATTCATGAAAGTATAATGTACAAGGAAAATTCTTACATTGCATTTGAAATGACATTACAATACTCATTCTTTAGATGAGGTAGATCAAATAATAGTTTACAATTACATATTACAAATGTTCACCTCATAAACAATTGAGGGATGTTTCAAATACAAGATTTACAATAATGTAATAAAGAAAGTACATATATATCCAAGTACAAGCTCTCCATCCATGAAGCTCTTGTTGCCATGATCATAAACTTGGGACCCAATGGAGTAAGGTGCACATTCCACCCAACCATGTGGTACCCGTAGGTCCACCCCCTATGCTAGGAGATAGTAATAAGGTTACCTAGACATAATCTACAAACCCTAGACACAAGTACATAATAAACTGATGGTTACATTGCTTCCAGAATCGAGATAATCAATATACAAAGTTCACAAGGTAAATTGTTATTTTAGGTGGAGTGTCATCACAATGTTGCAAAGGTTACCCTAGTGTTTCTTCCTAGGTTTCGGCCCCCAACTTGGGTTACCCTGGTAGCCTCTTACGAAACCCGGCCCCATTTGCAAACTATTACGAAATCGAATATCTTTTAAAGTAACAAGATATCGATTTTCCATTCCAAGTCTTCTCATCTTATTATCAAGACTGAACTAGCTCTCGAATCTATAAGCGAGGTTTATTAATCCAGTTAAATATTTTAGAATACCCATTGCGTTGATTTAGTTTTCATTGACTTACTAACTCTATATGAGTTACCCAGACACCACTTTCTGTGCCGACCCTCACACAGAGCCACTCTCCTAAAATAACATAAGGAATCTAAGTTCTCTATCTAAGGTAGATAGAGTGCACATAAACCAAAATCTAATACCAAACATATCACACGGTCATCACATCTTGTCCATAGTATCAAGTGCATAAAAACTGCACAAAACCATGTGTACTACCCTATTTTACTTAAAATAAGAAACCTTCATATATAACAATTCCCTCATCAAATATTCACATTTGGAAGACTTACTGACTCAGTTATCTTGAGTTGCCTAACCAAAATTTAAATCAACTTAAAGCAATTCAAGCAAAAATAAAAATCTTACGTTGGGATTTACTAAATCCATTCAATTAATCTAATTTTAATTTTCTTAATTTTCATATAAAAATATTCATCAACTTCTCTAATAAAAATACTTCATTTCATCTCTTTTTAAAAAAAAAAAATTAAAATCAAATTTTAATCCATACTCTTATTATTTTTCCCAAAATAAGATAATTATTTAAATAATTATTTTATTTTATTAATTATATTATTTAATTTAACTATATCAAATTTTTCATTTAATATAATGTCATCAATTTATAATATAAATATATATATAATATATTATAATATTATATATTATATATAATATATTATAAATATATTATATATAAAATATATATATTATAAATATATTATATAAAATAGAATAAAAATAAAGAAATTTTAAACATAATAAAAAGGCTACAATTCAAAGATTTTCACAGCAGTGGCTGCATAGGAACCCCTGTGAGGGGTTGGGCTGCTACGCAACCTCCCTCACAGAGCCGCATTCTGTGAGCGTTACTCACAGGCTGTGTGCCTTGTGGGGGCGGCTGTAGTAGCCCCAACCCCTCTCTCATATACATTTTAATTTTTTTTATATAAGAATTCCTATATGAATTTTGACGTATGGTGATTTCATTAGGATTCTTTTAATATATATTTTTTTAAAATAAACTTATCACATTTCAACTTGGAACAAATTTTCAGCACTTTATAGAAGAATACAAATTTCTATCCAAAATTAATCCCAAAACTTCTTCCAAAGCATTAAGAAAATCCCAATGAAAATCACAAACAAACACAATTCCAAAAATTTTAGCAGAACTCTGTTCTCTTCATTTCCCATGAAGTGATTTTCTATTTTCACCAAATCCTAGATAACCTCTGAGAAAAGCCTCAACAAGAAACAATAAATTAAATTACCACACATGTCGAGAAGAAAATATCTTCTAACAACTTATCAGCAAATCTTTCTTTGTTTTTTTTCAAGATTTGCATGCTTATTAAAAAAAATTAAAGAATTCAATTTTCAATTTTCAATTTTCTTTTCTTTATTTTATTTATTTATTTAACGAATAAAATACCATTTCCCACATAGCAATTAATTTTAAATTAAAATCTATTCACACAATTAAAGCAATTTTAATTCAATTAATTTATTTATTTAATTAAATGAATTTAATCTCAATGATTAAATTACTTAACCAAACAAACTAATTAATTAATTAAATAAAATGTAAAACTTATTTTTAACATTTAAAATTAATTTAAATAAACAATAAATTAAAGAATAACAAACTATCATTAATTTGACAAATTTTTCCTTTCAAAACAATTAATCCAATCAAGGACAAACAAGACCACCAAAGACTCCAAACTAAAACTGACGATATACTGTGACTAGATTTAAGAATAGACTAGGATAAACCATGTTACTACCTCCCAATCAACATTTTCGTTGAGTCTTGACATGCTCAGACCTAAGTAACTCGGTGAAGTAGGTGTCATGTACCCGCAATCCTGCAACCAAACAAATAACATGCATATATATATAATCCATTGTACAAACACACCGTGCGTAGAAAATCACGGAAATCATAGGGCACTCGCAAGCGAGTGATGCAACTTTGTTCTCCACACCAATACACGTCACATCAAACTGAAAAATTAAAATAACAGTTAATTTACCATAAACATGTATATAGCAATAACATCTGAAGGAAATATCTACCCTATTACAAAGCATGTCAGAAATTAATTATCACCATACAATGTATCATCATATCACAAAGTGAATCTGTTGTTGCTCAAAATCAGCGATCAAAATAACCAAACCAAAGTACCAAAGTCTAATAGTGTGAAAACATGCAAACAAAAAACATAAGCATAAATGGAGGGTAACTACATTAACAGTTGAGGAATGCCCTAAGATCAAAGGTTGAAATTAAATTTGACAACCAGCAATTAAGGTTAGGGAAAAGTTAGGTTAAATTTTGAAATGGGTGACAAAGATTTGTTTTTAGAAAAATCAAATCTCGAGAATCAACTAATGATTTAAAATTATTTGATTTTAAAGACTGAGTTTTTTTTTTTAATTAAAAATTAAATTATTTCAAAAGTGGTGGGGCCATGTGATAGTAAATAATGATTTTTAATTATTTACTTGAAGGGAAACTAGGAAGTAGACAATTTTAAATAAATGACTTTACTTTAAATAAAGGCATTTATTTAAAATTTTCCACTTCCTAGTTATGCCGAGAGGCGTGACCTACAATGATAAAACAATGCCTATAGGAGGTTAGCATAATTTGTCACAAAAAAAACACAAAAATCAAATGTATTTTAGAAAAAAACAAAAAACCATAAACATTTTAAAGAAACAAAAAATATTTTTAATAATATACTTTTTAAAGCCACTATGTATTTGAAATTAGCAATATACTTTTTAATATATTATTATATTCTTTTGAAATTATATATTAACTTTAAAAAGTATATTGCTAATTTCAAATACATAATGTCTCTAAAAAGTATATTATTAAAAATAATCATAATTTCAGTAATATTTTTTATTTATTTTAATAATAGTATTAATAAACATGTAATAATAATAATAATAATAAGATATATCTTAGCATATTTTATATAGATTATATTAAAGATATGTACACTAGTAATTAAACAAATCAAAGAGATTTATTTAATGATAGAAAGACATGAAAAATTAATGATGTACTTAAATAAATAAATAAAGTATATTTATTTAAATAATGAGGAAGAAAGCGGACAATTTCAAATAAATGATTTTATTTAAAATTAGAAAAATCCAAAGTGGATAATAATTATATAAATTATAGAAAATTATTTAATTATAGAAAGACAGGGAATTAATGACGTATTTAAATAAATAAAATGTTTTGGATGAGTAATTTTTGTACCATATTCACCTATTATTTGTATCTAGTATCCCTTCTATTGGAAGAAACACGAGTGAGAGTGATTAGATTTTTAAGTAGGTTATTTATTAATCTTATAATATGATTTTTTGTGAAGTCCCAATTAATTTTAACCAAAATACCACTATATATTTTTTTTTCAAGTATTCATTCACAAGTATACTCGAGAACTTCTATCCATACAGGACATATATATCATCTGTCCATATGGAACAGGAATTCACTTCATCTATTCATATGGAATAGGAATACATCTATTCATATAATCGGAATAGGAATCCACCTAAACGAGGCAGGCATCTATCATCTGATAGGTATGTGCTCTGGCCAAAGTCTTGGACTCATCAGGATCATCTGGATCCTGAGTTGCTTCCCTGATGACCACACTTTCTTCCAGAAGTGTACCGAGGTCGTCATCCTCAGGGGTATGTAAATTGTAATTCTAAACTTGAAACCCGCCTCAGAATTTAGCCTAATGGCCCCGGGGTATCAAGCAATCCATATGGGATTCTTCTGAGTATAGTTGTATGTATCTTAGTTGATTATCTCTTATAACTAGTTATGTGATCTCTCCAACCCTAAACCCTATTCCCGAATGCCTGAGTACTGGGGGCATCAATTGCTTCCCAGACTACCTACATACCCTGCTTCCAAAAGGGATCAAGGCATAAAATATGTAGTTCTATTTTCTAGGCTATGTTTATGTGAACTGTTATAAAGCAGGTACGCAACCCTTTCTAGGGTTTTTATTTCCCCTAGACAGTTCCTCTGCGATTGCTACCCACGATGGGAAGCATGGATAATAAACGATCGCCTTAACCATTTATTGTTTACCTATTAACATTCATCTAACCCTACTCCCTAATAATGTTCGTCTCCCTTGACCCGTTTATATGATTTCCTAATAATTTATCCACATGATTTTATCTTTGAGTTAGAATTACATTTGCACCACTGAAAATTCCTAAGTTACAATTTTCTAGGTTGTCACTAGCGGATTTGATTCATTTTTGTTTTATCTTTTTAGATTATCAATCCAAAGGGGATTTCCCTTCCTTTGGATTTTAAACAACCCATGTTCCTTATTTCTCCCCGGCGATTTATAGTGACGATGCCATAGACGCCGTTATTGCAGTTGTGTTAGGCTATAGATACAGTAGCTCAAGCACGACAGCTTTACCCATAAATGTGAGCTAGAGGCATTGTTAATACCGAATGCTACTAGTTTTGTTTTCCTTTTTTTTGATTAGTTTAAAATCTATGTCTAACATACTTAATCTTAGTAAGAATATAAACACATAATGCATGGTAATTTTAATAATATTCATTAAAAATAAATCAACAAGCATTGGTCAACAATTTATAGTAAGAAGAATTATTTAACCATTTATAAAAAAAATAAAATCCCCATGCAACGTAATTAAGTGAGTAATTTATTATTTTGAAAAATTCCCTAACATATATCGTTCCCTACTTCCCTTATCAAAGACACACACATAATCAATTTTACCTAGAGTTTAAATATCTTCAAGAATTATTGCAAGGATTAGAGTCATATTATTCCACTCATATTTCTATCTTCTAGATGGTTTATGTAGCATTAGGATGTGAAAATTCCAATGACTATATTATGGAATGTAATAAAGTAACTATTCAACACTAACTAGGGTAATGTAGTACTTATGTTGTCTATTTTTTTATAGAAGAACTACCTTTGTGTAGAAGGGGTTTCATTGTTCTTTGTATTTTAATTGAAGGTCCTAGACCAAGTAGAATAAAAGAGAACTTGAATGCTTTAATATATCAAGATAATTTTATCAATGTTAATACATGGTTTTAGGCTAACAATATCTTTAATTTGATTATATTGCAAATTTCTAACCATACTAGAAATAATTTACAAATGCCAAGTGTTTGGCAAGACTCCCTAAACAGATTAGATCGTATAAGGGAAATATATATATATATATATATATATATAAATACCAAATCAACATTCAATTATTATGAAATAAAAATTTAGGAGGGTTATTAATATCTTAGATCAATGCCCATTGATATGCACCAATCCAAATTTTAGTAAGAAAAGTAACAAGGTCCGTTCATTCATCTAACATATTAGAGTAACCATATTTACATGGCCTTATCTTTCGGTACATAGACATTGAATATCACTTAACCCAAAATATTTAGATTTTACCCTCATTTATCAAATGACATTAAACAAAATATTGTATCCAAATACATATATATCTCCTAAAGAAAATAATTGAGGCAATAGAGACAATTGGAACCATAAAGGCACGTCTTACACCAAATTTTCAAAAGAGATTTAAGTATGCATGATTTATATAAATATATATATCTATTTGAACAAGTTAGGAATGCTATCTATTTATTAGGAGTGGATTCTATTACAATTTTCATGAATTTTCTAATTAGCCTTTTTGCACAAAATTCCCAAATTCTTTTTATAGAAGTAATTGACATATTTTATATTAAACAAGCGTAGAAATGGATGAACCAGAGAATGGAGCTATAAAATTCTTAATGAACAGGAATAAAATTGGACGCCTAAACAAGATTCTCATTATAAGGTGGATCAAGGTGAATGATCTTTTAGAAAGTAATTTAAATGGTAATCCAACCAAGGCTGATCCATTATCATTGAAATTGTAATTTTTAAACAAATAAGAAGGTTAAATGTATAGTCATTATTCTCTGTTCAAAAAAATAGTATCACAGCAATTAAAATCTTCACATCTTGATCAGAATATTATGCCTATAGTGCATTAGTATATCATGGCTAACAAATTAGAGAATTCCAACTCTTAAAATTATGTACCAAATGATATTTCATGGTCATGTGATTGCCTGCAACTGTTTTCTAGATAAATAAATAAAACTACAGATTACTAGCTAAATCAAGACTATAGATGCAACATTTCTCTTGAAAAACCCATGTTCTATTGGTTATTCTAGCCAATTCATAAAAGAATAAATAAAATCTACATATTTTTATTTGATATGCCCTACACAGCTTCACAAAGGTTCCCATTCGAATTTAATGGCTTAGTCTAACTTGCTCTATCTATATGCATGTATTTGTTTGTGACAAAAAGACAAGAGGAATCCAATATTCTACATATCAAAGTGGACAGGTAAGATACCTACTTGGTGCACTGATTCTTGGAAGAGACCTAAAGTGAACAATGCACCCTGGTTGTCTCTCCTCCTTCCTGAAGTCTGAATTCTAGCCTCTCTCTAGAGTCTCTCACAGAACGTTCAATTGCTCCCCCCAAAACAGAAGTCCATTCCCTCGTTTTATAGCTATAATGCATTAAATTTTTTGCAAACTGTAGAATGCGAGTTAGTTCTAAAATTTATTTCAAGTAGATGAAATAGAACTCCATGTGAATAATATGGATGGGGCGAGGTTATAGTTGAGTGGCTGAAGACGGCGGGATGTGACCTGCCAGTAGGTCTGTACTGACTAAAAATTTAATTCGCTTATCTGGATCTAATTCACTGTGCAATTTTTTATTGAAAATGTGGTCATAATGTCTATTTCCATTCATTCATGATGCCTGAAAATCCATAGTTGTCAACTAGATTTGGTCTCCATTCAATTTTTTCTCTCAAGTTTTCAATCAATAATTAATGACTGGCAATATTTTTAAGAATGTGAGTATTAGATTTTTTTAGTCCATTTAACATGTGTTCATGTATTAAAGTATATCAAATGTGCAATAAAAGTTAGGGAAGAGGAGTCGTGACATCCTCCCTCCCTTATTTGTGCATCGTTTCGATGCATATATTCAATAAGTTTTATATAGTAAAGAGATAGTACTAAAAAAAAGAAATATAGTATCTAAATAGTGCTTAAAACAAGAAGGGAAAGGATTGTTGCAAATCAATTGTATCTTCCCAAGTAGCATTGTCTTCATCATATTGATCCCACTGTACTTTGCTTTGATCAACTATCCTGTTGCGCAATTGGTACTAGCGCCTCTCCAAGATTCAATATGGCTCTATTGTTATTTTCCCGAGCTCTTGGACCTATAATGCATTCCAATTCAAAACATATTTCTCATTAGGTACATACTTCTTAAGAAGAGATATATGGAAAACATCATGGATACAACTCAATTGGGGAGGTAGGGCCAATTTGTAGGCAACCAAGTTTATCTTATCTATGATTTCGAAGGGTCCCACATAACGGGGTGCCAACTTTTCCTTCTTACCAAAACTTATAGAGCTTTTATATGGCTTGAACCTTAAGAAAACTTTTTCACCTACCGTAAATTCCCTTTGTGTTCTTTTCCTATATGCATAACTCTTTTGTTTGTTGGTTGCTTCCCTTAACCTCTGTCTAATTGACCTGATTTGATTTTACATTTCCTTCAACATATCTGGTCCAATTACCACTCTATCCTCAAGATTATCCCAACTCAAGGGTGTGCGACAAGCTCTTCCATATAGAGCTTCAAATGGAGCCCTCCCTAGGGACACTTGAAGAGAGTTATTGTATGCAAACTCTACTAGTGGAAGATATTCTTCCCACTTAGATTGTTGGTCCATACAGTACATACGTAGAAGGTCTTCCACAATTTGATTTGTCCTTTCAGTTTGGCCATCTGTTTCAGGGTGATATGTTGTACTGAAATTTAATTGTGTCCCCAAAGCTGATTGAAGAGTTGTCCAAAACCTTGAAGTGAATCTAGCATCCCTATCAGATATGATCTTTTCTGGAATTCCATGTAATCTAAAAATCTCCTTCACAAAATGTTTAGCCAATGTTGGAGCATTATCTGTTATATTTCCTGCTATGAAGTGAGCAACCTTGGTAAGTTTGTCAATTACCACCATTATTGTGTTATGCCTATAAGGCGTCGTAGGAAATCCTTGTATAAAATCCATACAAATGACTTGCCACTTATGATGTGGTATATCATGGGGGTATAATAATCCTGTAGGATGGCTATGCTCTGCCTTCACCCTCTGACATTCAAGACATTTAGCTACATAGAGTACTATGTCATTCTTCATTCCTTGCCAAAAATATAGTTTCTTAAGGTCTGAATAGAGTTTCTTTGCCCCAGGGTGTCCTGAATAAGGGGTATTGTGGGCTTCACTTAAAACCAACTCTCTTAACTCTTTATAGTTTGGAACATATATCCTATTGTTGTATCGAAGCATCTTGTCACCATCTAGATTATACCCCTTTATACTAGGATCAGCTGGATCATTTTCTAAGGTTGATCTAGCCTACTTATACCATGGATCTTCTTTTTTCCCATTTAGCACTTTTTCTCTAAAAGTGGTTTTGAATATTACCATATTCATCAAGTGCCTCCTTCTGCTTAGTGCATCTGCAACCCTATTTTCTTTTCCCTTAATATATTCTATCTCAAAATCGTATTCGCTTAGAAATTCTAACCATCTTCTTTGTCTAGCATTCAAGTGAGGTTGCGTGAAGATGTACTTGAGTCCTTGATGGTCAGTTTTTAACTCAAATGGCTTTCCTAAGAGAAAATGTCTCCATTTCTGAAGAGCATGTACAATTGCTGCAAGTTCCAAATCATGAGGTGCATAGTTTACTTCATGATTTTTCAATTTCCTTGATTCATATGCTACCACACCTTCATCTTGAATGAGTACCCCACCTAGACCTTCAATGGAAGCATCTGTCACAACTATGAAGTGTCCATTTGGTTCTGGAACCTTTAAGATAGGTGCAGTGGTTAATTTTTCCTTCAAATTTTGAAATGCCTTATCACACTGTTCAGTCCACAAGAATTTCTTACCCTTTCTTTGTAATGAAGTGATTGGATTTGCAATTTTTGAGAATCCTTCTATGAATCTCCTATAATATCCTGCAAGTCCCATAAAACTTCTTACCTCAGACACATTTTTTGGAATTGGCCATTCCTCTATGGCTTTTATCTTATTTGGATCTACTGCAATACCATCTTCTAAAATGATGTGACCTAAGTAATGTATTTTCTTTTTAAAGAATGCACATTTTGATAGCTTCCCATATAGCCTATGTTCTCTCAACCTTTGCAAAATTAACTGAAGATGTGCTAGGTGTTCCTCCTCATTTTTGGAATAAATCAAGATATCATCTAAGAAGACCAAGACAAATTTATCCAAGTAATCATGGAACACACTATTCATAAAGTTCATAAAGGCAGTTGGAGCATTAGTCTCACCAAAAGGTACAACTATAAACTCATAATGCCCATACCTTGTTCTGAAGGTTGTTTTCGGGATATCTTCTTCCTTTATCCTGAGTTAGTGGTACCCTGATCGAAGATCTATCTTAGAAAACACATTTTCTCCTTTCATTTGTTCAAAGAGATCTTCTATGCGTGGTAAAGGGTACCTATTCTTTATGGTGACTTTGTTAAGCATTCTATAATCAATTCATAGTCTTAAGGTTCCATCTTTCTTTTTAACAAATAAAACCGGTGCTCCCCAAGGGGATACACTTGGTCTTATGAGACCTTTCCCCAAGCAATTCTTCCAATTGCATCTTGAGTTCTACTAGCTCAGTCGTGTTCATTCGATAGGGTGCCTTAGACACCGGTTCAGCTCCTGGAACTATATCAATGGAGAAGTCAAATTTTCTTTTTGGGGGTAGGCCTGGTAGTTCTTCTAGAAACACATCGCTAAAATATTGAAGGTAAGGAGAATTTTGGAGCGTTGGAGCATTTCCTTCTTCCTTTTCATCCATGGTAACCATGTATACTAGAGCTCCCTTTCTCTTTTCTCTTTTTATTTGCATAGCTGATATGATTTCCATACTTATCTAGGTCTATGTTTCCCTTGAATCACAACCCTTTTTCCTATATCATCTAAACATTCTACCCATTTGTTGTAACAATCTACATTTGCTTGATGGTTTGTCAACCAACTCATTCCAATGATCATGTAATGTATATTCCTACCATGTAATCATTTGTGAACTACCATTTGTAATTATGGATCATGTTATGTTGTATCTATGGAAATATATATATATTTAATATCTTCATGATTAATTTATTTGTGATTTGTATGTATGGTTTTATATGGATTACTCTTACCAATGTAGTTATTGTTAATGGATGTTTTGATGGTGATGTGTGAATGAATGGATACGTAATTGTTTATTTAAGTTTTCATCTACTATATTTGTTATGGGTTAGTTTGGTAATGTCACCTCATGTACCCCACTTAGGGATTTAGTTTTGCAATGTAGAACATTCTTATGTTGGAATACTTAATTACATTTCTTATGTTCTTTAAAAAAAAAAAATGTTGCATTTTTATTTGTTCCTTTGCAGTTTGCACAATGGGGCATTACAAGATGTGGCACTCTATACCTGTACCTACAAAAAAGATGAAAAATCCATACAAAAATATGCAAAAAAGCATTATTGGCATAGAGTTCACAAATGTATCTAAGGGAAATTTTCTAGTTAGCATTATGAAGCATAAACAAACTAAACCCTAGCTAAACAATGAAGAACAATGGAAGAAAATAGCATAAAAACAAGGAACAATCTCACCAAGTCTTCATGCCCTCCATGAATCGCCTTCATTTCACCTTCTCCATTTGCTACAATATTATGTTTGCCCTCAGATTTTGGTGAGCAACTGTAACCGATGACAAGTCCTAAGAAAATATTGAAGGATTGACTCAAAGTGCAAGTGTACTCGAAAATTGCAAACATCGGAGAGATGACAAATGGGATAAAAATTGCCTTTTTATAGAAAAGCCAATTTTAGAGGAATGGCCAAGATTTAAAGTTGAGGGATGCCCTAAGATCAAAGGTTGAAATTAAATGTGACAACCAGCAATTAGGGTTAGGGAAAAATTAGGTTAAATTTTCAAATGGATGACTCAGATTTGTTTTTAGAAAAATCAAATCTGGAGAATCAAATAATGATTTAAAATTATTTGATTTTAAAGAATGAGTTGTTTTTTAGAGTTAAAAATTAATTTAATTCAAAAGTGGTGGGGCCATGTGATAGTAAATAATGATTTTTAATTATTTACTTGAAGGGAAACTAGGAAGTGGACAATTTTAAATAAATGTCTTTACTTTAAATAAAGGCATTTATTTAAAATTTTCCACTTCCTAGTTATGCCGAGAGGCATGACCTACATTGGCAGAATGATGCCTATAGGAGGTTAGCACAATTTGTCGCAAAAAAAACACAAAATCAAACATATTTTAGAAAAAAAAACCATAAACATTTTAATGAAAAAAAAAATATTTTTAATAATATACTTTTTAAAGCCACTATGTATTTGAAATTAGCAATATACTTTTTAATATATTATTATATTCTTCTGAAATTATATATTAACTTTAAAAAGTATATTGCTAATTTCAAATACATAATGGCTTTAAAAAGTATATCATTAAAATAATCATAATTCTAGTAATATTTTTTATTTATTTTAATAATAGTATTAATAAACATGTAATAATAATAATAAGATATATCTTGGCATATTTTATATAGACTATATTTAAGATAAGTATTCTAGTAATTAAACAAATCAAAGAGATTTATTTAATTATAGAAAGACATGAAAAATTAATGATGTACTGAAATAAATAAATAACGTTTATTTACTTAAATAATGAGGAAGAAATAGAAAGTGGACAATTTTAAATAAATAATTTTATTTAAAATTAGAAAAATCCAAAGTGGATAATAATTAAATAAATTATAGAAATTTATTTAATTATAGAAAGACATAGGGAATTAATGACGTATTTACATAAATAAAATGTTTTGGATGAGAAATTTTTGTACCATCTTCACCTATTATTTGTATAGTATCCCTTCTATTGGAAGAAACACGAGAGTGAGAGTGGTTGGATTTTTAAGTAGGTTATTTATTAATCTTATAATATGATTTTTAATGCATAAATCTTAATATACGTTCTATTTAATATATAGATACATACATACATATATATATATGCATAAAAAGGCATATATATGTGTATATATATATATATATATTTTAGACTGCAGGAATCGGGTAGCATGACCCCCTATAAACTGCAGTGCGCCTGGTAAACTTTTTAACGTGACCGGCAGCGCTGGCGCGACACGCCCTCCGGTACCACGGGGTGGGGGAGACTAGAACTCGTGACCAACAGAGCCGCAACGAAATTACTTAGCCAACCAAGCTAGGGCCCCCACCCATATATGTGTATATATTTATATATATATATATATAAGGATTTTTTTTATGATGTGATTTTGTATTAAGGAGATAATTTTACAAGTTGCAATGTTATAATGTAATCAAGAAAATTAGAGATAAACTATGTGCTTTTAATTAAATTGAATTTTTCTGGAGTAATTGATTTACAAAGTTGATAAAATTTATTGTACATTGTAATTTGTTTTATGGCATTGTTTTTATGTTTTGTTAGCTCTCGAGATTATTCGTTTAATGAATTGTGGGTTCTTTTATTCAGGTTTATGTCTTGCCAGAAAACCCTAGAGTTAGTTATCTTGTTATAGGAACTTAAGTTGTTGGTTAGGAACTTCCAAAGGTGGGGATATTGATGTTTATTTTTTGATCTCGTATTTTGATGTTTGGTCCATGTTTTGTCTATGGTTGTGATTTGAGTTTATATTTGGATTGTACCATTTTTATGGATGTGTTTCATATGACTTTGGCGAGATGGTTTTTCCTTGTGGATGTTCCATTTGTTGGTTTAGTGTTCTTGTTGGTACTATCCCTTGGTGTTAGATTTTATGTTTTGGGTGTCTAGAGAGAGTGCCTCTAAGTGGGGGTCAGCACAGAAAGGGGTTGTCAAGGTAACCCACGTAGAGTTAGAGTAATTAGTGATAACCTAAGTAATTAACTAGGGGTTGGGTAGTTAAACAATAAACAAGATAATTATGGATGCCTCATCCACCTGTTAGTGCTCTCATAAATTGAAGGTGAGTCGAGAAGGCTATGGTTGGCATGATCATTGCCTCATCCTCACGTGAGGTTAATGATTCCACATGAGTAACCCTATGGATTGGTGCCTTGAGATAGGCTGTTAAGAGAACCATAGATGGAGGTGGCACCTTGTGTTAGGTTGTTTGGACAATCCATGTGAAGCCATGCAATGACACTCTCCTCTAGCATTCTATTTTAGTTGTTTTTATTGAAGTCCTCTGGAATTCATCTATTCTTTTATATTTTGGCGATTTATCATTGTTTAATTTTGTGAGTGGTATTTTAATATTATGTTATCTTTTCTGGAGTTAGTCTTGTGTTACTTTTTGGATGTGCTTGGTCGGGGATCCTTCCTTGTTTACTCCCAACACGAGGGTGGTTGGGTGGAATGTTTTATGCACCTCGTTGGACCTCATTTGGATGCAATTGTACCATTCAGTTCGAAGCTTTGCAAATGTTATTGATCTATGATTCATATGTTACCAGGTGTGTATTTGTATTACAGATGTATTTCATTTATTAATGTATCACTCCCACGTGTGTTGGGAAGACTTCTATGTAATATTGTATATGTGTTCATTGCGATGTACCATCAGGCTAATGTAATGTATATTCCTACCATGTAATCATTTGTGAACTACCATTTGTAATTATTGATCATGTTATGTTGTATCTATGAAAATATATATTGTTAATGTCTTCATGATTAATTTATTTGTGATTTGCATGTATGGTTTTATATGGATTACTCTTACCAATGTGGTTATTGTTAATGGATGTTTTGATGGTGATGTGTGAATGAATGGATACGTAATTGTTTATTTAAGTTTTAATCTACTATCTTTGTTATGGTTTAGTTTGGTAATGTCACCTCATGTACCCCAAGGGATTTAGTTTTTCAACTTAGAACATTCTTATGTTGGAATACTTAAGTACATTTCTTCTGTTCTTTTAAAAAAAAAAAATGTTGCATTTTTATTTGTTCCTTTGCGGTTTGCGTGATGGGGCATTACAAGATGTGGCACTCTATACCTGTACCTACAAAAAAGATGAAAAATACATACAAAAATATGCAAAAAAAAGCATTTTTGGCATAGAGTTCACAAATGTAACTAAGGGAAAATTTCAAGTTAGCATTATAAAGCATAAACAAACTAAACCCTAGCTAAACAATGAATAACAATGGAAGAAAATGGCATAAAAACAATGAACAATGGCACCAAGTCTTCATGCCCTCCATGAATCACCTTCATTGAACATTCTCCATTTGCTACAATATTATGTTTGCCCTCATATTTTGATGAGCAACTATAACCTATGATAAGTCCTAAGAAAATATTGAAGGATTGACTCAAAGTACAAGTGTACTTGAAAATTGCAAACATGGGAGAGATGACAAATGAGATAAAAAATGTCTTTTTATAGAAAAGCCAATTTTTGAGGAATGGCCAAGATATAAAGTTGAGGGATGCCCTAAGATCAAATGTTGAAATTAAATGTGAAAACCATCAATTAGGGTTAGGGAAAAATTAGGTTAAATTTTGAAATGGATGAATGAGATTTGTTTTTAGAAAAATCAAATCTGGAGAATCAAATAATGATGTAAAATTATTTGATTTTAAAAACTTAGTTGTTTTTTTCAATTAAAAATTAATTTAATTCAAAAGTGGTGGGGCCATGTGACAGTAAATAATGATTTTTAATTATTTACTTGAAGGGAAACTAAGAAGTGGACAATTTTAAATAAATTCCTTTACTTTAAATAAAGGCATTTATTTAAAATTGTCCACTTCCTAGTTATGTTGAGAGGCGTGACATACAATGGCAGAATGATGCCTATAGGAGGTTAGCACAATTTATCACAAAAAAAAACACAAAATCAAACGTATTTTACAAAAAAACAAAAACCATATACATTTTAAAGAAACAAAATAATGTTTTTAGTAATTTACTTTTTAAAGCCACTATGTATTTGAAATTAGCAATATACTTTTTAATATATTATTATATTCTTTTGAAATTATATATTAACTTTAAAAAGTATATTATTAAAAATATTCATAATTTTAGTAATATTTTTTATTTATTTTAATTAGTATTAATAAACATGTAATAATAATAATATAGGATAATCATAGTAATAAGATATATCTTGGCGTATTTTATATAGATTATATTTAAGATATGTATATTAGTAATTAGACAAATCAAAGAGATTTATTTAATTATAGAAAGACATGAAAAATTAATGATGTGCTTAAATAAATAAATAAAGTTTATTTATTTAAATAATGAGGAAGAAATAGAAAGTGGAAAATTTCAAATAAATGATTTTATTTAAAATTAGAATAAGACAAAGTGGATAGTAATTAAATAAATTATAGAAATTTATTTAATTATAGAAAGACATAGGGAATTAATGATGTATTTAAATAAATAAAATGTTTTGGATGATAAATTTTTGTACCATCTTCACCTATTATTTGTATAGTATCCCTTCTATTGGAAGAAACACGAGAGTGGTATGTCCAATATTCAACCACCTATTTCTTTACATCTTCTAAAATTCTATCTTTTCGGGGAACCCTACAAATATTTACCCAATTTTTCTCAATATTTTCATCTATTTAATTTTTCTTTTTAATATACCTTTGAACAGTTCTCCTAGAAATATTTAGTAATTCAAAAATTCCTTGAACTTGTCTTCTATGTGATAATTTCTTACTAGAAATTGCAGTCATCAATGCTCTACATTCAACACTTAGATCACTAGATCGACTCTTGTTTTCAATGCTTGCAAGTTTTCAACAATTGTTTGTTTTAATGAACCCGATTAATTTTTCCTATTATCAGTCCCTAAAAACTCTAAAACAAGGGTAATTTCTTTTCATCTAAATAACTTTGCAACTAATTGTGCTCTTCCAATTAGATTGATTTCTTCAAAAAATTGACCCCATATTATTTTAGAGTTTAATTTTCTGTGCTTTCAAATAACATATATTCAGATGAAATATTATTGAAAAGAGAATCCTCATCCATCTCCATTAGATTTTCCATACCATAGAAAAAAAATCTATTACTAGGTTCAATTTGTTCTTGTATCTATATGTCACCTTGGTCATCAATATTTTCCATGAGTTGTTCTTCAGTAGATGTTCCTTCACCCACTTTTATCTTCCTCTCTCTTTTTCAATCATACCTCCTCGATCTATTCCTTGCATTCACAATCACAAATTGTACTCAAATTTGAATTCACCTGCATACAAATGTACACACATTCTTTGAACGGGTGTACAATTAATATTGCAGTATGTGCAGGATCATCAAGGAAAAAATAGGACCTTAAGTGGCAAAAAATTCAGAAAAATCAAAGTTAGACAACTTGACATAAAAATTTGAATAAGTTATCTAGATTATTTCAAAAATATGTAATAATAGAATCTCTTGAAAATTGAATGCAGTTTCTCAACTACTAGGTTTTTTTTTTTTAACTCTATTTGGTGAAAATTTGAAATTTCAATGCAGTAGTACTTAAATTTCAAGGAAAAAATAAGAAGTTGGTGTCTATCTAACTACCCTAACTACAATAAAACGATAAATTTTTTTATAAGATTTTAGATATAAGTAGAGGACTCATGTCCTGATGTGATGCATATTTTTTTATAATTTTTTCCAAGTAAATAATTAATTATGATTTTTTAATTACAACTTTTAAAAAATATAAAACGCGTATGTCTGACCACCTTAACTTGGTCAAAACTTCATGGAATTTTTTTTTTTTAATCCTATAGTATGCAAAGCATATAATGTGACACATATTTTAGATTCAAAAAATGTGATACCGTTTAAAAGCTATAGATGTTTTTCAATCAGCCTATCAATCAAAACTTTAGTCATAATTTAAATAGAAAATGAATAATAATTATTTATTAATTTCAAAGTAAAGCATAATTTATATTCATGGAAATTTGAGAATCTCCTTTAAAAACCCTTTCATTTCATCAAGTTTGGGTGAAAAAAAAACTGGTAGCAACATACCCCTACACATACCCATCATATCGCCACTTTTTGGCCCATCATGATCCTGCACATACCCATTGCATAAATAGAATGCTAAATTATAAATTTTTCATTTGTTAAAGATAAAGTAAAAAAAAAAGCATTCAAATTACAAACATATCATGAGAAAATTCGGTATCATGAGCATATTTGGTATATATCACTTGAAAAAGGGTTCATCAATTAAAATTTCTTTAAATACATAAATTACAAACATATCATGAGCATATTTGGTATATATCTATAGTGCCCCTTCACAATTCGCCTTTTTATGATGTGTGATAAATGTTGATTTTGGGTTGTTTAAGTTATTTTGTTATATCAACATTGTGTTCAGCTAATTGAGTCATTGAATTAAATTATGAAGTAAAAGTTTATTAATAGTTAATAATAAATTTAAAAGTGTAAATTTAATATCAAATGGAATAAAATAAATTAAATTGGGAAAATATATTATAAGGAAATAAAATATTAATGAAGATAATGGAAAATGAGTTAAAGAAATTAAAAGTATAGAAATATTTTGCATGCAGACCATGCAGAACTTTGAACTAATTGTTGAAAAGGAGACTGGCTGTTTTGTTGGATTTTTTGAGTTTTAATTAGATTTTTTTTTTCTAGAATAAAATAATTTTCTATTTTGGAAGATGATTTTTGGTTGATTACTAGTCTTTGAGTTAACTGGATTGGGGAAGGCACTTGTTCATTTTTGTACTTTCCTTGTGCAATAAGCTTACAAATTATGTAGGAATGTATGGTTGCATGCACAATCTTTAAGCTTTTAGATAATCACTTCCTTCACCCACTAAAAGATATCGATCACTACCTACCCTCATTGGAAACACATAGAAGAACTTGGTTCTTCTTGATCGGCTTAGATTCAATTTCAATAGTCATCAAACCGGAAGAACCAACCTTTCTCTATGCCCTTTCCATTACCACTGTCTGGTTTCATCTGATATGTAGCTTTATGCTTTAATATATGAGAGATTATATAATTTCTTGATAGTTAAGAATTTAGGGTGAGAAATTGCATGGTTTACGAACATCAATGAATGGTGATATGGAGGTATCAATCATATATCGAATGGTGAGGGTGAGCATAGAAGTCTTGCTCATACCAAAATGAGCCTGCACAATGACATCGTGGTTGGAGGAGATGGACATGAAAACTCTCTATTGAATGGTCAAGGGTTTCTCAAAGTCATATTAATGTATTCTATGAAGGAGATCGTCACAGATCCCATCTGATCAAAGCTTGGAAGGGGGAGCGAGGAATTATGAAAAGAAAATGAATCTATTGCACCACCAACTCACATGGAAGGATAAGGGTAAACCATGTAGAGGAGAAGAAATCCTAGGTATTCTCTGAAGCATTCTTTCTCTCACTTACAATGTTAGTGCACCCAATAAAACACAAATCCTTATGTGTTTGGTATTTATCTTGATATGATTTTGTTTCATTAGTTGCTACATTTATCAATAGGAAACCAAACATGGATGGAACAATTTAATGTTGAGAATGTGTGTCTCAAATGCACTGGTAGAAACCCTAATACTGTCACCAAGTAGCAAAGAATTCATAAGTGGTTTGTTTATGCCTTTACCTCTATACTACAAGTTTCTTTACACCAGTCTATAGTGGCACAATTATTGCCATACCGCGGGAACCTCTCAACTATGTACAAGTAGTGCGATGGATACCGCCATATTGCAAGAGCTCACTGGATGTGCAATGGTAGTGTGCTAGTCCAAATCAAAATCAGAAGGGAGATCAAAGTCTCCTAGTAAGAATTCCAAGATGAAGTGTTGGAATTGTGGAAAACCTGGTCATATCTGAAAGGATTGCAAAGAGGAGAAAAAGAAGAAGAAGAAGAACTCTTCTGACAATGATTCTTCTTAGAGCAATGCAGATGTCTTCATTGCAGCTTTGGCAAGATAAGCATCAGATGATGTCTGGTTGATTGATTCTAGAGCATCTTTCCACATGAAGAGTTCCAGTTTTATAGGGAATGAAGCTATCTGTTGAAGATTGTCCAAAATCTCCTACTGAGATAGAGTACATGACCAGAGTGCCTTATGCTAGTGCAGTTGGTATTTTAATGTAAGCAATGGTTTGTACAAGGCCAGACATTTCCCAAGTATTGGGAGTACTTAGTTTATGGCTAATCTTGGAAGAATAAATTTGGATACTGTGAAAAGAGTGTTTAGATATCTAAAGGGCACTTCAAAATATGCTTTGTGTTACCATAGTAATTTGATTGAATTATAGAGGACTCTCAACATTCATGGGTATGTGGATTTTGATTGGGTAGGGGACATTGACAACAGAAGATCCACCAGTGGATATTGTTTCATGATTAATGGTGGTGCAGTTAGTTGGATGGGTAAGCGGCAGGCTGTAGTTGTTTTATCTATTATAGAGGCTGAGTACATGGCAGCAACTCACACCTGTAAGGAAGCCATTTGGCTTAAAATATTGTGTTTTGATATTGGTTTTGATGTAGGGCATATTATTATTTGTTGTGACAATTAGAGTGTCGTTTCTCTAGCGAAAAATCCTACTTTTCATGCCAGGACAAAACATATTGATGTGCACTATCATTTTCTATGAGATATGGTGAAGGATGGAAAGCTCTATTTGAAAAAGGTGGATACTCTGAAGAATGTTGTTGATGCTTTGACAAATCCAGTGAGCACAAACAATTTTAGATGATGTGAAAATTTGATGGGCCTTAGGGTCCAGAATATTTAATGAGTTTAGGTATTGAAAAGGGTTTAGTGAGTTCTTTGTCAAGTGGGAGATTGTTGAGAATGTGTCTCAAACTCACTAGTAGAAACCCTGATACTGTCACCAAGTAACAAAGAATTCATAAGTGGTTTGTTTATGCCTTTACCTCTATACTACACATTTCTTTACACTGGGTTGCGGTGGCATAGTTACTGCCATACCATAGGAACCTCTTAACTATGTAGTAGTAGTGCGGTGGATACTACCATACCATAGGAGCTAGCTGGATGTTCAGCGGTAGCATAGTTATCGCCATGCTACAAGAGTCTTTCATCTATTGAGTAGAAGAGTGGTGGTTATCACCATACCACAGGGGTTCACTGGATATGCAATGGTAGTGCAATATAAACTGCTATATCACTGGATTTGTCAACTTGTCTAGCGGTAGAGCAATTATCGCCATACCTTGAAAGCTCTTGACCTGTTTGGAGGTAGCACGATAAACCACCACTCCACAGGAACCTATAGACTACATAGTAATAGCGTGGTGTAAGGTGAAAAGAATGGTTTCTTGGTTGACTGCTAAGATGTAAGTCATTAATTGGATGATGTTGTTGACTTGGAAGGAGGTCATTTGCATTCCTAGGAAGTTTGACAGTTTTTTTATGGAGGAAGTTGAACTAAATCAATTGTACAAAGAATGGATCGATCATGGCTATTGAAATATATTGCAACATTTGGAACTATGAAGAGGTTTGAGAATTCAATGGTTGGATAATTAAATGATATGTGAGTGAGTTTCATTGTATGCTATAAGAAAGCATTGTAACTGTGATATTCTATATGAGATTGAATAGCAAAATATTGTTGTTGTAATATTGACATCTGAAAGGAGATTCTATAACTTGTATGTAATTTAGTTTACTATAATGCAAGTGATTTTCTTTGGTGTGGTGCGTTTTTCTCTTGTAAGGGTTTTCCCATGTAAATCTGGTGTCAATTGTGTTTGAGTTTATTTTTGTATTCTATTATTTCCTTCATGTGCATATTAATGAATTGTAATTGTAAAATTTAAAGTCATATCTACAATCTTCTCTGAGTTTTGACATTAGGAAAATTTGTTCCACATCTTTATTCTTTCCTTACATTCAACACCCCATGTATTTTGATCCTAAAATTTTGTAGGCCTTGTCTTCGTTTCTTAGGTCTCGAGGTCCTTTGAGTATTGAGCTAATTTCTAGTTATAGATGTAAATTATGAGAATACACTTTGGATGAACGATCTTCCCTAAGCATTTTCTTGTTTCCTCTTTAGAATGTAGTGCTTGCAATCATAACTAAATTTGAATTCTTATGCTTAAGCCATAAATAAACTGCTACCAAAAATAGTTGAACCATATTAGCAAACCAAGGTCTTTTGAGCTTTATTGAAACATTTATTGGTTTTGTTGAGGGATTCCTTTGCTCATCAAGTATGGCCAAAAAATTCCTTTCTTAGACTTATTTAATAAATCTTCCTTGTTTGATGTGTGGTAGACTTCATCTCCATGATACTCTTCTTTCTTGTTCGTATCAATTTAATATGGTGACTATATTGATTATATGTCTATATAAGATGGTATAGTGATTATATTTATGTCCTAATCTTTGTGTAATCATGGTGTTTTCCCTTCTTGCAACTTAGTAGACATATTGTTCATCATAGGATTTTATTCTTTCCTCTATATCGATATTGCATGTTTATTCACCTTGCATAATGTATAGGTTCCTTACACTACTTTTTATATCATATGCACATTGCAACTAACCTCTCTCTCTTAAGACCATTAGCGTAGCATCTTGTTTTGAAGAAGAGTGACTTAGTGAGAAGGTAAAAATTCTACTTGCATAGATGGGGCAGGCGTGTTAGGCTACTTATCTCATTCTTTTTCTAAGTCTCGAGATTGAATAAATTATAGATATTATTACTTGTACCTTCCATCTATAATTATATGGATTTTATAATCTCAATAACTGCATATCATGAGATGGAATCCTTGAGGAATTTGGTCAAATAGTCCACATACCTTGATTGGGCTGACACTATGCACATGCTCTTCTACCATCCCAAATATTACAGTGCAAGCCTATATTTCTAGATTTTCTCATTTAGCATCACCCTTTCAAGTGATTGTGATGAATTGAAATAAAACATGGACTAAGCTAAAACATAGTCCACTAATAAGTTTCTTTAAAAAAATACTTCCCCTCATTATTGTGACATGTAAACACACTCGTCATAATTTTAGTAATATATAATTTTTCATTTAGGTAATAGTATTAATAAACATGTAATAATAGTAATATAAAATAATAATAATAAGATATATCTCAGCGTATTTTATATAGATTATATTTAAGATATGTATACTAGTTTCTAGTCCAAAATGTAGTAGCATTTGAAGATAAAAGAGGTTATAAGTATGGTACCATTATTAAATATTTTAATAAAAAATAGGATAATACTATTAGTAATTTGAATCTAAAAGAAAAAGTGTAACATTTGAAGATAAAAGAGGTTGTAAGGAAGTATAGTACCATTACTAAAGATTTAAATAGAAAAATAGAAAAATGGATAACGTTATTAATCATTTTATTTTTGAAAATTAGGATATCATTATTAAAGCTTAATTAAAATTTTATAATTAAAATGTATTTCAATTAAGAGTAACATTAAGATGGGTGATTATTTGAGAAGTTCTTTCACATGCTTATGTTGTCAATGCTAATCTTGGTTTTAGACCAAGCCATTCCAAGGTGGTTGGCAGATGTATATTTTATTCTTGTACTAGTTTTACATGTTGGAGGGGGCGGGGAGCCTAGCTTGAATGGCTAAAGCATCCTGTTGTAGGAAAGAGGTCACAAGGTCTAGTCTCCCCCCAAACCCATCACATCAGAGGGCATGTTGCGCCAATGCCACTAGTCACATGAAGAAAATCTACCAGGTGCATTGCAATTTATAGGGGGATGAATAGCCAACCGATTCCTACATTCTATAAAAAAATATGGTTACCTATTTGGAGAAAAAAATTAAGGGAGAAATGAAGTTTTTTTCAATTTGTTTCTAGACGTCTTGTGAATGTCACTTTTTTCTGAATTTTTCAACATTCTAAAATCTATTCTTAAATTGATAAAAAAATAATGAAAACAATTTTTAAAATATCTAAAAAATTATAGAAATAAAATTAATCAAAAGTTTTGCATTTCATTATTTTACATCATTATGAAATTCAAAACATAAAGACCACTTTATGTGGTCGAACTTCATAATTTTTTTTGTTGTTAGTCGATTCCATTATAAAGTGTGACATACGTTTGTGGTTTTACCCATAAGTTCTTCTTCTGACATTCTCAGTCCTCTTTCAAGTACTTCCTTGATGACATTTAAATTCTCTATGTCCTTCACCTCCATTCTTGAAACATGTTCCTTTGAATAGTATCTTAAAGGAAATATTCCCTCTTCTCTCCTATATCCATCATTACAATAGGAATTATGACCTCCTTTTTCATTGCGGTAGAAATTTTTATCCTCTCTTCCTCTGTCATATGAATGGTTGTCCTCTTTACTACAGTAGGGTTTCCCATCCTTTTTTTGCTCTCCATATGGTCTTCTCTTTGAATTCTCATTTGCTCCTCTTGAATCTTCCTCTTGCACTTCTCTATCTTTTTTCAAACTTCTTATTCAACTTTTCCTCTACCTTCAACGCAAATTGGTATGCTTCCTTAATTGTTGTCGTATTCACTAGGCTCAACATTTCTTGGATGTTTATTCTCAGTCCATTATTGTACCACACAATCTTCTCCTTTCTTGCTTCACTATGTCTAGCTTTGATGATCATCTTGTAGAATTCTTCAGCATACTCTTTCACAGATCTCTCCTTTTGCCTCAAGTTCTATAATAATTTTAGAAATTCAAGTTCATAATCAATAGCTATACATTGATTCTTCAACTTTGTCACCATCCTATCCCACTTTGGGATTTTCTCCTTTCCTCTTCTATTCTAATCCAATTAAACTTATTTCCACCAGATAGTAGCATGTCATTTTAAGTTAGTTTTTGCAAATATCACTCCTTTTAGATCCTCAATTTCTTCATATTCAAATTATTCCTCCATATAATTGATCCAATTATTCAATTCCTTAGGGTTTAAATTTCTCGCGTAATTTTGAATTTCAATACTGGGTCTTTTACCAATATTTGGAAATAGCTTTCAACATCTTTACCTAATCTTCTTCTTCTTCTTCTTCTAGGTTTTCTTCATTTTTATTTGCAACATGATCTAATTCATCATCACTTGTGTCCTCATATCTAGGGTTTAGACCTCTTCTTCTATCTTCTTCTACACCATTGAATCAAACTATAATTGCTCACATCATTTCCAACATTTCATCCATTCATCCAACAAAATTTACCATGGTAGGTGCTTCCTTGGTGACATGTCTTCCCTCAAATCTAGTGCAACTACCTCAATTCAAAGATCTAGCTACATGAGTTTCAATTGCCTCATAGTCAATGATTAGTTAAAAACACATGCAGTCTACCTTAGGTCTGTGATTTGTTCACCACAAGGAATGCCTTCTCAAGATTGACAAAATTTATTTGATACAACTTGGTGTAATCATAAATGGAGGGCCCATGAAGGACTATCCAACCATGCAACTTAGAGTCAACACAATATAAATAACAGTAAAATTCTCAATAAACATGAATTATCGTTGAGTCAATAACTTCTAGTCTTACATGCATCATATGCCTCATATGTCAAATAATTAGGGCTAACAGGTCTACTATAATGGAATTATAGATATTATAATTGTCCCAAGGCCTTATTTTGACCTTTCAATCTATTTCCTAAGTTCTACTATTACTAACAAATTATGAACTATTCCTAACTAATTTATAATGAATTACAAATGATCTTAAATATGAATCTCTAGCTCCAATTATGATCTATGTCAACCTTAAGGGTTACCAACCCCAATGTATGATCAAGCATGTAGGTCAGCCAAATAATATGAGAAGATAATCCATCGAGAGATGAAATGTAATTTAGATCTCCAAGAAAGTTCCCATGGGACCTAAAATCCTTGTATGATGTTCTATTAAGCTCCACATGCTTTGGAAAAGGTCCACACAACAAACCTAGACTAGGTCAGCCCCAAATACTTTGATTGAGAATAGTGAATATCTAAGAGTGTAGACTTTCTACATATGAAAGAAAATCTCTTGAAATCTACATATGTCTAAGATGACCTCATGTAGAACCAATAGCATGTTCTTGGAACTAAGAAATGACAATGCAATAAAATGATGCAGAAGAAACTTTTGAGATAGCTATAGGCTCAACTTGAAAGAAAAGAACCATTTTTGGTTGATACAAGATTGCTTTACACCTAAGGATGGTCTTGCATCATGTTTGGATCTTGAATTGTTGTAATAAATCATTGAAATTATGTTCTTGACTTCCTTGATAACTCTTGACAATATTTTTTTCTCAATCATTTCACTTAACTTTGGATCCTCACTTATCAACTAACTTTTATTCTGAATTACTTAGTACTCCATTAGATTTTATATGGGGGGGCCCATTGCAATGTTAGAGTTAGTGAGGGTAAAATATTAAGAATAGACTAATTGAAAACTTAGGTTAATTGTAAATGTTTGAGGTCACTCTCTATTAGCTAATCTGCAAACAGTTTTTAATTATGCTTCAGTGGTTGACTAGTAAAATTGTTTTGTAAATTGAATAATTGAAATATTGATATTTGTTGTAATGTTAGCACTAGGGTTTCCTATAACTAGTTGGTAGGGATGTTAGTTTTGTACTAAAGTAAATATCCTAAAAGATGGTTATTTGGATTATATGATCTATTGATTGAACCAAGTGGTGATTGTTTTGATTGATTATTGTATTGAATTATTGTGTTTCTTATTGGATTCAGGGTGAAGTTGATAATTAGTTTAAAGTGGGTATTATTGTGTAGGTTCAATTTTTTATTTGTTCCTTGTCTAGTTTAGGTGATTGATTTAGTTAGGATGTCAAGCTTTTGATGTTGAGATTGAATTTTTATTTTGAGATCATGTTCTTGTAATTTTGATGGAATAGTGAATAGAAAAGATTATCCTAGTTTGACTAAGTTTGAAGAGCTCTTTTGGATGTTACCCCTCATCATTCTACAATTGTTGATTTGTAATCTTGGATTGTAAATAGTCCTTCTGTGATCATGATATTGTCATTTCTTTGATGGGGGAACCCTTGTGTTAGCGATTTGAGAGTCTTCTAGAGGTTTGAGGGAAGTATGGTTTTTACTTGCATAAGTTGGTATGGGGGTCAGGGATATGGTGAGGCTACCTGGGTAACCCGGGATGGGGGTTGACAACCTAGGAAGATACACATAAGGTAACCCATATCCGATCTATTGTTGGACTTCATGATGAGTCTTTGTGAAAACTTGATTCTATATTTATGTGGGTAAGCCTTGCTTTGTAGAAATTTCTTTACTATGAAGATCTTGTGGGAGGTGTTGCATGCCTCATTTTATGTAAAACTTTATATGGATTTTCTAGTTGGTGAAAGTTGGCTTACCCAGTCATGACTGTGATTCTTTTTTTGTTAGTAGGGGGAGTGGATTTCAATGGGGGCCAAGACACAAAGTGGCGTATGGGTAACTCATTGGGAGTTTCTTTAATCATTGATAACCTAATAATTAATTAGGGAGTTTGGGTAGTATCTCACATTAATCTAGATAAGTTAGCCTCACTCATGGTTCAAGTGCTCACTTAGTCTTGAGATGAGTGGGAAGGCCTAGAATGGCAAAGATCAACTACCTTGTCCTCTTGAAAGGTATGTTGATTCCGTATGAGTGAGAATGAGGGATCGGTTCAGGTTTCCAGGGTTTAAGTAGGTATGGGGCCTATAACCCATGAAGATTCGCATTGGGTAACCCATGTCAAGCTTATGTGATGAAACTCTACCCTTTAGAAACCTTGTATGTTTGTTCCCCTCTTGTTGTTCTTGTGTACCTCTAAAAGTAGATGTTTCTTTTGTTGTGGAGTCTTGTTAGTCTTGTTCACTTGACTGTTTTATGTCAAGGTTCCTTCTTTTCATCTCCTAGCACAATGGGGTGGGCCTTAGGGTCCACATGGTCGGGTGGAATGTGCTATACACCCCATTGGGTCCCCAACTAAAGATTGAGATGTGTTTAGATATACCATTTGTAGTGACTTCTGAGCTTTCTAGAGTTGGAACCAATCTTGATGTTATGTACCAACTCATTCTAGTTGTATCTATATATATGTTGTACTATTCCTATTCCTGTTGGGAAGCACTTTTGTATTGATGTATTCCTTGAACGATGTATCTTCATATTGTAAATATAATGGATGTAATCTTTTTCATTATCTTTTGATCACTGATGGATTCTTATTGTTTATGTTATGTGGTTATTGGTTCATAATATATGATCTTTAATGGTGTTGTATTTGTGGAAATATTTATAATTAAATTCATAAGTGTGAAGGATGTAATGTAATGCAGTCCTATAACCCCAAGGGACTTATATATATGATATACATGTATGGTTTCATTATTGGTGTTACATGATTACTTACATTCAGATTAGTTTTACTTTTTAGAAAATTTGTGCTATGAATATTTGATATTTTAGTGTCCTTTGGGGTTTGCGTGGTGGGGCATTACAATATCACTTGATAATATTTAGTATGTAACTAGATGTACATGCTAGATCTTGATATCACTTACTAGATAACCACTAAATGTGCATCAATATGTGGATCTTTTAATAAAATGGGTAAGTAGTATAAAACATAGGAAGATAAACATCACGAGCTCAATATATACCTAAATGTCTAGATCACCAAGTATAATTTGTACATGTAATCAATTCAAGTGAACCTAAGACATGTGCCAACCTAATTCAAAAGCATGGGAAAACTTGGAAAACATGTAATAAATTTAATTAAAAATTAAAAAGGAAATGGACCTGGATAGAGGCTCAATTAGTGTACATGCCATGTAGGTGAGGTTGAGGAAAAATATTTAAGGGAAAAAGCATAAATTAATCATGCAAAGAATGAGTGTCTAGGGAAGGATTAGACCATCTTGAGGAACTTTGAATCTAGCATGAAACTACCACTTTATCTCATTTGTTCAAATCTTGGATTCATGTGTACATTATTTCACACCTAAGGAGTTTGATGTAGGGACAGAATAAGTTGGATAACTTGAACATTATATAAAAGGATCTAGGGTGAACACATTAGAGTAGATCATGTTACAAGGAAGGAGTTAAATGCACAAGAATAAGGGATGAAACCCACACATGATAAATAAATGAAATGTAGAGAAGAGGAGAGGTGCAAGGGAAAAAATGATTGTGCACATGCATAAAGCTAATTTTCCCTAGATGGGTACCTAGGATAGTATAATGAAACTCATGAGGGGGGAAAGGAATGTTGCCTCTAATTTAAATTTATATCATAACAGACATATGATGTGAAAGAGAGAAAACATGATATATCTCCTATGAAAAGTATCAATGAAAGCATAAGATTTAAAAGGGGAAGGTATGATTCCTTAAATGCAAGGATGAGACAAATAACATCACACTATGTTAAGGAGGAAGGATTAATGACCTAAAATATAAGGATATAACCATATAAGCATAAGATGTAAAGGGATAGAGACATGATTCCCATAATATGAAGATGCAACATGATGAAGACCTATAAGATGTATGGAATGCATGATGCCCTCTACTCTATGTGGTAACTTTAAAAGTGTGACATGAACATATATAGGATCAAATAAAATATCAATAGTCAAAGAATAATGTGGAAAAACATGAGAAAAGTATCACAATATGCATGAAAATTTTAGAATTGATGAGGCAACATGAGAAACCAAAATTATAAGGAAAGGATCATAAAATACCAAGTACAAAAAAAAAGGTCTAATAAACATAAGCATGCAAAACATTTAAAAGAGAAAAATAATAAATGTAAAAGGTAAGTCCATGTTGGAAATAAAAGTAAAGGAAAAGGTAAATAACACATAGGCATAAGGAGGTTGCACACAAGAATAGAAGGAAATATTTCAAGAAAAGAAATTGGAAACTAAAATGACTCCAAGTAAGGAAGATAATAATGTCCAACCAAATATAAGATATAAAATAAGTGGGCATGTGCAGGATCATGATGGGCCAAAAAGTGGTGATGTGTAAGTGATATGATGACCCATGTGGCTAATGACTTTTTTTTACCCAAAATTGATGAAACAAAAAGGGTTTTTAAAGGAGATTCTCAGCATTTCACCAATATAAATTATGCTTTATTTTGAATTTAATAAATAATTATTATGCATTTTCTATTTGAATTACGACTAAAGTCCTGATTGATAGGCTGATTAAAAAACATCTATAGCTTTCAAACAGTATCACATTTTTTGAACCTGGAACATGTGTCACATTCTATGTTTCGCATACTACAGGATTACAAAAAAGTTGAGTTTTATGAAGTTTTGACCAAGTTAAGGTAGTCATACATACAATTTTTTTATATTTTTAAAAAAATGTAATAAAAAATTTATAATTAATTATTTACTTGGAAAAAAATTACAAAAAAATATGCATCACATTGGGACATGAGTCCTCTACTTACATCTAAAATATTATAAAAAAAATATTATCATTTTATTGTGGTTACGGTGGTTAGACATACACATACTTCTTATTTTTTCTTTGAAATTTAAGTACTATACATTGAAATTTCAAATTTTCACCAAATAGATCTATTTTTTAAAAAACAAACCTAGTTGTTTAGAAACTACATTCAATTTGTAATAGATTCTATTCTTACATATTTTTGAAATAATATAGATAACTTATTCAAATTTTTACGTCACGTTTCCTAACTCTGATTTTTCTAAATTTTTTGCCACTGAAGAGCCTATTTTTTCCATGATGATCCTACACATACCCAAGTGTAAAGATCACAACAAACAAGGTGTATTAAAAAATCTAAAATTAGAAATAAAAGGTATATAGAAGAATGGATGAAGGGGGTCACAATATACATGACATAGAAGAAAATAAAAAAATGAAAATGATACAAAGAAGAAGTGACATAAAAATCATAACACATGTTTAAATTTGTTTGTGTCAAAATGTAATACAAAAGGTGTCTTTGCATCATCCCCATGCTAACTAGGAATGTGAAAATGTTCACCAAAGCCAAGAAAAAGAATGGAAGAACATATAATTGGTGATGAATAATAATGAAATCTAAGAATTTAATTCATATATCTCATATTAGATGGTTTTTGTGTCATGCGTAAGCTTGGTATGATCATATATTGTAAGAAAAAATTATGAAGCATGAATGTGTATACATGATCTAGGCTAACAAAATAGATCATCAATTTATATATTCCAAGCATCATGAAAGGTATATATCTAAATGAATTTATTGATAGGTCTCACATGAGCTATGGGAGGATGGTGATCATGTGAAACACATCATAACATGTATTAAATAAGGAAAGATATAAAAAGAACATGTGGCTCTATGGACATATTTAATCATCATGATATGTAGAAGGAACATCATCACCAGATTCAACAATTTCATGTATAAATTTAAGGGAGAAATAGCTTTGAATCACATAATACATTTACTGATTATCTAAAACACACTAGATGAAGTTAAACATATTTTTACAAATTTTCATAGTACAAATTTGTAAGTGCACTTGAATGATCAAAAATTGTGGTTCTTTGTACATGTGTACACCATAACCGAATAACCCAAGTTCTCAACCATATTCAAATAAAAAATAGTGAAAAAAAACTTCAAATACACTCATGAAAAGAGTGACATAATCAATTATAAGTTGAAGATCAATGTACATTCAAAAATAGCTCTCCTATTGTCCAAACACATTTTCTTTTGTTGAAATAAGTCTTCTAAATTATCAAAATAAACCTTCTTTTTTAAAAATAAGTCTTCTCAATTATCAAAATAAACCTTATTTTGTCAAAATAAGTCTTCTAAATTGTCAAAATAAACCTTCTTTGGTCAAAATAAGCCTTCATTTCTTGAAATATGCCTTCCTTTGTATTTTATTGAATTTTCTTGAGTTGAAAAATTAAAAAAATTATTTATATCGACCATTTTCGACTGAGAAATTCTTGGTCGGTCATGTTTCAACTGAACATATTCTAGCCAAGCATATTTCAATCAAAACTGGCTCAATTGAGCATATGTAGTTGGCTGTCTACTTAGCAGCCGACTCACCGTTTTTCAAAAATTTCTGAAATATTCAACTTTAACAAAGTATTTCTTTAGTCAAAATGATTTTTCTATAAAAAATAAAAATACCCTTTTGTAGAGCTCGGAGTGGTGAATCCAAATATGTATTTTTTTAATATTTTGATTAGTTTTAATATAATTTATTTTTAAAATAATGCAAGTAGGTTGTCAAAGTTAAAAAAGAGGTTGATTAGAAATTAAAAAAAATGTAAAACATATTAATTTTTTTTAAATAATATATGGTGGACTAGAGGAGAGAGTCCATTTCAAAAGGGTATAACTTATTTTTTGAAATGATTAAGAAAATAGGCAATAGTTGACGTCCCATGAAAACTGTCAAATTCTGACAAGTTTGAATTTAAAACATTATTATGAGAAAAAATTGATTTTTTTCCATGCACTAGATATTGAAGTTACCTATTTGGAGGAGGTGGGGGGCCTAGCTCGATTGGCTAAAGCATCCTATTTTAGGATTGAGGTCTCGAGGTCTAGTCTCCCCACAAACCCATGGTACCAGAGGGCGTGTTGTGCCAATGCCACCGGTCACGTGAAGAAAATTACCAAGTGCATTGCAATTTATAGGGGGATGAATACCTGACCAATTCCTACATTCAATAGAAAAAAGAGGTTACAGGTTTGGAGGAAAAAATTAACAGAGAAATGAAGTTTTTTCAATTTGTTTCTAGATGTCCCGTGAACGTCATTTTTTTCTGAAATTTTCAACATTATGAAATTTTTTTCTTAAATTGATAAAAATAATAATGAAAACTATTTTAAAAACATCTAAATATTTATAGGAATAAACTTAATCAAAAGTTTTGCATTTCATTAGTTTGCATCATTATGAAATTCAAAACATAAAGACCACTTTATATGGTCTAAGTTCATAATTTTCTTTGTTGTTGGCCAATTCCTTTATAAAGTGTGACATATGTTTGTGCTTTTAACCATAAGTTCTTCTTATGGAATTCTCAATCCTCTTTTATGTACTTCCTCAATGACATTTCAATTCTCTATGTCCTTCACCTCAATACTTGAAACATGTTCCTTTGAACAGTATCTTCGAGGAAATATTCCCTCTTCTCTCCTATATCCATCATTCTAGTAGGAATTATGACCTCCTTTGTCATTGTGGTAGAAATTTTTATCCTCTCTTCCTTTATGATATGAATGGTTGTCCTTCTTTTTACTATGGTAGGGTTTCCCATCCTTTTTTTGCTCTGCATATGGTCTTCTCTCTGAATTCTCATATGCTCCTTTGGAATCTTCCTCTTGCACTTCTCTATCTTTGTTCAAACTTCTTATTCAAATTTTCCTCTACCTTCAACGCAAATTGGTATGCTTCATTAATTGTTGTCATCTTCAGCAGGCTCAACTTTTCTTGGATGTTTATTCTCATTCCATTGTTGTACAACCCAATCCTCTCCTTTCTTGCTTCACTATGTCTAGCTTTGATGACAATCTTGTAGAATTCTTTAGTATACTCTTTCACAAATCTCTCTATTTGCCTCAAGTTCTATAATATTTTTAGAAATTCAAGTTCATAATCAATAGGTATAAATTGATTCTTCAACTTTGTCACTATCCTATCCCACTTTGGGATTTCTCCTTTCCTCTTCTATTCTAATCCAATTGAACTTATTTCCACCATATAGCAGCATGTCCTTTTAAGTTAGTTTTTGCAAATCTCACTCTTTTTAGATCCTCAATTTCTTCATATTCAAATTATTCCTCCATATAATTGATCCAATCAATCAATTCCTTAAGGTTTAAATTTCTCGCATAATTTTGAATTTCAATCCTAGTTCTTTAACAATCTTTGGAAATAGCTTTCAACAACTTTACCTTATCTGAATCTTCTTCTTCTTCTAGGTTTTATTCATTTTGATTAGCAACATGATCTAATTCATCATCACTTTTGTCCTCATATCTAGGGTTTAGACCTCTCCTTCTATCTTCTTCTACATCATCCAATCAAACTCTAATTGCTCACATAATTTACAA